>JAODLC010000113.1:1569439-1644702 GCA_026781145.1 Hippopotamyrus pictus
CGGACCAATGCAGTGATGTCATACAATGAAGATTGTGATTGGTTAACGACATGAAATGCAAGCCCCTCCCTTGTTGACCCAGGGACACACTGAACTCGGCAAAGCAGGATGTCCTGCTTATGAAATGTAGGAGATGGAGAGGACATAGAGCACAAACATTCAACATCATCACGAATAGGTGAAGTTAGCTGCAAGACTAACATTGGTATGTAGGGTTATCTCATCTTTTACCGTATTTACATCACACATTCACCCAGATTCTGGGTTTACTCGACATTTGGGTGATATTTTCCATTCCAGTGACCATCAACGCTTCTGAACATCAGGCATTTATAATAAGTATATTTTAGAAAATGTGTATTTCATAGATCTTATCTAAATGTCTGTATATCAGCTTTTGTAGTTTAAAGAGGTTATGACATTTCATCTTTTAAATGACACAATTTGTGTTCATTGAAGTGTTATCTTTGTCAAATCCAGCAGTTAAGTCATGCAAGAAAACTGGAACATAATTAGTTGCTTAGTTAATGTTTTTATTCAAAGCAAAATGTCTCCCCCCAGTGGACAGTTTACTTAAGGGTACAGCAGCTAGACGTTTTGGGACAACCTTCACATCACAGTTCTGTGCCTGCGTCACCTTGCCAACAGCTGCCCCTCAGAATATTTAGTTTTAATATATTTGAGCTTAATTGCATAAAATGCCTTATCTTCATACTTTTACAATAGGGACAGAGGGAGAGAATGTAACATTGGTTTGAAAAGCGTTTGGCTTACATAAACCAGAGCAGCAAATAAATATATCCCTGGTGAAAAGACATCTAATTCCACATTTTCAGGTGAAACAGTGTCTGTATATGACTTGCAGACGTTCGTCATCATGTTGAGAGTTTATAAAAAGAAATTCATCAAACCAGGTTTTATTCCACACACCTGCAATGGGAGCGTCAATGTCAAACACATCTTCTGGCAGGATTCTTTCAACCGTCTCATATTTAATCATTTGGGAGAGAGCAGGATGAAGACATCTGCGTGACATCTTTTTTTCCTGAAACATTCGAGATTATTGTGACCACCCCCCCCCCATCCCATTTTATATTTGGTCTGTTTCACCGCTATTCTTAATAATAATATTCTTATTCATGGAGGCACAATACTGACAGCAGGTAATCTATTCATTTTTAAACAATGACTTTTTCTTAGTGATGAAAGTCCCCTTGACAAGTCAAAGGTGGAAAGTTCACACACACACACCTGCTTTTATATGATTCTGATGCTTAAAATACAGGAACACATTAAGCAGAACAGCTGTGTTCCCGGAAGCCACCATCAGGGCTGGTGGCTCTAGGCTCCAGGTGACAGGTGACCTCAAGCTTGGCACTGCCTGACCTCAGCTGCTAGGGGGAACGACCCCTAACGTGACTCGGAGGTTTATCGTAGGTCTAATCTCATGAATCTACATTAACACACACCCACCCATCCAAAAACACATCGTCGTCTTAAAAACGAATCGCTTTCTCAGTTGACCGGATTGAAAATACCCGTCCCCAAACACCAGAATTTTGAAACACAGTCGTTCAACAAACATTCATCACCGTTTTGGTTCAGAAGAGAAAAAAGGAGGCATGGAGTAACACCAAGTGTATAACTTCCTAAAGTTGAAAAAATCTATTTTCAGGAAAAGCAGACAGGTAGACGGTTGATTGTAATCACTGATTATACAGATAGTGACCTTTTACTCCTGGTTAACCTAAACCGACAATGGAAAGCCGGGGTTGTTTTACAAAAACATCTGCTGAACTAAGAGACTGCAAACCATTCCAGCTAGCTGAAGCAACTTAACGCCACTGTCAAACTGGCACCATATATAACAGAAATGCTCCCCCACACCAGCTCTTAAAGTGAGCCGCCTTGAGTGTAGACAATCTCCTAGCTCACCAACTGATAGGACTCATTATGCAACTGAGAGGGACTAGAATAGAACAGCCTAAATCATATGGCAATAGGGCATATACAGCTGTACCCACTCTCATACCGAACAAGTTCTAGTGAGATCAGGTATAACCCCAAATTTTAAAGACGTATGTATAGAGCACGCATGCATCATAGTACTGAAGATGGTTCTCGTCCGAGAGTTTAGGGCACAAGACTAGCAGGCAGATATAAGTAGTGTGGCATTTGGCGGGGGGGGGTGGTCAATGGACACACAGGAGGTTCCACACTTCCAGTGTTATTTAGTCAATCGTTTAATCAGCACAGAAAGGTTCCCATACATTGTTTGAGTTGACGTGGCAGCAACCTAGGGGTCAAGTGTAACTGAGCCCTCACAGCAGGCTCAGACGGCTGACCGAATGTAGGGTACGCACTGCCATGTGCCAGGGGGTCAACAGGGTGGGGCACCCACAGGGCACACTGATTTCATATTTCAAGTTAAAAACCACAGCGGGGGAGGGGCACACAGGCAAAAGGGGCTTCCAGGTCACAAACGAGGATCCCTGCCTGTCTGTGATCTGTCATTCTCTTTCCAGCCCAGTAGACAGTCTAGGTGTCTGCATCAATCCGGTGCGCTGCAGGGGTGAGGCAAGGAACAAAAATGTGTTAATTATAAAACTGAGCAGAAGAGATTTTAGACAGTACAAGGAAGGTGCTCACATTGTTTTGGTATCCTGAGTGCCTCCGTGTCACCGGACAGGACTTGATGCATCACTCCCCGGAACTGGTACAACACCTTCAGGCTCTTCTCCTCCCCAACACAGGGGTCGTAGAAGCCAGGCAGCCCCGACTGAGGAGTCATCACATGTCAGTCAGCACGGGGGGGGGGGGGGAGATTACAGTGCTTCACCATTGAGGCAGGTCAATGTCTATTGATCTCCCATCACTACCACATTACACTGAGATTATTCAAACCAACATAGATCTCAACAATGATCCTGATGACCAACTTGATGAGTGGCATTATTTAGAACATCCACGATATACCCACCTTTGTAGCCTCAGTGAGAATGAGTTTAGAGTCCTTCACCAAACATTGCAGGGGGACGGTCACATCGATGACCTTTGCTCTCTCATGCTTTCTACTGTTGTCAGTCACAAACTTTCCATACCAGGCATTAAGGATGATAAGGCCTTATGATAGAGAGAGAACAAATTACCACTTCCAGCATCATCTATCTCACCATCGGTCAGACCTTAAGACCAGGGTTTCCCAACCCGGTCTATGGGGCATACAGATGGTCCGCATTTTTGCTCCCTGTCAGACAGTCCACACTTTTGCTCCCAAAAACGTGGACCGTCTGTAGGTCCCCAAGGACCAGACTGAGAAACAGTGCTTTGGACAGACAGCTGGCTAATGCTTACTCACCCATCCTGGACTCCTCAGCCTCGATGATCCGCCGTACCGACTCCTGCATTAGTAAAACCTGCAAAACGAGGGACAAAGTCTGCCTTCTATTTTTTCTGTTCTCTAAAAACACATCTGCTAACCCACTGGGGCTCCACTACTATGCTGCCGCTGGAATAAGTGGGTGGGGAATTCTACAGGGAACCCCTAGTCGACCAAGGGCCATATTATATCTGACACCTGAACTTTTTCACATAATTACATCATTAAGATTGCTGGGTTTGAGCAATGTTCTCAGCCACAGCCTCAAGTGGTCATTTCAAAAGTGCTGGTCATCTTCCGTTACGTACGGCAGCCTCTGCTTCCTGCTTTTTCCGGGCAACGCCAGAGGCCAACGTCTCCTGCTGCTTCTCCAGGTCTCTGCGTGGAAGGAAGGGGAACTGGCTGTCAGGGATCAAGTTGTTAAGCAGAACTTTGACCTTGATTATCACCAGAGGCTAGGTCATTCCCTAGCTGCATTACTGCGATAGCTGAGACTTCAAAACCCGAGGTGGAGAGGATTATCCATAGACGACAAAGCCCTGTTCCCCCTGGCTGATTTCTATTGGTTTTCACTGGCTGATGTCAACAGCCAATCACAGCCAGTGGGAGTGGTGAAACCTTTTTTTCCTTCTATCAATATATTTTATTGAGAGCCATGTAGGACAGGGAGAATTAATGTGGCATGAAGTACTGATCTAGAGGCTGATCTTACTGTTCCTTCTGGGCTCGCAAATAGGGCTTGATGACAAGCCTCTGGATGGCCAAGTAGAACACCAGTGGTCCGGCTGTAGCGTAGAAGATCGCACTGGGTAGGATCTGGTCTGTCAGGTGAATCGGGAAAAAGTACGTCTGGCTTGCCCTGTTCAGTCTGGATAGAATGAATTAAAAACATATAGAGCGACATAAATAACTATGATACAATATTAGTTGCCCTGCTAAGAACTGTGTGCATGCTAATGCTAACATACTTGATTTTGAGGGAGACTCCTTGGGGCACGCCGATACTGACTGTAGCCCCCAGCACACTGTGCCGACTGATCTTCCGCTCCGCCCCATACTCTACCACTGTGCCGAAAAACCCTGACCTGTAGAATAAGGATAAGAGCACATGGGCAGCAACTTTGCATTTCAGTCAAATGCATCTGAATTTAATCAACAGGGCGGCATGAGTGCAAAGAGATATGGGATACCTACTTCACAGAGCCCTTGATCTTGGTCTGGTCTTCATCCTGGAATTTGTACTGGTAGCTCATCATCACGAAGGAATGAGGAATGCCCAGCTGTGAACAGAATTCAGAGCAGAGTGGATGGAGCCAGGTGTTCAGAGATGACCAGTCACACACACAAGTTTTCGTCAATAAGGTCTCCTTGGATTCACCTACACATGATATTACCAATGACGTAGCTGCTGCACTATAAAACCTGTTACCGTCAGCGGCGCTGGATAGCAGGTAACCGTGAACGGGTGTTTTGACAGGCATTGCAGACTCCTCGGGGTATGCCTCATTAACTTAATTTCTGTGGTGTTTTAACGAGAACAAGCAGGGCTTGTTAAACCGAGTTTCAGTTCTGAAGAATCACCACAGCTTAATGGACTGTGAACACTTCAAGCAGGCCTCAAGCTGTGATTAAACCCCTGCCGGTTCGTTGCAGGTTAGGTACAGTTTATTGGGTATGGGGTGGAGTGTCTGTCCCGCCCTCCCCCCCCGGGGCTAACCTGCAGGGCGAATGTGAAGTGGCTGCTCTTCGTGTCCCTCACGATGCTGGTGTTCATGGAAGACTGGGTGCCCCATCTCCACTGCAGGTAACCCATGGTGTTCTTGTCTAGGTGCCGGGCCAGCACAGTGTTCATGGCGGGCCGCACACCACGGGACGAGAACTGCATCCCACACTGCGCCGTCATGAAGCTATCAAGCAGCACAAGTTAAAGGGGGGGGGGTGAAGGCACACGAAGCATAAAGTGAAGCAGGAAAGTACCGCAGACCCATAACGAAACATGATATACCAGTGTTTCCCAATCCGATCCACGGGGACCTGCAGCCAGTCCACGTTTTTGCTCCTTTCCGGCTCCCTACCGGGGAGCGAAAACGTGGACCGTCTATGGGTCCCCGAGGTCTGGGTTGGGAGACACTGCTAAATACCGTCCTCCAGTGAGTTCCCCCTGGGATCAATATAGTTTATAGTGCAGTATACGTCGTACAAGATAACATATACTTTATTTTCTTGTTATCCACAACCCCCCACATTATGTTGACTCCCACTCCACCCTCTCTCTCCCTCATATCATCATATTATAAAAACTGCATCTCCATCCATCGGCACTGATGTTGGTTACTGTATCTCTGTATTTCTCAATGGAAGATCCAGCCTGCTGTTGGGAGACTCGCGGTGTGGAGCTATGCTGTGGGAACACCATGGCATTGCACACTCCTGCTGGATGGTAGCCAGCTCTCTGATATAGAACATCGGCTGCTTCCGGAACAACCCGGACGGCAAGGCTCTAGGCCCCAAGTTCTACACCAATGGTGCTTTTCCATGCCACCAAGAACCAAGTGGTACTACTCACTCACAGTTATCCATTGTAAATGAAGCGAGCTTAAACCGCACTCACCACCATCTGATTGGTCGAAATACACGGAGATAGAATTTAGAATTTGGTGATCAGTGGTCAGCGCTTGGGGGCAGTACCTTGCTCAGGGTACCCCAGTGGTGCCTTGCTGGTCGGGGATTCGAACCAGCAACCTTTCAATTACATGTACGCTTCCCTAACCATTAAGCCACCACTGCCCACAAATATGATTACCTGGGATGATTACCAGATACCGGTGTTATGTTGATAAGCGCGGATCATCTTAAGGAATAAAGGGCTGCTGGAACAGACATGAATCTCAGTGCAAACGATGCACTCAAAAGACGACAAAAACATCATGAAACATTGATAATACTGTAAATGGGGGGGGGGGTTCAGCCCATATTCTCAATGTTTAACATGTGACTCATAAAAATTTGATCTCCTGCCGACTTCAGCTGGACTGAGCCTTTGTGGCAGCCCCTCCCGAAGCACATCGATTGGAACTGCATTTATCCCAGCACTGCGGGCTGTTACGCTGCGATCCCTTTACCTCGGAGGTCGCATCTCAGAGCTGGGAATGATGGCCCTCCTCGAGTTGCCCGCGTTCCAGTACAACGAGTCAGAAAGTCATTTAGCAATACCAGGGACCTGCGTCAAAAAGCAGGATTTTTTTGCTCAGCTGGGTGGCTTGTCAGATTTAAGGTACCCCAGTTTAAATGGCCTTTATCTCCAAGTACATTTAGCCCAGACTACCTTAAATCCGGCAAGGTATCCAGCCCAGCAAGAAATTCTGCTTTTCAAAACAAGCCCCATTAGGGACAGCACTGTCAGCTATAGTTCAGTGTTGTTCATTGTTAGCAATACCAGCTGACAACAAGGCATTACATGGCATACAAACACCATAGCCACAAGTCCACAGATAGCAGTTGGATATCACTGTGTGTACGACAGATTTAATGAGACACAAATAATTCATAAGTGCTAATAAACAGTGTAGAACTACAGCGTTCACTTCTGTTTATGAAGTGCGCAGCCATCTTGAATTCCAAAGTCAGGCTTGCAGAGGTTCCTCCGACTTCCTGAGTCGGAATTCTGACTTCAAGGGGCGTTCCGGTCTAAATTTCCCACGGGGAACTCAGAAATTCCGACCTCTCAGTTCAAATGTAATGCAGCGTTAGCCTCGATGGGGGCGGCGTGAGGACAGCCACGTGACTCATGGGAAGGTGGAGGGAGCGTTTCGTTGAGGACGGTAGTAGAGACTGGTGTAGCGCAAGCAGTAGGGGGAGAGGAAAGCAAGTGACATTTCAGCAACACCAATGACCCTAGCTATCTGTGCAGGAGCTCTATGTGGGCCACCAAGGCGGAGAATTACATGTGTGCTGGGTCAGGTACTGGGGTCCAGGTATGTTTACTGGGCCGAGGGTAAACTAAAGGGAAACAAGGAATAGCTGAAATGACCTTGGCCCACCAGGGATGTCCACCCCATACTATCAAGGGGTTGGGGGGGGGGAGGATTTAAAAACTTGCAGCAAAGCAGAACCAGATGAACCACCCACTATTAAATAATGCCCCGGGAATTACTCACCAGCGTTGCGTCAGATTACGGAAAATCTTTAGTCCAAAAAGGGGCCCGTGTGTGTCCCCCGCACCAAACTCCACCTGCAGAGACCACCAACAGACCCACATGAAACCAGGAATGGAGGTATGCCCTCTAGTGGGCAGCTCTGGGGGTGCCAGATTGTGCTTTGGATAGATGGGGACCATCAAATGTTTTAACCTTGGCTTCCCTTCCGGCTAGGCCCTTAATTCTCCTAAAGATAAGATAAGATAAATCTTTATTGTCATTGTCACTTGAACGATGAAATTGAAAACTGTAAAAAATTTAGCCCAAACATTTAGTCATTGGATCTGCGACATGAACAAAAAAATAGAAAAGAATAAAACTGACAATGTGTGAGGCTGCTAGTCATCCCCTCAGTTTTGTAGTCTAACATTTTTCGATAATGATTACTGCATGTTCTTTTCTTACAGTGGTACGATGGATGTCTGATCAACCTGTGCTCTTTCTTTCAAAATAACAGACACTGCACACGTAACCAGGGAGACAGAGACCACCACCGTCCCATGTGGCCCTGCCTGGTGATACACTCTACTGAGTCGCACTGTCCCATACCCACCCCCCTCCCGGCCAGCCCCATATGCACGGCAGTTTACGGCATCTGACCTCTCCCCAGCCCCTGGCAGAGGTAACCCGCCGCAGAACCAAGCTGATGTTCCCTCCTCCATTGCCGTTCTGTGTGGAGAGGGAGCCGGACAGGATGGCTGTGTTACCAGAGGTCAGAGGAGCCTGAAATGAGACAAAGGCACACGCTGTCAAGACCTCACTGTATACTGCCCCCTACAGACCATATACAGCATGCAGGAACCATCCCCGACTGTTTACATTTTTTTAAATTACAAATCACAAGATGACCTAACGGCCAATCAGTAATGGCCTATAGCCATCGATCACATTCATCATCCAATAGGAGTTAGTGGTTGCCATATGCACAGCTACTTCATTCTGAATTGACTGACACATTCAGGGGCTCCCCAAGGTCTTGTGTACCCATGAGACAGTGAATGTAATGTTTAATATAATACTGCTATCTAAAATAGTCAGTAGTGTTCACTTTGTCGTAAACAAATTGTAACACTGTAACATTAGTGGCCGAATGTGAGGCTGTAAGCCTGACATCACAATGCACTTGTCGCAATGTGTGCGACAATAAGGTGGCCCCTACCTCTATAGACTGCGATATGTGCATCTTGTTGATCTCAATGCGTGGGAATCCCCCTCCAGGCATGTCTTCGTAGTCTTCTTCATAGCGGTCGAAGAGATCTGTGGCATCCACACCAACACTAATCACCCCCTGAGTAAGATACGAGACCATCAGTAAAGGCCAAATCGTACATCATGGTTGCGGAGGAGGGGACGTGACAATTTCATTATCAGAGGTTGGCTGCGGACAACTGGGGTCAGAGCATGTGTAGCCCAGATTTTTATGTCTAGCGGAAATCACGTGCATTGATCACGCACATGTAAGATAATTGATTATTAATTATTTCCAGTAGGTGGCAGCAGAGACTTCCACAGATCAGTGGTCAACAATGAAAGAGCAGAGGAGGAACTGTTGCTGTTGTAGTAGTTATGGTGAGCAGCTGTATGAGGAGGGTCAGAGGTACACAAATATCTAATTTTACCATACCGCCCAGACATCGTACTAAGCTTCATTATGCTGCACACTTGCACCCTTGCACATTTCACACATATAACAGTATCAAGTGCAATCTGCAGTTGTTGCACTGCAAGGACTGGTGTATGCACTGTATCGTCTGTATACACTGTACGCATCACTGTTACTGCTTGCACCGAATCACAACCAGCTCTGGTATGTTCACTTACTGCCAATAAAGTGTTCTGAGGTGTATGCTACTTTAAAAAGCAGCACTATTCCAGCATTTTGAAATCTTGGCGATAAAATTTGCCAGCCCTGGGGGAGAGGATCCTGTCTAACTTAGTCGTAAGGATTTTAATACACCGCAGTATGCCATATTACCACAGTACCGCCCAAGCCTAGACTAATAACTTTAGAACTGTTCATCAAAGTTTGCCCATTTCTAGACACTGCTTGTATGTGTGTTTGTTACAATACATCTGCCCTCTCCGGGTCTGGTGGAATATCACCGCTGTCTGTATGCACTGACCCCAACCATCCACATCAACACAAGCTGCCGAAAGTGAAAACTTAAGTATGAACTGGCCTGACTGACTGGCGTCACCATGGCAACGCAAACTCCCGAACCCTAACCTTGGGGTTGGTCCTCTGCTGCAGCCTCCTCTCGTCTCTCTCCCTTTGCAGACGCTCGTACTCCTCCCGGATCTCAGCGGGGGTCCTCCGTCTCTCCACCACCTGGAAACCCAAGAGGCCTTAACCATGAACCATTCCAGAAACTCCCGGTCGACAGGACATACCTGTTCATGTCTCTTTAAGCCCCACCCTGCATTTGACAGCTCTGTCACCATTACATCTGACATTTACCGAATGATTTGGGAGACACAGAAATGACCAATGAACTATCGGAAAAGGGATTAGACACATAACCACGTAAATATGCAGGTCAATGATAAATTAAACAGACCCACGATCTATTTCAAAATCTAACATCTGTGTGAGGTGAGTATATATAGTATACATTGTTCGTTTAACATGAGGAATACAGCAGGTTGATGTTTGCTCTGATGTCAAAGGATCTCGCAGACGTTAAACTCACTTCCCATCCTTCCACTTCCAGTCCCCTCTTGCCATAGATGTCGTAAATGGCCCTGGACTGAGGATCGCTCAAAACTGCAGTGCCCGGGAGCCAAGAAGAGCAAGTTTAGAACATATGCTGAAGCGGGAGCCGCTGCCTCTGAAGGCGGCCTGTGCTCCAAATCTCAGATACACTTAAAGAGAAAATAGGAAGACAGCAGGTGAAACAGTTGCGCAAGAATGAAGTACGAGTTCAAAGCAACACATGGTCTATTCCCATGAAAGACGAGCACTAATTACTGGAACAGACGGGGGAAATACCATCACAACCGAGTTTCTTTTTTAAAAAACATGACATCTTTCTTGTGGTCTCTGGCACTCTCTTTGCCAGTACGGAACAAACTAACCAGTCAGGGTCAGCTCACTTACAGGAAATACTTTTATTATGTTATCTACGAGGTCAGCCTGTAACACCACACAGAATGAACATCCAGAAGACTTGTACTCTCAGACGTAGGGGTTACAGGATTAAGGGCACATCCCACCTTCATAGGCCTGGTGCACAAGGTTAAAAAGCTGTTCTGCCTGCCGCTTCAGCTCTGGGTCCCTGTGCTTATCAGGGTGGTACAGCATGCAAAGCCGTCGATAGGAAGCCTTCAGCTCCTCCTGCGTCGCCTGAGCTCACAATCACGAAGACAAGAGCAGAGGTGCGTAAGCAAAAGTGTAAAGAGAAATCAAATGTGACATTTTCAAATTCTAAAGTGTGATTAAAATGGTTCAAGAAGACTGAATCATTGTAACACCAAAAGTATTGGCAGATGCGAAATAAAACTCGGTCAAATAAAAGACATTTCTAATAAGTTTGATTCAGAACTTTTCAGACAAATTTCTTCTGAAAATTAAATATCGTTACAGTTAGGAAAATACCACGAATGTTACTAGAAAATTTTTTCTCAGGTTGCTTAAAGATTATTAGTTTCAGCATAGGGTCTCAATCAACGGGCCGTTTTAGGCAACTGGTGAAGAAACTGAGAATCAATGAACGGAGTTGACATACTGCAAGTCTGTCCTCCCATAGCCCAAAATAAAAAGCTATTGACAGCTAGCTAGCTTGACTTTTTTCCCACTGTGGTGCATGTGTATGATAATGCGGGTGTCAGCCGACAGCGAGCCGCCGTCACATTGAGCCGGTGGGAACTGAGCATCAGCAGGGATATACATGACTAACGAAACACATCTCTTATGCTACCATATGGAACTATTTACATGCACCCCTCCCTAAAAGCAGATGTGACAGTTACGTTAAAATACAACGAGGTGTGTCAAAGTTATCTCTCAGTAGGAGGCTCAAAAAACCCTTCACCGTAAAATCAATGTTAAGCAAGGGTCACCCGTTCATTCGGCGGAGGCATTTTCTAAAGAAATATTTTCTGAGATGGGCTTAGAAATCGCACCGCACTAATTATATATCTACCGATGTCACGTGGTTTCGGATCACTAACCTCACGCCTAACATTGAGTAAAGAGTAGTAATCATCGTTATCCACTTCATCTTCTTCCAAGGCAGCCGCCATTTTTGCAACCTTTAGTCCCGCCTCACAGGTTTCTGTGCAGCATTGTAATGACTGGCGCCTTTTGTAACTGCTAGCGCCACCTGCTGGGTAGGATGTCTCTTTTCGTTCTAATTTTGTAACAAGAGCATGGATTAATATACTGTAGTAGTGGTTGGTGATTCTCACGGGACACTTCAGTTGCTTTTATTTGAAAGTACTTAATTTGTGTGTGCCTCAAATGCACGAATATATACTAGGCCTACCTACAAACAGTCAACTACTACTGCCTGTCGACGATTTTTCAGTTTGTTTACGCTCTGGTAAAAATGAAAAAGCATGCAGTATGTTGTCAATAGCCGCATCAAACACATGGGTTTGATTTTTTATTTATTTAAATTCACATGAAACATCAGTCTTGGTTTGAAGTCACTGACGCCGCATTCAGTCTTTGCCTTGCCCAATATTAGGCGCATATAAGTGTAATTTCGATAGGATTCGCTTTTATTTCCATGGCTGCAAAAATTAATTTATTCATTTCAATATTATCGAAGTAAGCTGTTAAGGATATCCTCATTTTTGACATTTTAAGTATTAATAACCGTTTTGTATTATGTGTGACAGCTTTTCATTATTTGAAATTAATGAGAAAATATTCTATTTAACCTTATGTCAAACAAATTTATAATATTTATATATATAAATATATATATATAGCTTTGCGATCTTCGCAGTAATAATAAACCAATGACTTACTTTAGGTTTATGATTTATGAATCTTATATCCATTCTCTAGTTTTGTTATGCTTCGGAAGTAGATATCCTTATCCGTGGGTTATTATATCTAGTTACAATGCAGACTGTAAATCACGTACAAGTTTACATGTGTACCCAGAAGAATTAATTGGTCGACTTACTACATGAAGAGGGATGTATCCATACTCAGGGATCCGCATTCGGATGGTTTATTTGTGACTGAATGTGTGAGGTTTTACTGAAAATCGCACTACCTTGCCTTAGTTTTCAGTTTTATGCTTTGTGTAAATTTACATTTTCTCAAATGCCCAGACGGCTTAACCTGGCAGAGAATAACTTCGTAAGAATGACTTGGGCCTATTTAGTTAGTTAGACTCCGCGTAGACTGAGAGACAGTACGAAAGTTTTTGAAAATATGAACTATTGTTTCTGACACAGCCAAGCACGTTTCTCGTAGAAACAGTTGAATTGTATGAAATATTCATTGCAATTAGCTTAGTATGCGCAGTGATGATTTTGGATTCCACTCTTTCACCAGCCTAGCTTCACATAATAAGAGTTGAGAAACAATACTTTAACATATGGCATTTATAAAGTAGGCCTATTTAATTTAATGATGCAGCCTCAGACCCACGAGCTTCCGTTCCGCAAGTGTTCCAGTTCGGTCCCAGTCTGAAGACGGAGACTTCAAATTACCCATAGTGTGCGATTGTCGATTTAGCGGTTCCTGGAAATGGTTTATTATGACAGCACCATAAACCCGTACTTATAACTATATAGAAACTTATGCGGAATTTCTGGATACGTTTTCCGTACTTTATAAAATGTCCTTAAAATATAGACATTCTCCGTTCAACCGCATTGTTAATACCAGTTTAACATGTACAGGACCCTATCGTGAAACTATTTTCAATCAAAACTGACTTAACTACAATTAAATCCTCAATGATTTTTCTGGATTAATATCTAAATGTGTAGTGTGGTGCTTTAAAATTTGCCCCGTCAGTATATTATTTTCCTAAGGGTGTGGTGAATGGTGTGCCTTTTCAGCTTGCAACTCCTTTTTAAGTACTATACTTAGAACATAATAAGAGATCATTGCACTTGCTAATGTAATTTGAAAGTATGTAAACTTTCATCGGAAACCATCTTACGTACAGCCTATATATATTAACCAGTTTCGTCGTAGCCTTTCACGGTGTTTTCCGGAAGCTGACTTGTCCAGCTTGGAAGTCTCGCTCCTCAGTGACGTAAACGGCCATTCCAGAAGCTGTTCTTCTGTGCCGATCAAATATAACCTTGAGCTATACCTAGGAGGTAAATTGGTGGTAAATTGCTTGGTAATTTTTATTTTACGGTACATCAAAAGTTAATTTGGTTGACCTTGCTATGTATATAGGTCTGATTTTAAGAAACCGAAAACATTTAACTGTTCTCAGTTAAACAGTGAAGGGAGTATCAATATCTTGTGGCTAAACTCTAAAAGTTTTAATGCATTTTTGAGACCTCGCAAGGACAGTGAGCTGTTCAGACTGAAATTAAATTTCTTTCCCGGCAGATGTAAATGCGCAGGAACTCTTTTAAAAGGAGCGCTTGCATCTTTTTATGTAATACACGTCGTCATTGGTATGTTGAATACAATTGTTTAGTCTGAATTTTAAAAATATAAATGCAATGTCACGATAATGTGAACCAGATCTAAATAACAGGGAAAATGTCGATTAATAGCCTATTTGCTTTTTTAAGTTTGTAGACTTTGGTCACGCATGAAAACGTTATAGAACGTGAAAGTGAAAGTGAAAATTTTAAATAATATCTATATATACATATGGTATAACTGGCCACGTGTCTTACAGAAATGCAGCACGTTTATTTCTGAACTGCTTTCTTTACTTGGTTCTGTTGAAATACATATTTTGTAAAAGTTTGGGATAATATAATATAATGGAAGTAGCTCCCCACTTTTGATTTGGTTTAATTTTAAAAGGTATGGGCCTATTCACTTTACAATTGAATTTCACTACACACGTACAGTGTATATTTGCGTATGAGACAAAACTTGAAACTTGAGTTATTAACGTAGCATTGGGTTAAATATCATTTTGTAATCATAAACACCTTTAGACAATCATTTCTGGGTCTTAAACTGAATCGAGAAACTTTTGTCATGTTACTGTGTCCCTGCATATTCAAGGTGACTATGCGCCTTTGTACTGACTGTGGGAACTTACGAGCTGCCATCAAGTGTCGGATTTTAGCTGACGCTGCCATGCAAGTTGTCATCCATTTTTAAGGAATTGAAATATCCGAAATGTAGACATAATCTAATGTTATACGTCGAAAACGATAATAAAACATTGTTTACCGCACCAGTACTTTTACTTTTGTTGAAATGTATACCTATGTATGTCATTACTCTTTGCGAAGGTTATGCTATTTATTTGAACTATTAGGAAACATTACTATCCCGTCAAGTAAACAATATATGGACTATAAGTACATATAATTTTCCCTTGTTCCACGTACTTAGGAACTGGTCGCAGTATTCGGGTATGTAAACTGGGCCGGGGCTCCGTTGCACGGAGCTGTCTTTTCAGCACCACTGGCGCGTGACAGCGCTCATAAAAGAACAGCGTGACCTCGTGCACGAGCATTTAGAACAGCTTGTGCTCCTGTTTATAAAACTTCCAACAAGTCTTAAAAACCAGTTTACACATGTCATTTATATAACAATCGTATTCTCTTTTACGCACGTACTGTAACCCCGTTTTATCAATATTTTATAATGGCATAAAAACTAAAATTCTTCGGATGTTTCAGTCAGTATAGAATAATAATTTTAAATGTAAAGCTGAAGCGGGATTTATTTTGTTAAATTTAACATGGCGTGGTCTTTAACATCAAAACTAACCGAATACCAATAACAGTGAAAAATAATGTTTATCCAGCGCACTTTGAAATGTATTTGGTGGGTCAACTCATTCGCCACAGTTGTGTAACACCCATTAGGTGACGCAGCACAACCTTCGCCTTAGAAGTATCGGCTGAAGAGTTGAAAACGCATCCTCTTATAAACCAGTAAACTGGCATGGGAATACTGCAAATTACAAGCGTTTCTTTTACATCTGGGTAACGTTACATATATTTCTAATACACGAGGCATAAGATCGTTTAATAATCACAGTTTGTCTTTTTAATTTTTTTCCCCTTTTTTATCTGGTATACGTCACTTTCAGCATCATAGCATCCGTGCTATGTACCTTGCCCAAGCGAGAACATTGCCCCTACCGGGCTGCTTCAACGCAGTCTGATTGGTTTAGGTAACAGAATTGAGAAGCCAGGATTTCACCAAGACAAATGCATGCAAGGGCATCCCAACTGACTTTCAACGATAAAACAGGTACAGCAACAGTACTGAATAAAGAATACGGGTATCTCACAGAAACATGCGTTGCACAACAATGCGTTGTAGATCAATGTGGTTGCTCAACGTATTTGTTTTAGGTATAGCAATGGCGCTTTTCTAAAATCGACAGCAACATTTATCATGGGGTAATCGTAACACCTACTTTCACTTGTCATGCTATTATTTGCGTTGCCACTGGCTTTTACATGGAATGTAATGGCAAATATTAATAGCATAGACCACATGAAAGAGCCACCATTTCAATTATTCTCCCCCAAAATCATAGCCACTAAGCATCTCTGATTTCGAGTGGGCAAGACGCGTATTCTACAACGCTTATTGGTTTATATCACGCTTAGCTGTCTCTAAATATAAACTTTGGCCAATTGTGAGTGAGGGAGGCTTTGGAGGCGGGATGTTTTTTCATCTACGCAAACTGCATTTCATAGTTTGATTGCCAGTCATTCCTTCTTGGCCAATGCGTGCCGATCATCCGTCGGACTTTTCTGCTGGTCCCGCCCCCTCCTCGGCTGTCCTCGCCGTGCACGCGCGTGGTCCCCCGGTCGCGAAGAGGAGGAGGATGTGGCGCGCGGAGGGGAAATGGCTGCCGAAAACAAGCCGGAAGGTAAGAGAGAAATAACGGATTTCATTTACGCCATTTCAAAATTCTTACCTACATATAATGTAAAGGTCTTAATTTAAAAAAAAAAATGGGGAAGGGTGGGCGGGCGAAGTCGAGGTGCCTTTGAAAGTCATACGGCTCCTATATCAATCCTGAAACGGTTAACAAGCGAGATAACGTTGTGGGCTAGCACGCTAGGATGCTAGCTATGTCCATGTAAAAACAGAGGGACCGAATTACCAACCGGATCCGAATAACAAATCCTTCCAATTTCAGCGTTTGATATTCGTCGTAGAGCGCTAACTAACCAACTGACAGACAAGCTGACTTGGCGTAAGCATGGCTCTGCCAACCACGAACTTCTCCCGCATGTAGCCAGCTAGCTATATTTTTGTAGCCTAGATGCCCACTTCAGTATCGCTAGGTAGCGACATGCTGTTTAATGTATTAAACTTCGTGCGATGCCGCCAGCTCACCGCTGTCACACCGTCATTTCAAAAGTAAAAACCGACCTCTTCGTTTTCCCCCCATTCTCAACTGCAGTAGCCGTAGCTATAATAGAAATTGAAAGCGTTTGAAGGGAAAGTACAGTAACCTTGATGTCCACACGCTCGGTTTTGTGCTCGGCGGAGCGGCACAAGGCGGTGGAGAGTATCCGGAGGAGTGATTTAAAGTGTCGGCTCTGCAAACGTGATTTTCTCCCCTCCCTCCACGCCTGTGACTCGTGTTGTCCTTTTACAACCGGACAATGGAGTGCCTTGTAAGCAGCGAAATTACAATAAAACCAAGCGTGACATTTATACTGCTTAAGAGTCGGCGAGTACTCCGCAGCTCCAGCTTTATGGACACGCGTCGTTTTTCAGTGTTTGTTTTCGCCGTTCTTCGTGAAATTGTGTGTTTTAAAACAACGCGAATTTAAGGGTAATTACGACGTTATGGTGAGGAGAAACACGCGTGATAGACGGAATATTTCCAAAGCCGGGAGACGTTTGGAAATAGGCGAGCGCCGACAATGTGACCTCTTGAGCAGTCGGTGAAACTGAACTGAGGTTAATTTCACTCACCTTATTCAACGTTTGCATGGCATATGTAGAAAATGGCAACGATTGCAAAATGCTGTTAAAAGGAAGACGTTACCGTGCGAGATCGACGTGAAATAACGACTAATGTAAATAAAGCGGTTTACAATATTTTGCAACGTCCTGCCTTCCGTCGCTAGTTTCACGGCGAAGAGTGAAATAAACGCGCATTTTTAAAATCCAGTGCATTTGTACTTTAAGATGTTAATAGTAAACTAAAGTATAATGGACGCCACAAGGTTAGTGTACCATTCGGGTCACTGTGTTTGTATGTGATTGAATGTGGTTTACGGGTATGCACCGTCGTCAGTTTCGGACTTGTGGTCTCGTTTTTTTGCGAGCGCTTTAAGATGCTGGTGAAAATTAATGGAAGGTCCGATCACTAAAAACGTCGATTGATATAGGCAATCCTTTTCAATTTTCGCCTAGGAATTCGAAATTCTAAATATTTTCCTCCATCGGATATGTGGACGACCACCAGGTGGCGAAAGTAGGACATTAACTTGTAAAAATCGTCGGCAAAGTCATTCGTTGTAATTAACCAGAATCAACGGTCGTGGTCAAAGCATGATAAAACAGTAAAATTAAAAATGTATCGGGGGTTGGAGATGTATGTTGAGAACAGATGCCGAACTATGGAGCAGCGGGAAAAAAAGCCTAATTTAAAATGGCTCATTCTGCGATCATTAAGCTGACTTGATTCCCCGCGTGCATTAATATTTCATTTATTCGGAAAGTGAATTTAAAATAAACATACCTGAATCACAGTCTATTTCTATTTATCATTAGGTAGTGCGTGTACTTTAATGTATCGTTTATTGCATGTAAAAACGTGTATGCAAAAACGTAGCGATAAAAAAATTAACGAAACAACTGGAAGCCAGTATAACATCATTAGAAATGTTCTATTACCAAAGTTCCACAGGAGGGCGGTGTTGAGCTTTAAAAGTGAGCATTAACTTAGCATATGCTACTGACAAACATGTCTACTTCTGGAATTTAAAAGAGACATAGCCCTTTATTTAAATAACAGTTTTAATGTCATGCGTACAGACAGTTTGGTCACTTGGTCCCCCCCTCCTTCTATTCCCTTGGGACACTTGATTCTCAAAGACCTGCACCTGTATGAGAGATGGTCTAGTGTAGCGTTCGGCAGCAAATTGAGCCTCTCATTGCAAGGAGGGTGGAGTTATTTCTGGCCTTAGAGCTCTATCAATAGTGGAGGGGCTGGTGATACATTATACTAGAAAAGTGACTTCCCCACTGCTCATCACCAGCTAGGAAATGGCCTTTTACCCTCTCCCATGTGCAGGAGGTACCCCCAAAATTCAGCATCCACAAAATACCCATTAGGGTGATCTTCCACTTTCGAGAGTGGATCTGTGGGTAAACAGCCCCTGGACAGTCAGCTGCTGTATGCATTTACTTATTTATATAAGATGCTGGATTGTGAAAACCACCATTCCTCATCAGTGACCCCTGTGTCCTTGAAGCACTTGGAGAACCTTAGAGAAGGTTTTGGTGAGGTGCAGTGGGGTTTCTGTATCTAGTAGCTAACGTTGCACATTAGAACAAACAGTTTCCAAGCAGCAGGCTGTTGCCAGCACCTGTTAATCCTACCTGAAGAATTAGAATCTGGTACTCTTGACCTGCACAATGGGATTTTTGTTAGGTGATGGGTTAGGTTAAAAGCATGCATGTGTCACCTATCATGTTTCGCAAGAAGATGAAGGTAGATCCGTATTGTTCTTTACATTAATTCAATGCGCAAGATTTATGGAATCACAATCCCTGTTTGGGCCATATAAATAGATAAGTACTTGAGCCTGCCTTTAACAAGATTAACTTGCCTCAGAAGGTGTTTAGTATTGATCCGATTGATTAATCCAGCTTACCGGTGATGAATGATGCATTGTCCCAAATCAAACTACAGCAGCACTTTGATGAAACTGATCATTGACCCTTTTGGCCCAGCTCCTATAAGGTGTGTGGGAACAGGCTGTCATCCCTCCCACTCGCCGCTTCCCTCTTGTCGTGTATTGTGTTGGCTCATAAGCCATTCCCTTCGTGACCTTACTCTGTCTCCAGTACTTGGCTAAACAAGACTCGCTGTAGTCACTGCGCTTCTTTCGCTCGCCTCTACTGGGACTCACAAAAGCAAGCTGAGTCACTCAACACTTTAATACGGAGTTTAATACTTAATACTTAATACTTTATTACTCAGGCATTTAACAGGCAGACCGTGGTTGATGAACGGCAAGTCTCAAATAGCCCACCTCCCCTACACACTGCACACATCACCCTTTGTATGACCTTGGGGGTCTTCCTTCATATGGCTTTCAAACAGCTGTAGTTATCCTTGCTGACAGAATGCATATAAGCCATCGACGGTACTGGAGATACGTGGAGGGTGTTCTGCGAGCCGGCCAATGGGAACACGTTGGGTTGCATGACGACGCACAGGGGAGGGAGGAGCGTGCAGTGCTAATGCTCGTGCAGGGGAACTTTAAGAGAAAATCCTGTTCTGTGCATGTGGGAATTGTGGAGCTGGAAAAAGTGCTGCTTCTCCTAGATGTTCTTTTTGTTCTGCTCTCTTTTTTGCTTCCTGAAGGACTGAAGAAAATACGTAATCCGGATCGAATGTACAGATCTGCTGTCTGTTATGCCGGCCATGTCCCCCCTAAGGGTGTCGGTGATGACAAAGAGATGAACAGTAAGAGTTTGTTATTAATACTGCATCTGTGGTATTGCTCGAAGGGAACGCTAGCTGGGTGATCTATTATTCATTCATCAATTCATTTATTTTCTTCTTGAATTCACCTCTCCCCCCTCCTCTGCCTGCACCCCCCCTTCCTCTGGAAGGGGTTCCTGAAGCATGCTCTGTTGATTGAAGTGTCTGCTTTACAGAGGCATGCCGTCAATATCACAAGCGTTGTCATTAACTAAGAGGGGCTGTGAAAAGGTGGAAGCCAAGAGATAAGGAACAGGCCAGACCTGGTGGAAATGGTTTGTCAGTCTGATTTAGCCCTGACCATTATCCATTGTGTTCAAATGTGATTTGTCAGATGGAGGGAAAAAAGAAAACATAATTGGCTTGTGTATTGCTGTATTCTAATAAAATGATTTTAGTACATGTTATGAGTGCAAAAAAATGAATGGGTGTTATTTTAATAAAGTGGTTAATCAAAAACAGAAAAGGCCTTGATTGGTCCATTACAAATCATGTTTATTCATGTGGTGGGATTCTTCTGTAATGCTATTTGGAAGCTGTGGTATGTTGTCATGCCTAATCAGCACACTATGTACTTTAACAATTACCAAAGAATTGGTTGATCTGGATAATTAAGTGAATTCCTGATAGGTGTAATTCTGTAAAGAAGTAAAATCAGATCTATTCCACTAACGTAACACTCAGCCGTTATGCTTCTTAATTAGTAATCTATGCTGCTTCAAAGTAGAGTGTTTTAATGAACGTGCTTTTAGATGTAAAATAAGAGGCAGCCGTGTGCTTATCTCAGACTATGTGGCTGACAGTACTGGGTGGAAGGCTTTCCTAACTGTAATCACGTTAGAATGTGCTGGGAATTTATTGGGAATATTGCTCTTCCCCCCCCCCCCCCAATTTCAGCTTTCATGCCTGATCCCATATTATGTCCGCTTCCGTCACTGTCCTCATATTTGATTACGCTTGAGGTACCGCACTAGCTACTTCCAAAAACCTGCCCGTTCATGTCCTTGGGCCACTTCTTCTGTAACCTTGAGCAAAGGAATTAAGTCGAACTGTTCAAAAAGATATATCCCGCAAAATTTGTTCCTATGGACAAGTGCTCGTCATCATCTCCAGTAATCGGCTGCTGAGCTTCTATGTTGAAGCCTCACTTGAAAAGACTCCAAAAACACTTTACTGCTCCCGTAGTTTCTTCCTGAGAAACGATAGCACTGGTGCTTTTCACATGTGGTTTAGGTGCCACACTTTAGGTTTCTCGTCTAATGTAAACACTGCTGTTTGGTTTTGTTGAAGACTTCCACTCAAAAGTGGTTTTGATATAATTTTGTTCAGAAGATGATGCCATTTGTATTCAAAGTAAAGTGTTAGATACAAGGATAACTCCTGTTTTGTTTCCTTAAATTGCTCGCAATCTGACATCCCATGGAAATATTTTCTAAATTCTCTCTGTACTGTGTGAAATGTAGACACCCCGCTACTCATATTTTATCGCATCATCCATACCTGCAGCAGGAATTTGTAATTGTAGGTAGCTGGTCTGCCTTTAAAAACTGTAGTTCTTTATTCTGATATTTACGTTAAAAGCCCCCAACCCCCTTCTGCCATGAATCCATAGTCCTAATGAAAGTGAAACAATAGTAAAGATGAAATGCATCCTGGGAGTTTCATGTGACTGCCGACCATTGGCCAATGATCTGCACACTAGAAAAACAAACCAGGAGCACATCGTTCAATCATCGTTTATTCTACAGTCAGAAACATGGGGCATCAAAAGCAATGGGGTCAACTGGAGATTTTCCAGTTTTTAAAACTAAAAGATGGCACTAATTCACTTATGTAGTGTAATCCAAAGTTGATGAATGGAAGCCCCATGGTCCTGCTTTAAATAAGCCAAATTTAGAAATGAGGTTATTATGATAGAAATGTGGTTTTTGTGGAAAGGCGTAGTTTGTCCTGTGTCCTGCTGTAGGACTGAAAATGGCTCATGCAAGATTATCCATCTCTCCATGCATCTGTCATACCATAGCATGCTTGATTGCCAGCATGTTAATTAACCAGCTATTGCATCTTGGCTGAAGAATCTCAATGTTACTGTTGTGCTTCACTTGTGGTTATTTTTCCAGTCCTGGTTGTGATCACCTAGCAACAGAATGTACGTGCAGAGACTGCAACTTGACTTGGGAGTTTCCGTGCTTGATAATGTGGCCTCTGGCTTTTTGGGGGATCTCATGCTCTTTCACTGCCAATATCAGGTTGTTCTGGCTTAGGATTGGTGGACTGAGAGAGAGTATTATTCAGATGCTCTAAATATAAACTGAGGTTTGTATTGCACTGAAGCTCTGTTAATAATTAAAGCTTTCTGAGGGGAAAAAAAGGGAATATTATTTGGTTATTTGGCTGGCAGGATAAACTTGAAGGAGAGATTTGGGTTTATGTTTTGTAGCTTACTCATTCTTTTATGAAGAGCTTAAGGTTTTTGCGGTCAGCTTTGTAAACAGGCCTTAGAATTTCTAAATAGTTTATTAGTTATTTTTTATATTCCACATGCATTAGCTGGTCTTTCTTATATTTAGATTGTCTGCCTGTATGGCAGCTTAGTTTTTTCATTATTATTATTTATTTATTTTACCATACAGTTGCATTTACTCAATGCATGAAGTGATTTGTTATGTTTCTGCAGACTGATTGTGTGGTTGTTTTTGCTCTTATGCGTGCATAATGATGGATTCCTTGTTGGTTTGTTGTTCATTGTTTATTTCTGTTTGGTTTGGCTATACATATTTTATGGATAATGTTTTGTGTGTTTATGTGAGTTCATGTGAGCAGCTGCTTAATGTTATTTTTAGAAAAAAAAAATGAACTTTTGTTATAATGCATTGCCTTCAAGTTGTGGTCTAAGTACATTTTCCAAAGATGTGTTTCTTTAAATTTAAAATGTAGCATCTTTCCAAAATAATTGAAGTTGAGAAACATAAAATAGAAAATGTGAATTATCTATTAGCCACTAAGTCACTGTAAATAAGTGATGCGGATGTATATATGAATATTTTCTAAGTCAGAAAGCTTTGCACTATAATTGTAGCGTGCTGTTACATGCATTTTGTTCCAGCACAACCACTCTGCATATCTCAGACTGCTGAGTGCCACACTCAAAAGTAAAAACAGTCTGATGAAATATTGTTGGATTACAATTTGCAGGCAATAATGATTGCCACCAATGGCAATGATAGCTGATAACTGGGTGCTCTTTTGTGGGTGTTTGTGCTGGCTGGGCGAAAGTGTGTGTGTGTGTGTGTGTGTGTGTATTTGTTTAAGTGTTTGTGTGCCAGCCATCTAAAGTCCTTGGCCCTCAGCTGTACCCTAATTGATCCAGAACCTCTGTTAGCACCTTCTCCATCGAACTTGGCTCTTTTGCTGTTAACCAACTTGTTGCTGGCCAAAGCCTCAAGAGGCATTTGAGATCTTAGACATTACAAATTCAGAAGCACGTGGCATGCTGGTCATCCCCCTCCCACCAAGCTCCAGAAAAGTCCTAGATTAAATTGAATGACTGGAGGTTTTGGAGGTCCTTGGAGTTGTTTATTGCCCTGAGGTGCTGTCCAGTCCTGTGTTCTCTGGAGAGCAATGGGGAAGAGGGAACAACGTGCCTTCAAACAATAGCAGTGACATTCATCCCGGACAAAAAAGAAATAAGCAATGTTTAAAGCGTCACACGGATGACTTGCATATTATGCAGCCTTAAGGGTGCAGGTTGCGGAGCACCTCCTTGGCACATCTGAGATTTGGGTTCTTTTTGTTCATTTAGCGGGGAGCTGGATAGTAGTGCTGTGGGTGATTGGGGAGGGGAGTCAGTAAAAAAGTTGTAGTTTTAACAGTAATAATTGGATTATTTTTCTCTCTCTTCTCCCTTTGGCCCTTAACCAGGGAAGAATATTTCAAATTGAATTGGAATTGATTGATCAATTGTGGAAATGAATGTGAAACTAAGATTGGAACTGACTTCAGGTGAATTTGTGTTATAAATTGGATTGGATAACAACAATGTAATCTGTTATGCCTCACCACTGTGTTTTCTTTTATTTTTTTGTTTTCACCATGGCCGCTTTGTCTGCAGTATGAGTGGATTGATTTTATATGAAATGAGCAGGTATTCTTGCTCAGGCTGATAACAGATATCATTGTACCATTTGCCTGTCATAAGCGCGCTTTTATAATAATGAGCAATTATGCTTTCCGACCCTTGTAGTATTGTAGTCTGTGACAGTGTCATACCCCGATATTACCGGCTAACTTTTCTGATGGGCAGCGATTAAAATAGAGCTGTTTGACTTTGTTCACAGACAGAGGAGAGAGGGTTTGCGTCAGGGAGAGTATCGATTTTAAGATTTGTTTGTGAGCCCTCTCGAGTTTTATGACCTGCACGCGTCTCTTGGGTGATGCCTGGGCAAGCCAGCATGACCAACAGCGTGAGGGACGTCTAAATGCTCCACTTCATGGAAGCCACTGGCGAAAAGCCCTGCGTCGACATCCTAACTTCAGGTTTTGTACCGTGACCCAGGGCAAGGAGTTGTTGTAATCTTAATAATTATACTAATAACAGTAACAATAATAACTTATTACTACTTAATAAAAACATGCGGTAAAATTATTATTATTTTTATTATTACCCCTACAGAATTAATTTCAGCATCCATAATTATGAGCATTTTAAGAATGATGAGAGTCTTGCAGACGTACTTCATCATCCACAGCCCTCAGCCATGTTGCCAGCCTTCAGTCCTCGAAGTGCAAATTTACGCTGCTTACCAGGTACTGGAAGCATAGTGATATGAATTGCGATAACTTGAACCATGCACCCAGACATGCAGTGTCTGGTTTATAGTGCTGAGCTCGAAGCAAGTACAGACACTCCTCTACTTACGAATGAGTTACGTTCCGAATGGCCGTTTGTAACTTGAAATGTTCGTAAGTCGTTATTCAACATCATTTTAAGGGTATACGCAAGTACAAAGAACTAGGATGCTGGGAGTACGCACGCTATGCTGCTGCGCGGCGGGAGTAGCGGCCAGAAGTCGCACTAGGTGGAATTGGCACGCAGGGAAAAAAAATGACGTGGACAGAAAACGGGAGCCCAATGAACACAATTTGGAGTTACGGTCATCTTCGTTCGTATGTCTGAAAGTTCGTAAGTTGAAAGTTTGTAAGCAGAGGAGTGTCTGTGTGTTTCAACTTCGACCTCCCAAGTTTTGCGGCGTAGAAATGTTGGCAAGTTATATGGTGCACGTCTCTAATTCTTAAATTAATCAATCTTAACGTGATGTTTAATTATTATATATGTGCATCTGTTCAATAATATATTGACTGCGTAAGCAAGCGACATTCAGTTGTATAGGAAATATATTTTCATAATGTCATTAGTTTTGGAGAGCACCATCGCCAAGGGCACGTTGGCCAGAGTCGACCTCTGCGCTGCTTCCCACCTGTAAGCAGCCATGGCTTCCAGTGCTGCACCTTGAACCCCTGCCATTCCAGCGTGTTGTTTCGTTTTTTTTTTTTGGATCTTACCCTGTATATTTTTATCTCAGTTTTATCATCGCTGGCTCATGCGGTCTCCATAACGTAGCAGCTCTGTGAAGGACAGCCCCGGTGCTATAGGCAGAGACCTTACACTGCATCACGATGCCCCAGAGCCCGTCAGGGAGGCTTACAAGAACAACGCTATGCACCGTGTACGGAAAAGGGGAATGAGGTGCAGTGATGATCTCATTGCCCTGTTACCTCAGTTTTTGTTTTTTTTTGTTTTATGGCTGCAAAGTTGGCTCTCCCAATTAAAAAAACAACTGATGATACAGTAGCAAATAATCTTCCTGAATGCAGTCAGCAGGAGATATCTAGTTTTCATGGTGCAGAATTGGTCTTCCACTCTTGACTGCATTTGTTTTTTTTTTTTATGCCAAAGTCAATATGCTTCAAGAAACTCATGAAAAAATAATAGACATCAACACCCAACTAAATTTTGGCAGAACTATGTAGACAGCAGTTTGTTTCCAGCCACAGACACTCAGTGATGAGCGGAGAACGAGGCTCTGGCCTGCTCCGGCATCCGGGTGTGCATCAGGGAGCCTCACAGTCCGGTGGCCGGGTCAGGGCTGCGCAGGGCGCGTAGCGGGAGCGAGGATGCGCCTGTCTGCGTGCGCTCCCTGCAGCTCTGCGCTCCCAGCAGCTCTGCGCTCCGCGGGCCCTGAGCTGGACTCCTAATGAGAGGATCACCTCCATGTGGGAGGCAGGATGGCGCTTTCAGCAGCCAGCTACACAGGAGGCTTCCTCTTGGCTGGAATCGGCCCAGTCCCGGCGCAGCTCGGCGCGCTACAGAGCACGTTAGGGTGCGTGCTGCAGCTCGGTTCCTGTTTAAAAAAAAAAAAACACAGACATGTGACTGAATGGTTCCTGGTTGAGATTCTAGTAGGGGGCCGTGCTGTTGAGCTCTTCGGCAGTAGTGAAGTGCTTAACCTGAGTGAAAATGACCCTCTGTCATTGGAAGCTCATTTTAAAGTAATATTAGTAATAATCGTAATTGTAGTAATAACCAGTCATCATAATAAACAGGTAATTATTAAAATAATGTATTGTAAAATCATGTAATGTATTATATAAAGACTGTACTTTGCATCTACCAAAAGTATGCAAAGAAAATGTCTACACTATAATTTTTATGAACCTCCTGCTTGATACTTAATAATTCAAAATAATTAATGCAAAATGGAAAACACTGAACTAGAGGAGAGTGTCAAAATGCAAATAGGTAACTAAATAATGTATAATGTGTTAATCGGATTTATGGTTAATTACCACTAAATTAGAAAGTGGTGACCTGTTTTTGACCACTAGGTAAGGAATCCCTGCTGGATTATATTCTTTATGTACGTTACAGGGATAGGCAGGAGCTGTCACTGTAACATTTCAGGCGTAATTGATTAGCATGTAATCTGGCTTTAGAGGAAGGCTTTGTTTCTGCCTTAAAAGTTTTATTGCATGGAAAAACAGATCCTATGACTGTCTGCTGATGTCCAAATTTCAAAAACTGAAATATGTAATGTGGTGCATTACATCGGATGAATATCCTTCAGATAACTTTCTACCTGTTTTTTGTAGTGGGATGTAGTTCGTCACATAAAGAATCACTTCAGATTTTGTTTTTTATTTCTTCCATCTATCACATTCCCATGTGAGATGTTTGCAGGACGTAGCTTCAATCAATCAGATCCCTTCATGTTCCCCACCTAGCTGACGTGTTTGTCTCGGCATTTATCATCGCTCAGTGTTTGAGCTGTCGTTTTAAAAACAAGCTTCTCCCCACATCTGTGGAAGAGCCTTTGAAGACTAATCAGGGATGTGCTAAAACTGTGGGAACAGCCTGAATACCAATGAAGGGTAAACACATAAATGAGTTGGAAATCAGGCCCCATAACATGTGAAGTAGAAGTTTGGTTTGTTCTCGTGCTCTGTAGCCAGAGCGACACTATAGCAGTGAGCAGACAAGAACATTTCACACACAGGAGAGGGGAAGCAGGAGGCTTTTCTAGAGCACTTATGTTGGGTCGCAAACAGCCTAAATGGAAGTGAGCTCTAGAGGGAATCCTGCTCTGAAGGTCCAAGCCAAGGATGATGTCATCATTGAGATTGTTCGGAGTCAATTACGCTAAAATTTAAGTTTCAGCGGCGCTCTTCAATTACAGGAGATGGCGAGCGGGTGGGAGCGCCCGCGCTGGATTGATTTGCTGTGAGTGGACATCTTGGCAAAGGCCGTCGGAGACATGAAACTGAAGTACAGGGTCTGCTGGCTTTTTCCGGGGATTTTGTCACCGGGAGTTATCGGTGGTCCAGCTGAAGTCTCTTACCAAGCCTTTGTTTTCGTCTTGATTATATTCATTATAAGTGCATTTCCGACATAAGTTTTCATTACTTTGGTGACTTGTTGCCATTATTAGCATGTTCCAAGGAGCATCCAGCACAATATAGTATTGTCTCAGTAAAAATAAGTCTGGTGCAAACTTAGTATATTATTACCAGTTTTTGCTTGTGAAGCTGTCCATAATTTGCATATATATAACTATATGTTTTCCAGTAGCTTAAGTACCTTTGCACCTGCAAACAGGTCCTAAAAATTCTCATCTTGGACCAATTCACAAGATCACACTCAAACAGGTGGTAGAAATGTTTGTTTTTTCTTTCAAAATATGCTCCAGTCAGCTATATAGTAAGTAGTGCGGATTCTCCACTTAGCTCAGCTGTTATGTTGTTTAACAGTTGTGAAATTGTGAGCTTTATAGTTGTTCAAGAAGAAGAAATTAGACAAATTGTGTTCTTCCTCCAACATTACTTACTTCTAATGTTTTATCCATTAGTGTCTTGCTTTATGAGCGTAGAAGTTTCAATGGAAAAATCTTTGGTATTCTGCTTGCCCTCTGCTTCTGTTACTTTATGCAGAAATAAATGTTTATCCAGTAGCTCGCTCCCCTCTCAGTCTTTGAATTAATCTTTTTCTCTCTATATTGAGATTTTCTTTTTCTTATTGTGTCATTAATTTTTCCTTCTTCGTAACCATTTAAAACAAATCTGCTTGGAGCCTTTCGTTTTGTTTGTACCTAAATGCCACATCCATCACTTTCTCCTCTTAATTTCTATCTTTGTCTCTCTTCTCCTCTGCTTGCCACAGCTTTTCCCTGATTGCTTGTCACTGGCCTGTTCCTCATGGAGGCCAATTACCCACCAGCACTTGTGAGCAGGATGCTGTATGGAACCAAAGACTGATTATAATTGCACACAATTTGGGTGACCCTTAAACAAACGTTTAGATGGTGTGAATCTCTTCTTAGCTGCATGGTGGACATGATCTTCCTTTGCTTTGTTCTCTGAAATCCACCTGGGCTCTAGTATGAAAAGTCGCACAGAGATTTTGCTCCCGGATCAGGTAGCAGTGAAGTCTTTGTTAGCGGCTTGCTGCAGGGTAGGTTTATGTGTGCTTTCATGTCGTCACCCCCCCCCCCCCCGCCACCCCCTTCCTGCTGCCTCACATTTTTATGATCCGTCCTCCACAGCCCTTCAGTGCATCTCGCTGACATTCCGGTGACCTCTCCAAGCTTTGCATAATCATGGTCGCCACCGTTCCCCGGAACATGCTTTCCGAAACTTCCATACATCCGCTGCATTCGATCTCGTTTATCTCTTCTGGCTGTAGTTTCTCCCTTCACGCTGGCCTGCCAGTTACCTGTCTCGCTTAATAGCCGGCAGTGACGGCGTGCGAGTCGGCGGATGTATCGCGCTCGACGGAGGCTCCAGCTGGCATTTGCGGAGAAGCCGTTTTGCGTATCGATTTGGAGCGTAGCCTTTATGAAGTCCACCAAGAGCTCTTATGGAAACAATTAAAATGATGCAAAAATATAAAATGAAGATCGATGCCAAATGCCAGTCGGCATGAGCAAAGTCTATCTGTTGAATCAGGCTGCTGAGCGACACGCTGATTGTGGAGTATCATGGAGGGAGGGAGATGGTCTCGTCAAAACCACCCTGCTTAACTTGTAAGGCTCCCATAGGGCATCACATTAATTATTATTACAAATAATGGAAGATATTAATAATTTATCAAACCAAGAACACCAGTGTGGGGAGGGGATTATTTCATTCTTAGTGTCTATTTTTTAGCATCCATTTTTTTTTTTTGCTGGCTAACAGAATGAGATATTGAGATACTATTTTAATGAGATGTTATTTGAAAAATAGGATTTAGAAAGGATTTAGAATTGAAATGAATAATAACAAATTAATACTTCATCAGTTGCTTCAGTGCACTGTGTCTGTAATTTAGCACGTTTCATTCAGTTGATGTATTCACCAGGATGTTGAGTGGTCGATACCTGGGTAGAGTTGCTTTTATTTTTAATTGGAGAATGAGTCTTTCGCAGACGTGATGGAACATTGCAAATCTCCATAACACTGCGTCGCAGCAGGTGTTCCTTTTTGCACACTGATTTGAGAAGTTTCTTTCTGTTTACTCAGAAAAGCAACAGCCAAGTAGTAGCTCCTAGTCACAACGCGCAGAGCCTTTGGCCGGGCGTCCCCCCCGACGCGGGGCGTGCCTCTGCGGCGAGCGTTTGAGAGGCAGACAGTGGCATGAGGTGGCGGGTGACACTGCACCTGCACCGGGGTAATGCGCTCGCCACCCCCCGTCCGCAGTTCGTGCTGCGGGTCGGCTCCCGCATTACAGGGGAATGCAGAAGAGAACTGCTGTCTCCCCAGGGCTGATTATCGAGCGGCTTTGAGGGGCGAGAGCCTCCGGGGCTGACAGCTGTCAGTCACCACAGGTTTGCTTTATCCGTCTTTGTGTCCATGTTGGTATTCAGGGTTTGGCCACACGGTCAGACAGAAATAGTGGGAAAGACATGTGACCAGACAGGAAAAAAAAAGGGCAACTGGTTCTGTGTGCTGTGAAATGGAGACTGACTGGGGGATTGAAACTGGAACCACAGCTGAGTGCATTTGTTTCCCACTTAGTTTCACTTAGTTTGTCTGTCAGTTTGGCCAAAAAAAAAAATCTGGTTCAGGTGATTCAGTATATTTACTGTAGCAGCTCTCATAAGAGGTATTATAGGGTACTAATTCAGAGCAAGACTGCGGGCTGTTTGTACTCAGCCATCCCCTGTAACATCTGTCTACAAAGGGTGCTGATTCTCTGGAAGCATAATCGACGCCTGCCTAATCCCAGTAGCCTACATTGCATTGTGAAAGTACAAGAACTTTTAAACCTTGTGGAGTCTCTTGATGAAACTTCTTCATTTTATGGGCACAGAGATAAGAGGACCAAGCAGGTGACCACCTCACACAGTGACACCGGCACAGAGATCAAAGTCGGCGGCTAGAACGTGGAATTAGTCAAAGCTGAGAAATAGCTGGGGTCAGTTGTCAGAGATGAAGGCTCCAAGCCAGAGATCCTTTCAAGAACCTCACAAACGATAACGGTGCTGTCAAGACTGAAACCAATTTGGAATGACAAAGAAAAAAACATTTCTGTCAGGTCTCAAGTCGGGTTGAAGTGCATCCTGGTCATCTCCATATTTCTATATGTATGCAAAGTCTGGGCTCTGACAGGGCTCACAAAAAGGGCTCTGAAAATGAGATGTTTTGGGAGAATGTTCCACATCTCTTACCAAAATCATATTACCAATGAGGAGCTGCACAGAAGAGAGGGCTGTATAAAGAGCACCTGTCAGCCATTAAAAGGCATAAACTAATGTGCCCGCATCTCGCGGTCGTCAGCAAAACCCGCTTGCGGGGGACCGCGAGAGGGGAAAAGAAGCGATCAGGAAGACGCCATAAAAAGTGGGCAAGGCTGGATTTCATTTACGGCCGAGGATGGAGCCAGGCGGTGCTCGCTGGCGAGATCATCAGGGACGCCCCAGTGACACCGCCAGTTTATGGAATGAGGATGAACTGACACGGGCACTCTAGGTGCAGGTTAGCCTGATAAGTTCTGCATTTTCACCGTAGGAAAAGATAAACGAGAGAACGTGGATTGAAAAGACCAAGTGTAGCAAAGTGTTGGGGAATGGCGTGTCAGAGCTGGGCCTGCAGATGTTTCCAGTCAGCTCTACATGAAGAATCACTAGGAATCACTAGACGTGTGAACGGTTGTTTTTTTTTTAATGCATTTATGTTTGTCTACTTGATTTTCATTTTCCTTTCATTAAGTCTTAGGCAGACTGGGTGAAAGGTTTGACCCTGAGGTTTGTGGTATTGTGGTTAGTCTATCGCTATTAATGCCTGTATGTTTTCAGTAAAAAGCGATGGAGGATTGACTGTCTGTTTCCTGTCTGGCTCATTGTTGGGTGAGTTTGTGTGTGCGCGTGTGTGTGGGCATGCCCATGGCAGTGTGCGTGTGGGGCGTTAAGCGTACCAATATATATACGTTAGTAGTTATAAAGTGAAGGAATGCATTCAGTACATGGCGTCCCTTGAGAAAATCCACTCCATCAACAGCTGCCTTGTCGACTTTCGCCGGCCCTGCCATCAGTGTCTCATTCCGTCTCTCCCGTTTCAGATGAACACGGACATTTGAAAATATACCTGCCCAAGAAGCTGCTGGAATGTCTGCCGAAATGTTCCTCGCTGCCAAAGGAGCGCCACCGGTGGAACACCAATGAGGTAGGGGGCGCTTTCCGGCGCTGCGTGGTCGGGGCCACCAGGGGGCGCTGTCAGTCGAGCCGCAAAGGCAGCCCGCCCACGTGACGCCTCCTCTGAAGTCAGGGGGAGGTGCTGGGAGCCCCATACGAGCCCCGCCCTGCCGACATGCTTCATCCCCAGCACGCGTGTCTGTTTCTTCGGCAAGAGTCCTGGGTTCGTTGCCTATTCCCCCAGCGGGGTGGGGGACACATTCATGCTCCTAAATCCACAGAGAAAGCCACAGAGATCCAGTGTACAGTTAAAACCTCATCTATCCAGATCTATCCATTTGCAGCAGAATGCTGACAAAGAATTCATTACGCGGTGGAAATACCACGATCAAATATCCTTTATCCTTTATTCCCTTAAGGTCGATTTGGGAGATATTTCAGTTTTTGTTTGTTAGTGAGTGCGAGTAATAAATCACTTTGTGGTCCCGGGAGGTGACTGGTTAACCTGCCATTTCATAACTCGAGCGAATGTTCCCTTCAGAAAAAATATACATGTATCAAGGCCACATAGCGGAATTAGGAGCTAACCACCAAAGAGGGATTTTAGCCGTTAAATAAAATGGTGCAGCATTGGCTTGCATCTGTGGAAGAAGATTTCTCACCGTGCCTCGGCAAGGGATAAATGTGGAAATGGGTTTATTGGTGATTTAAGGGTAACTTACCTATTTATAAAGTCTGCGGTTAGCTCTTGGGCATCTATTACATTGTATGAGCAGTGTAAACAGGGCATTACACCTAAGTATAAGCCAATAGATTCCAACAGCTATAGCATCTTGCATAAATAGTTTTTTTGTAGCTTTTTTCCCTGTATGTGTCATCTTATACAAAGAAGAAGCTTTGTTTCAGCCGTCCTTGACCTGTAGGCCGACTCTTTCGAATGAGTCCATTTCTTTGTTTCATTTCACCCACTTTATCATTTAATGGAAATGAGTCGATGGCCCTTGATCCCCACATTTTATTTGTCATTCACGTTCGGTTTGTTATGCGGTGTAGCACATTCCACGTGGGAGCAGCAAGCGATTGGAACTAAATATTATTTAGCTGCTTAAAGCTGCAGGGATTTTAAATGATTGCTATTGTGAGGTTTCTCCAAGGAAATTCATGAGCCTCTAGAAAAAGGCACTGCATTTTTAATACGAGCATTCGCAATAAAGCACACAAAGTTTCAGCACATTAACTGGCAGGCAACAGTATCATCAGAGGACAGGAAACAAAGTAAGCACCGGCCGTCTTTGTAATTCTTAACTTCTTAGCGGCGTTCCTTCCTCTTTTAATTAATAACAGCCTCCTCTGAAACTTATTAAAGGGGAGGAACTTTAAAGCTGGAGGACTGTCACAAATCCCTTTAAGAGGGCCGGGGGGAAATAAAAAATAGCGGGTGCATCCCACATCATAAGTCACTTGTCACACTTGTGTTGGTTACCCCCTGCCGAATCCGAGGAATGACAAATTCGGAATGTCCCGCTTCAGTGGTACGTCTGTGGTTTCTTGTTGATTCCCCCTCTTTGATCTCGGCGTCCGAAAGTTTGTGTGTAGTGACCAGCTTTCTGTGGAGAAATGCCATATATGGATTTGAACATCGTTACCAAAAAAGAGCCTTCAAACAGAGGTGTTTGCTGATAGTTTCTTCCACTTGTTATATAGAAATGTTTTTTTTAAATGGGTGTTTGATGTATTTTCCTTTTTACTGGTTTTGAACATAGATGTGCGTAGACGGCGGGTCACATTGGCCGTGGGATTCCGAGCAAAGCAGACATTTTCAGCAGCCAATAAAGGGGTTGTTTAACCACGCGGCACCTTCGTTCGCAGATTAACCTTCAAGCAGCAGTTGCCGGAATGCGCGTCCCTGGGGGCGGATGGGGGAACGTGGCCTCGCCCCTGACACTTGGGCCGTTTTCTGTTTGCCAGAACACCTCCGTGACTCACGGGGAACGGATGAGAAGGGCAGCGGGCAGCTTGCTCTGCTGTCGCATGCTGGAGCGTTTGAGTGTTTCCCATCTATTTACTTTTACTGACTCAGAAATGATGAAGCGCATACATACATACATACATACAATGCTGAATTCATGCATCGTAGTGTTGACTTAGGGGCGACTCGGATCTGCGGTGGCTTAAAGTCAAGGGAGATAATGGGGGGATGTGTAGTCAGGAAGTGTTCGGAGGCGGGAACATTTTTTTTTTTTTCGGAAAAATCAAACATTATAGCTCATTTGTTAATTTTGTTTGGAATCTAAATGGTAATTGTCAGATGACTTTCTGCAGCGCAGTGAAATATGTGATACCTTTGCGGAATGCCAAATAGATTTCGGAATTCATACTCACATGAGATTTAAGCATAACATAAGGATGAAGCCTGCTGTCGTGCATGTGCATAAAGTAGGCTATTTACGCTGATTCAGAAAGTTCCCGATCTCGCATTTTAATAACCGCATCAGCGACGGAAACGTGTTTCCAACCGAGCCGCGCCTGATGGCAAAATGAGAGAGGGGTCGCCGGAAGGCCACAGGTTTGCACAAAGGCAAAGAAAGCCTGGCCGAGCAGGACCTTTCAGTGGAGTACGTCCACGGCGGACGGTGGCATGGGTGGTAGCAAAGTGGCGGTCCCTGCTCACGTGGCCGGGATTCTGACGCTCCCAAGTCACTCGAGATGAGCGGCAGAGGGCGAGCACTGCTGATGGCGATCTTTTAATGTGTTCCTCATTCTCCCAATGCCCTTGTGTGCATTCACAGGCAGAAGTATGCACAGGAATGCATCTCGAGCATTTGCTGGAAAATGACACAAGCCGATGTGACGAAAATGCACGTGCTGGCGGGGGCAAGAGGCGGCATGACTGCAGCTCAGAGCTGCACCGACACATGCCGGCCGCTCTGTCGCATGCCGGCCGCTCTGTCGTATGCCGGCCGCTCTGTCGCATGCCGGCCGCTCTGTCGCATGCCGGCCCTGGCGCACAGATTTTAGATGATCTAAGGCAGATTAGAATGAAATTGTCGCCATGAGCTGATCATTTATTTAGTAGACACCACTGGAACTATTCAGGTTTGAGTTCTCAACACTGAAGAAATGACAGTATGTTAAAAAAAGCATTATTAAAAGAGATTTTCTTTGAATATCTTTTTTAACACATCCACAGCACGGTAACAGTCGTGGCTTCTTTGATTAATTTGAAGTGTTTGGGTGGCTGTGCGCAACGTTACCTTTGAGATTAGATGAAAACAAGAGCAGATATGTGCCTGTCTGTTTCCTCGTAGTTGACATAGGTGGCAGACAGGCTTACGGCGCTACCTTTGTTGCGCGTCCGTGAGCGTGAGGTGTGTGTACGATAAACCAAGGCACAGATCCCTTCAGGAGGCCGCTGCCCCAGATTCTTCTCAGGTCAAAAGCAGCGGGGTCTATCTCTTCAACGTGCTTTGGCTAAGGTGACCTTTGCAATTTGCTGAGCATTTACTTTGAGATTTAACTCCCTTTTTTTCCAGGAAGCAAACAACACGGGGGTAACTTTAATCTGGGGGGTGGTCAAAGCTTCAGAGCTAAAGGCAACAACCACCAGCCAAAGCCCAACTTCACTTTTTTCTTCCAGATGGTTCCATATTTTTTACAAGGTCTCTCTCACACTATATTTTCATTTCAACACGGAAAAGCAAAAAAGTTGGCGAGAAATAAAACGCAAAAAGAAAAAAAACGCAATAAATTTCTGCCTTGACTAGAAAGCGGCGATTAGAGACTTTGCCGTTTTGAAGTGCCCGTCGGGGCTGAGCTGATTGTACTGGTCCTTACACCTCTGTAGTTCGGGCCAGCTGGGTATTTGCAGTCTCCTCTGCTCTGCCTGCACACTGTGTGCTCATACTGGGCTCCGCTCCATCTTCCCCGTGGCTGCCGGCGCTCACCGCTCCCACTGACGCACTCCTCTTCCGTCATTCACTTCAGAGCCTAATAAGTAATCATTTATAATTACTTTTCTTTTGCTTCCCTAGAATATATTGAATTCATGGGATTTGGCCACCTCCCTTGGAGGAGCGACTGTCCCATAATGCCATGGGGCCAGGCCCTCTGCCGTTCGCAGCGTTCCCATAATATGAGGCGTTTTTCTCTGAGATTTGGTCTCAGATTAAAAATCCGATGGAATCATTGAAATAAAGAGCATGGTAATGGTTGTCATTCAACTCCTAATCAATAGGAGCCCTTAAGTTTGCCCTGGCTGCATGGCGGTGCCTGAGTCAGTGTGATGACCTGACCGAAGAGTCGCTATCGCTGCTCAGTAGCGATGTGTCATATTGGCTGCCACGTCAGGGCCTGCTTGTTCCATTGTCCAGTGAAGAGCAGCCTAATAAGATGAAAGCCTGCAGGACCAGCCCACTGTTTAGTGAAAGACTGAAAGTCCACGAGCCTTGGCCTTTACAATGCTCGCCCTGACCTCTGACACAGGTCAGGGAGGTCAGAGGTCAGGACAGAGAGCTAGCTTCCTGTCTGGGCACCATCAATGAGCGTATTGACAGTTAGCTGAATGTTAGGCACAGGGGACAGATGCCGGCCGCCACAGTCACGCACTGGTCATGTGTTGATATGGGTTAGTTTACTGGCCCATCATGCATTGCGGTTCTGATCCGAGATGGCCGGGTCATGGGGTAGAGCAGGTAGTACCTTCTACAATATTTTGACATTATATTATGAAACCAGTAACTTTGAAATAACTAATTACTAAAATTTTATTGCCGTTTAAAACATTTTCTGTCTTCCTTGGAAAAAATCACTCTTGTAATATTGTAAAATGTATTATATTCTAACCCCTTTTTCTGGCCACTAGCCACCACTGGGTTAGATTGGTAATGTCAAACTAGTGCAGTGATTTCAAGAATTAAATGTGTGGAATATTAATTAACATGTCATATCTATTCTTTAAGGTAATAGTAGTCATTCTCTCTTTCTGTGTGTATGTGTGGTGGGTGGGTGGGTGTGTGTGTGTGTGGGGGGGGGCTGCTGTAACAGAATTCTATCCCGTGTCTCGTTTATATAATTTGCACGTCCTGCAGTGCTGTGCGACTGTGTGTTTCCTCCTCCTGTAATCATCAGGACACGTAAAGCTCTGTGCTGCCTTATCGGAATGCCGCGGAGCCCATCATGTGATCCTCCCATAGCCGTGCAGGCCAGCCGGTCTCCACGAGAGCCCCTCGCCGCAGGAGGTCCGGCCCGCATCTCCCATTGGGAGTTACGAGGGGGCTCATCGTTTTGCTCCTGACCTTTTGCTTCTCGCCGGCGACGTTGCCGTCCTTCCTGGGCAGTGAGGAGCTGCTGCAGCCGTTAAGCACGTCCCCCATATCGCCGCAGCAAGGCTAACACTGCGACAGCTATTACCCTGGGAAAACGCTGCCTGAATATTTACGCAGAGTAAACAAAACAGAGCTTAATAGTGGTGAATGCCATGGTAATCATCAAACGGACTCTTGGGGGACAAGCTTGACTTTCTTTGTTTTTCTCTCTTTTTTTATTCTTGTTTTATGTCTCCTATGATTATTTGGAGGAGAATTGTATACTGTGATTTGTAATGTGTACCAAAATTTACCCCCACAATTCTAAGGAGCCTTGAATAAAATAACATGGGAGAGAGAGAGCGAGTGAGAGTGAGAGAGCCAGTGAGAGAGAGAGAGAGAGGCCTTTTCATAGAAAAACTACCCTGTTGCAATTTTTGGAACCAGTCTTGAAAATCAGAATAGATGTTTTTTTTGTGCCAGAGCTGGCACAGTTATTTTTTGAATTTTTGCTGTGTGATGTTCAGAGGATATTTTGGGAGGCTGCATTCTGTGGAAAGCAGTGTCCTTTTGGGTTTTCGTTTTATTTATATGACAGCTAAATGTTTGCTAAACTTAAAACAACTCATTGGCTCCACTTCAGGTGACTAAAAGGAATCAGAAAATTTGAAATTCATTTAAGAGCTTTGGTTAAGTGGTGTCTTCGGGGAGCCGGAGAAGCCGTCTGAACTAAGAAACACCAGCCAAGCGCCTTCATTTCTGTTGACAAAACATGCACGTGCCCAGAGTCAAGTTGACAACCGTCAGAATGTGTAGGTCTTTGGTGTAACTGGGCCCCATCACGTGCCCAGGCTTAAACTTTTAATTTCTCCATGTTCATGCCACTCAGTGTGAGTAGGGAGTGCGCTTTACCTGTAATGGCATTCAGGAGAGCACCGCACTTAATCGCATCTGAATGTGGACGCTGTCATTGATAAATGTGCTCGGTAAGTGGATGTTTTCATCACTTACTGACAAATCATCGTTCCAAACCGTCCACTTAGGGGCAGGCGCACCCACAGCCTGTGTTATTGCTTTCCTGGCTATTCTTTTTTGTTTATATTTTGGCATTTTGGTGCCGCTGTCTTCCAGGAACGCTGTGTTTGTTTATATTGTGTAATCAAAGCTACATCAGCCCCCGATTCCACACAATCGGGCCCTGGTGAGTCTGTTCGTTACTCTGAGAGCTTCAGCTTTTTCATTGTAACTACTGACTGTCAGTGCCAACTGCCCCCGCCCACTTTACGTAAGCCGCTAAATCTACACAAGAATTAGCTGAACCGTTTGGACCATTCCCCGGATTAACTTTTATTTTTTTTATTTTTTATTTTTTTTTAAGGATTAGATTAATGCTGATTAGATTGATTGAATTATTCAAACTAAAGAACCTAGTGTCTCATGTCTTACCATTTTGAAACGAATGTGATTTTTAAACAAATGTGAAAAGCATTTTATGTTTCTTGTGGAAATACTTTATTCTGTTTGCAGTTTGGGCTTTTTGCCCAATTGAACTTAACTCTATTTTGGTGAAATGTTGATGTTCATTTGAGCACCTGTCTTATAAGACTTGAACTTGAGATGACTTGTTAATTGAGATAGCTCCTTCTAAATGGAAAGTGCTCCTGGTGTTTGTTGACTACTTCTGGGCATTCAGCAAAACCAAAAGGTCATGCTTCTATTTATTTATTGCCTTCCTTGGATGTGAAACACTGCGCCATCCTCATGCCAGGCTAATGTCGAAACCTTCCCAGATGCCCGTAGTTCCCCTCCCAGTTTTTTTTTAACCTTCTTACATAGGTGTACTGGCTTATTCTTTTTGTCAGTGATGGTTAATTAATAGATTACATCACAGTTGATTTCTGCAAGATAAAATGTCAACCGGGAATGTTATTTCGAGTGGAAATAATGGTGGCTTTTAGTTGAATCTGATTTTATTATTTTTCAGAAATAGTGTCTTGTATTTACTTTTTTATTTGATCTATTATGCTTAGTTGGCAGACGTTGTTTGTCATTTAGAAGAAATGCCTCAGATAGAGATCAATACTCCGAAGAGAAGACAGTCTCTTTGACAAATACCCAAACGTGACTTTTAATGCACTTAAGAATTCAGCAGGGAAGGCCCAAATCATGTTAAATGTTTTAATTTGGATCCACCTTTCGGGAAGTTCATTCCAGCCGACGAAGGAGGAATCATTTGATGGCGGCGGACGGCCACTGACGGTGACACGGGCTGGGACACGGCGGCATGATGGACAGTGGAGCACTTCTGTTTTCATAAGCAATTTGTTACATAAATCAGCAGCCAAGAATATATGTTTTGCATAAGCGGGCAGCTGATTAATCTGAATTGAATGACCTTGATGGATCGTTCCGGAGAGGAAAAACTGGTGCGCTATAAAAGGGGGTGGGGGGCTTTTCGTCTGAAATAAACCCTTTACCTAATGTTTTGAGGCTGCTGTGAAGATCCTGTCATATACCTGCCAGAATGAGCCCATGGGAGTCCAGTGGCAGATGAGGAACTCTCAGTCCTCCTCCCCTGGATATACAGCACCTAGACAACAGTTGTCCTCCCCCCACCCCACTAAATTCTTATGACAGGAGTGCCTGTTCAAATATGACCTCTGTTGTAGCAGATACAGGTCACCTTACCTCCTGTGGGAACTTCTAAATTGAACTCAGTTTGTGTGCCTTCGACTTTATTTCCTACACCTGCCCCCACCCCCCTTTTTTTTTTTACACCACTGTGTCTTTTTTCCTTTTTTATCCCCTGACACGTTCACTGGAGTGCAAAGTTATTCAGGATGGAGAAATGGATTCCTACCTTTTTGCAGCTGGGTCAGCCTCTTGCGCGAGTACATTGTAATAGACTTTTGGTTTATTTGCTAGATAAGAGGAATGAGCACCTGATTGTGGCTCTTTATGCATATGCATGCCTTGGCAGACGCCTTCGTCTTGCTGCTCTCACTGCTTTGCAGAAATAATAGAGACAAGGTTGGCCTGGGGGGCACGGTGGCAGGAAGGGAGGGGTGGGGAGGGGGCCGGGTCAGTGGCCACGTCTCCTCAGGACTTGGGGACTGGTGATGGACGTTGGGGCTGCTTAATTATTTAATCGCATCGATTTCTATCGGATCCTTTGCAGAATATGCCCTGTGCCACTGGACATTCCTGTAAAGTAAAAGAAAAAAAGAAAACAACTATAACGGAAGAATTGCTGAAAGAGGCAATTCCCTGTCTCAGTGTTCCTATTCTGTGTTGAGAGACGCGGGCTGCTTTGAGCGCCGTGATGAGACGAGGCGAGGTGATTTCACAGCGCCTTTTTAATGACTCCTGTGAGTTTGATGTGTTGCCTAGATTATTTTCTTAAAATAAAAACACTCCTCTGTGTCTCTCATATTATCAGTAGCATTCTTCACTCAGTGTCATCCTACCTCCTCTTAATAACGATTATTGTTATTTTTTTTAATTCATAATAAAATATATTATGGTACTTATCCACCTTTATTAGCTGGATCCTTTTCCTTGGCCATTTTAAGCTTATTCGTTAGTTGTTCATGTTTCGTTTGAGTCCCACACCCCGAGCCAGCAGGCATTCAGGACGGCAGACCAGCTTCAGCCGCCTGCCGGTCGCTTGGCTCAGCCACACACCAGGAGCAGGGACTTTCCCGGGGCCCCTGAGGAGGGGGGCCCGGCCCCGCAGCGTTTCCTCAAATTGAGCTGCAGATCTTGTCTCCTCAGACTTTAAACGAAGCCCGCTCTCGCACACTGGACCCGGTGCTCGTTCTATTCCTGGTGGACGTCTCCTTAAGTGCGCCAGGGGAACAGCGTGGTGGAGTAACTTTAAAAGGGACCGTGGAATTGAACTTCAAGAGGTGACATGCTGAATGTCACCCTCTCCCATAAGGTGCACTTCTTGGGCATCAACCTCCTACTGGCAGAGCAGGGGAAGTGCATCAGAACTAGCCTGCTCTGCAGATTTGCCATTTTCTCTGTTCTTCTGAGTGTGGCTAGAACATTTGGAACAGAGTCCAATCGGAATAACGATCCATTGGCTCTGGATTCCAGCTGCATCTGCTTGGATCCCAGCCTGTGAAACGACTCCCTCCATGATCGACAACTCGGGGCTTCATGATGCAGATTTGTTTGGGCTCTCTCTAGTAACACCTCATTTAATTGTCAGCCTTGGAAAACTGGAGTTGAAACCTATAATGATGCATATTTGTTGTCTGTTACGTGCTTCATTCATCCTCACTGTCATGGCGCCTTTATGCTCGTGAAAAAGCCGCCATTGTTTAAGCCCTCAAAGCTACGATCTACAAGCTCAACGGGTAGATCTCTCTCTCTCTCTCTCTCTCTCTCTCTCTCTCTCTCTCTGTCTGTCTGTCTGTCTTTCTCTCTGTCATCATCTTCATCACTGCCGCCAGTCCTGTCTGTGGTGAGCTTCGCTAGCTGCTTAGCATTTCCAGAGCTGGCCCAGATTTTACAGGATGAGCAGATTGCTCTGACATGTTTAAGTGCTGCTGCTGGACCGTTACGGGGGGAAGCGGGCCCAACTTTTCTGATATCGCGGGGGGGACTTCTTTTCCTGTGTTGTAGGATAGCTGTAACAAAGGGCGACAGTGTTGAACAGCGTTAAAATATGTCCCAGACTTAGATGATTGATGCGACAGTGAATGTACCGCTCTCCTGATATGTGTAACTTTAAACTGTTCTTCCTTCAAGGTGCCTCATTATGGGAAACATGGCTGCTCGTCTTGTCTGTCCTTCCTCCGTGTGTCAGACTGCATGTGAATCCTGTAGCCCTGTGCTTCATTTCCGCTCCGCCTGGGACTCTCCGCGGCTCCCTGTGCCTCATGCACACAGACACTGGGAGGTACCCTAACACTCGGCCTGGCTGACACCGGCAGCGATTCGGCGGCGATTCGGCAGGACTGAATATTTGTGGTTGTGGTCTGTCTTACTGTGGCAGGATAGCAGTCCCTGGCTGAGGCTCTCGATTGCAGACGGCTCCCCCTGCCCTCCCCCCTCCCCCAAGTGAAACGTGAACCTGAATTGTGAAAAAGCAGGATGTCCAAATTATCAGAAAGTGGGATAAACAGGAAGGTAGAGGATGGGGTTGGGACGGGATGATGTCTCCTCAGGTCCAGCCTTAGGATGGGGTGAGCCCCCCCACCCCCATTAAAACCTAAAGTTTGCTGTGTCTGCAGTGCGGGACTGGACCTCTCGTTAGATCGCCCCTGTTGAGTCCACCCCCCCCCCAATCAGCTTGTCCTTTAGCGAGAACATTGGCGCTCCATTAAAATTCCGCAGCACTTCCTTTCTGGTGAATTTATATGTTTGTGGGGTAATTTGCAGGCCCCGGTAGCTCGGCTGCCATGTGCCTCTGGACATTTCTCAAAGTCGAGTTTATATAATTAGCAAGCGCTCCGAGCGGCTCGTCAGCTTCCAACAATGCAAAGGTTAGCGCTCCTGCATCTGGGCCCTGGCTCCTGCTGCCTGCGCGGGGACCTTCTCTTGCTCATGGGCATCAGCAAACCCCCGTGCACCCTTTCAAGGCTTTGTAATGGAGAGAAAGAATGATCCAGGACCCAACAGGATAATCATGACCTCCTTTGACCTTGTCTGCCGTCGTGGTGGCTATTGTTTCAGGGTTGCAGGCTAACTACTGATCCTTGACCGTCAAATGTAGCCTGGATTAGTAACAAGCTCCTTTTTATTTCGGGAATAGAAAAGCATCTGTCTGTGTCTGTCCACGGACGTCTGTTTTTGAGCGTCAAAAGAAACCGTTCATTTCTGCTCAATTAAAAAGCAAGGGAAAATATGGATGCAGGTTTTTTTTTCCCCCCGTCATATTTTTAATCAAAGTATCAGTGCTTGGACTTATTCAATCTGGAGTAACAGCACTGCTTCAGGCTGGAGGTGATACATAGATGAACGCAGGTTTTAATAATTTCCTCCCCCCAACACGTCATGCATAGAGAGATGAGTCATGCAGGCAGCACTTTTCTAATCACCTTCGTTTTTGTGTATGAAGGGAATTTGTGCGCATTATACAACACGCTCTGATCTCAGAGCTGTGCTACCATGTAGAAGCGTGCAGATTCTCCCCTGCTCTTGGCCTTTCAATGATCCTTATGCTGCCATAATTAGATATTGCATGTCTAAGTATATCTCTGTGTGGGCGTGAAGCGGATTTCATCATCTCACATGAAAATTTAGTTTTATGGGCAACGAAGAAAACACAACAAATGCAGGCTGTAAAAATAAGGGCTGGATTTGTAACAGAACTATCAAAATTTAGGAAGGTGGTTCAACTGATGAATGGGAGGGTGGTGGTAATCATTCTTTATTTTCATAAAAGGATTTTCATTAAAAACCATGCCTTTCCTCTTTCGCTCGTCTCTGCCGTCCTGTGAGGTGCCTTCATGTTACATCAGACGCAGAAAGACACGTCTTCATTAGGTGTATTTGTGAGTCATTAATCTGTTCACATGATCATCAGGAGAAGCCAGCTTCTCACAGACTGCATAAAGACTGTAAATTTAAATTCCTGTGGCATTTCACTCTCTGGCATATGCTTTTGCCTTAGATGGCATTGGGTTGAATTGGGAGGAAACCAGTTGCTGTGTATTCGACATAAATTCCTCTGTGGTCTCCCACTTTCCGTGTTCAGGCAAACACTCCGATTTATGCTCAAAAGTGACATTCTCTCACGGGAGCACAGGTCTACTTGATCTGTACGTCACTAATGATCAGTAGAGGTGCCATGTGCATTTACGATTTACACTGAGTCCTCGTGGGAGGGGAGGTGGTACTGTATACCAGGCTTTAAGCAAAGGAAATACCTTTATTAGGGAGAAATAAGAAATGTCAAATGAGGTTGAGGTCCCTTTTAAACAAGCAAATAAATAAATATTACTGAAAAGTCCCCAATACGGCAAGGGAACACAAAGATAGCCAGATGGTAAAACTGTACTGTATTACAGACAGGGCACACACTTAGCTCTCAATCCCCTCGCCCTTCGAATCTACCCAGTTGGCTCCATTTGTCTGGACAAGTCCAGTCAGTGTTATCAGGGCCAGCTGGACTTCATTAGCAGAAATGCCTGTTGGCATGAGGTGGATGATCAATCGCCATAGCAACATGAAATCACAAACCCCTAGCCCCATGCTCCCCCGAGCTCACAGTATCCATTGCCGATTTTTGTTGCATAACATTCTTACCATGTTAACACAGTACTTATTGCGTTCTCCTGCAGCTCAACAACAATGCACTGGGTATTTATATTCTTAGAACAATTTTTTATTTAATTCTCCAGTAATATAGTGAGATATTCCACCCTTTGACTGCAATTCTATCATATTGTGAATATGATTTACCGCACAGAGAATATTGCTCAAAAACTAATCCATATTTGTTGTGACAGGTCAGACTTTAAGATGAAAACGGTTCCTGATTATGACCTTGCGGGCTGTAATCATTGGGTTTCAGCATCTGTGATGCATAACAGATTTCTTTGGTAGATTCATTTTTAAAGTCCTTGTGCAGTTCAGACCAGCCCTGCCGTAATTTTTCAATTTGTCTCCTAGGCTTTATATACAATAAATTTGTATTTGTATCTAAAACCCACTGTGCTCACTCCACTGTTTGTTTTTGTTTACATTTGCATTTGATCGATGTGAGTTGGGGCCACATCCTGTGAATTCTCGAACCCCCCCCCCCCAATTACAGCTGGCCAGTAACAAACAAAATAAAGAACAAACTTCTTTGCCCGTATCATTTAATTATATTTTAGGTGCTTGTCCTGAAGCCTCCTTTGAACAAGGTGCCTGTTGTAATAACCCTCTGAATCAGCACAGAGGCTTCATGTTCATGGTGCCCATTAGTCAGCTGTTTTCTATTGCTCTTCTACTTTGTTTGTTTGTTTGTTTGTTTGGCACTCGATCGAAAATATTGTGACTTTAACTTTTGCATGGAGAAATGTTCCATTTTGTTTGCAGTTCTCTTTTTGTTGTATTAAAAAATAGTAAACTGTGTTTTGATAATGATTAGTACTTATAATTATGATATAATTAATGAAAATAATTTAATAAAATACAATTAAAATTTAAATAGTGATGTAAATTGTAGCCCCCTTAGGTGTTCATTCACATTGCTTTGGTCCAGTGGTTGGTGGGTTTTCGCGAAGGGGGCGGAACTTCATGCAAAACAAGGGTCCAAAAGCTGCGCGGATGCAGGGGTGCTCAATCCCGTAACGATTAAAATAATTATGCAAATGAGTGCTCATTTGCATGGGGTGAGGGCTTTTCTCCCCTTTCAAGAAGAAAGATTAGGGTGTCCTTGACTGGCCTTCCCTGCCTGCTCACTTGGCAACACTATGAATGAAGAGGCTATGAAACCAGTTCAGGCATTAATTATTCTTCAGACTGATGGGCCTGCAGTTAAATGTCAGGATGGAGTTAGTCGTTTATCTGTGTGTCTGTATCTGTGTCTGTACCGCAAACATTAGTCGTCTAACGAGAGGCCGACAGTCTAGGCATCCGGTCATAATATTTGGTTGTTAACTTTTCAACTGTAGTATGAGTGTATGTAATATACATGGACATGGATAGACGCTATACATTCACACAAATGAAGTATCCAATTGTAAATGCAGGCGATCTTTATTCCACCAGCCGTCCTGAAACGTAACAGCAGGAATGGTTTTTGTGGTGTGCAGGATGGCAGGGGTAACACAAAGCTCACGCTAAATAAAGTGGGAACAATGGAATTTGACAAGCTGTCCCTGCACAAGGGGGAATCATTTATCCCAAAGATCCCCACATGCATGCCCTCTGTGTCGAGTGTCAGGTGGTCGGCTTCCGCGATCTCCCATAAAGCATTAGAGGTCTGCTGTGTCAGAATTCAGCATGGCGGCACATGTGGTCATGATATGAGGAATTACCGGGCTTGATTAAGCAAGGTGACGGGACGACAAGTCCAGGGTTCAGCTTAACCTTGATCCACATTTTCCTCATTACCAGCCTGCGCTCCACCCAATGAAGGCGCAAATTGTTTTGATATTCTGATCAAAGCCGTCCAGCTTTCAGCGCCGGAGCAACGTCGAGAATTCTAATGGAAAATTATGTATAAGCGAGAGCGCACGCTAATGCATAATGCATCCGGTGAGGTTTTTTGTGAAAACCTGCTTAGGTCGCTTTATTTCCTGCACTTATATTCACGTCCAGTGTATTTACTCAGCACTAAACGCCCCGCTGTGTACTGCAGGGTCTGACATAAGAGCCGCCATCTTTTGACTTTTCGACCAGCCGTGCGCATGGTGGCTGGCTCGTGCCCAAATGGTCTTGCTTCTGCGGGGGAGACTCCATCCCTTTTCTGAGCCGCACCAACTCCGCAGGCGGTGCTACGGCCAAGCAACTGATCAAGGCGTGTTGAAGCTTTTCGTCATTTATAAATGACTGCCGGCATCCCTTTTACATGTAATACTAACATATTGAGAGGGAGAGCAGGGCCTCAGTATGTGGTGGCAGGCGTGTGGTATCTCCTGTGTGCTCGTTATTTTAAACGGGATTAATCCTTGATTGGCACTGTGTGAAGCAGCCGCCAGCCGCCCGCTCTGGAGGCTGGGCAAGTCCTGTGCGGGCAGATGCCCGCTGAGGTGGCGGCACCGCAGAGAGCCTTGCTATGCCCCCTCGCTCCACTCTGCGATATAACCCTGGCTCCCAGACTTGGGCTCAAGGTCATGCGAGTTTACGGGTCATTGAATCCAGTATTAACAGCAAATTGGTTTGCTATTCTAAAATTTACAGTGAATCTTTAACCCGGTGGCATTGCCATGAGTTTGCTCTTGATACAGAGTGAATTTGGTGCATTACTGAATATTTCTTTGTTATCTTACCGTTCAAACTCCGGTTCTAATGGCAGCTATTTATATTCCATTGAGGAGTGAAGATCATGTGAAGATTGATGTATTTGAAACGTAACACGATAATCCATTGAAGGGGAATTGAAGTAATTACTCCCGAATCTGGAAGCACGTTGGGTGACAATGTGCCGCCTCGCATACAGTGAAGCCGCTTTTTCATTCGCTCCCGTTCCGTTCTCGCTGGGTAATGATTTGACGTGGCGGTGGAGCTGAACTGTTGATTTCTCCCTGCCGGTCATCTCACCACGTTGGCCGCTTTGTGACCTTTGTCAGCGAGCGTGCCGTATCGCCGAAAGCGACCGGCACCTACCGCTGCGCTCGCCTTTCTGCTGCAGCCGAAGTGGCGACTAGCGTGCTGAAATGCGCCACGTCATTTATCACGCTACAGATATCTCTGTGTTGGGACAAGGCCTCCCGTAATTAGCCCTGCCCCTTTCCTCGCTGTTTTGAATGCTCTGAAGTAGCGCGGCTGAACAAACGTAGCGTCCAACGTAAGCGTAGCTCGAAACCGATTTATCTTGTCTGGAAACATGCTGTCCGTGTTTGTCGTCTGCTGTGAAGGAGGCGGGTTGTACTCTGAAGTCAGAATGGGTTTTTGCATTTTGATTTGTTTCCGTGTTAATGGGGAAACGCAGCTAAAAGGAGAATTCCTGGGGTCTCCGTGAAGGGGAAGCCCTGATCCGCGCGGTGGATGCGGCTCTGCTATGATCCTACGGGTAATTAGTTGTTCGCATCGACTGAGCTGCACTGCTGCACCCCCTGCAGCTCTTCATAAATGTGTCTTCATTGTCAGGTAGTGATGCAGAACTTCAGATTAGAACTTCCCTCAGAAACGCCAGGCTCGGAGCCTCTGATCTGGGTCACAGATACCCTCGGCCTGTTTTCCGCTCCGGCAGCCCTGAATTGTTTACTTCGTCATTACCTGAAGAAAAAAATTAATCACATACAAGGCATGTCTATAGCATATAAACCGAACCTTGTTATTTATACCTGTGGCCTCGTTTTCACGCATGGCACGTCTAATGCAAGTATGCAGGACTTGGCTGGCGGTGTGTATGAATTTTCCTTCCTTATGCTTATTGCCAAGTTGTTCTGACCAGTATCCCAGTCCTTTTAGTACCCTACAGAATTGGACAGTAAGAACATAATCATTTGGGTGTGAATATTTTCTGCCTGCTATTCCATATGTCCAGTCTGACTGGGTGGCCAGGGACATTCCAACACAATATTATTATTTGAGTTACAATGGATCAGAAACGATATCCAAGTGATGACCAACCGTAGATTAATATTATTTGCTTTCAAAGCCATGAATTGTTGTAATGCCACAATAGAAAATTATTTTGATTGATATCAAAATAACCGTAATAAAGTATCAGTTCTCACTGTAGCATACTGGGACTAGTCAGGGCAGCAGTAATGTGATTCTGAATTTCAGAGCAGTAACTGAGAAAACAGCATAATTAGCACCTGTCTCCGTAGCACAATGACCCCTATTCATCTCGGATCTACTGTAAAGCATAGCATTCTTTTTTAATGAGAGGTATTTTCTTTTTGAAGCCTTTATTGGATGAGGAAGCGAGAGGGATTTCCAGAGCCCTGGACGCCACTGGGCAGCCGGCATCCCTACCCCTCGTGAGCCGAGGGGCAATGAAACTGAGCCTGGATGAGTGGGCAGTGTGTTAATGCAGGAGAAAATATGCTGGAAGTAAGACCATGCCTCCTTAAGTCGTGTTAATATGAATCGTGTAGCAAGCGGCAGCGAAGCAGTGGTGGAAAGGCGGAGTTGTTGCTGAGCTGCGGGGCCTGAAGACAGAGGCCCACACCTAGTTAAAAATTAATCCACGCAGATAGTGTACAGAGCCCAGGTAGAGTCATAGTGAAGAGGGGTCGGGATGTGAATATTACTGAGGAGCAGTACTGGGAGGGGCCCGCTGTTCAAAGGCTTCATCCATGCCAGAAATCTGGTGTTTTTGTATGTTTAATGTGCTGTGTATGTGAAGGTTATGTTTATAAGGTAGAGGCCCCAGTTCACGTAGTGTAGGGCTCAGTGAGCTCGAAAATATTAAGCTGTTTCATTTAAGCCGTGAGCTGCTGTAGGTTTGAAGCTGTGGACAGGGTTAAGTCCTGACATGAAAGCATCCAGTTTATAAATTAAGATGCATGGGTGCCAGGTGCTGGACATGCCCACCCCTGCCAAAGGTTACCACGGAGATGAGGGGGAATTTCATCTTGAAAGAGGAGGGTTTTGAAAGATAAGGGGCTAATCTGTCTTAATCGCCATTTGCTCCAGATTAGAAAATCAATAGCTTTTGATGACAGTGTTCTGTGACAATGACAGTGTGATTGGTGACACTGGCGTCGTAAATACCCTTTGCATCCATTTTGACTATGTTTTTGCCAACCTCCGCTGTTCTGAAATCTTTCTGTATACGTTAAGGCGTTGCCTTTACAAAGCAGTGGTTAGTTACTGCCTGCGTGTGTTTTTCACAATATTGCTGACGTGACCTTCAAGCTATTAACTGGTGGAACACTTAAAATCACCATAACCCAAAACACATTCTTAGAAATTTGTTTGGGCGTTTCTTGTATTCAAACAGAATCTGCTCAACTGACCCCAGATCAGCAGCTTGACGTGTGTATTTCCACCCACCTCCCTTCCCTCCTTTTCACTTATAAACTTGTCAGAAAGAGTTTCCTTCTAATTCTGTGTTTGCACTGAGAAGAATAGAGTTAATTCATCAGCCCCTGGTTCTCTGCTACATGACTATTTTTGCGAGGAAGTCCCTCGATTAAATGTCATTCACTTATGGTAATCTGCATCCCATCTCTCCCATGGATCTTTCCTGCACCTTTCGTCTTTCATATGCGCCCTCGCCACCTACGCATGTAATAATGCTTGCTATTGTCATCCAGTTTCCATGGGATAAGCCTCCCAGAAAATGCACACGCACCCGCCATTGACGGCCGGGGGAAGGGAGGGGCTTCTTGATTAACAGTCCGTTCCACACGGACATGATGAAAATCCATCGGCCTCGCGTGTACGCTAATTCTGTTTGAAAACAGTTTGGGAAAAGGGTTGTTTTTCATTCTGAGAACACGGTGACACGGTCGGCAGGATCCCGTGGAGCGGCAGCGGGGCGATGGATGGCCGTCCTTGTCTTTGCCAACCGCCGCATATATTTCCTATTGATTGCTGTTTAAACAGAGGCATCACTGCTGCTAATCAGTGTCACAGCATTAGAGACAAGAATCTTTAAATGGAAATGTCAGGATGCGGCTTGGCCTATCTTTAATATCTTAACTGAAGCATGTGTCATTTGGGTCAGATGAAACACAAAGGCCTTTTAACAAGAGGGAGAGAGAAAAATGAATGTCGTTCCTTCGTTTACATTTCGGCCCTTCTCCTGTCCTCACGCCTTATAGGCTTGTTTTGTACGAAAAGTAAAACCAGGTTCCCCGTTTGGGCCATTGGGCTGCCTTTTGAGCATGTTTTTGCCAACAGAAATCAGACCCCCTGCACGGCCTGCAGCCTCCGCTGCCTTGGACGGGGGTGGGGAACCTCCTGTTGACCACGTATTTTCAGACAGCATCTCACCCCTCTGTCTGTACCCTTCTATACTTATGTCAAGGTATGAGATATTTGCCCGATTCTCCACATCCACAGCTGGGGATCGTACACCTTTCGGAATCTATTGACGTCCGGAAAGATCTCTAAACACCAGGAATTCCGTCAGCCCGCGAATTGACGCGTCCACCTCACCCTCTCATTCAGCACCGTAATCCTCAGGAAGGTGAAATTGTTGTTTTTCTAAAACTCATAATAATTCTTTCCTCCCTCTCTCATGCATAAACAAAATATTTAGAGAGCTGTGAAAAATTCCCTAAAATGATAGCCTACTTCCAGCATAGTTTGGCTTTTCCAAGTGCAATCAATGCTTTCTAATCTAAGCTTTAGAAAAAAAAACAACAATAAATTCTCATCACAACAACTGCATTATTAAAGAGATGTCAGACAATGACACAAAAGTCGATGTTGCTCTCACTGCCAGACAGTGTGTGCCCTTGGTGTGAGCCCGCTGATTTTCACAATGTAAAAGTGTGATTTTCAAAGAAATTACACATAATACTCTGCTAAAGTGCACACTGGAGTAGTTTTGTTTCCAGTTGTTTTAAATGCAACGGTGGCTTATTTCTGCAGGGAATGGCCCATCAATCAAATACAATGATTTTCACTTCACATTTTGCCTGTAATGGGCCAGACTCTGCTATGGCCTTCTGGTTAAGATCTGCGATTGAACACTGATGTACACCACGCTTGCACTGCATGAGGCAATTGTTAGTGTTACTCTCTGACCCTAAAACCATTGCTTGTTTCTTTTTTTTTATTATTAAAATAAAGTTGCAGCTCATAGAGGGCTACATTTCTTTTGACGCTTAAGTGATAGACGTTTAATTGTTTTTCATTGACTTGAACTTTTTTCTAACCCATCTCTGCAGCTGGGTATTTTAAGATTTCTTGTTATGTAACAACAGATACTAAACAATGGCCACTCCTGGGGCTCCTGGGACTTAACCAGCAACGTTCATGTCAAGATCCCATGTCTTTTAACCTCAGGGAAACTCTAGATTTGGGCTCAGATTCACTGCCCTGGAGGTGTGCTGAGATAGTACTACCTGCCTCAGCCACATCTAAAAAGAGTGGAGCTTTACAGAGAGGTTATCTCACTTCTGTAACATTTCCTGAAATCCATCACTGGTTGGACACGTGAGAAGATCCAGAATGCTTTGCAAAGAGAGTGTAACGAATGAAGGCATTATGGACATTAAGGTCAATCATGAGGTTCCACCAAAGTCATAAGACTAAGATCTGAGGGATAATAAGTCAAGGTGATATTCTTCCATTTCACTGCATAATTTCCTTCCGAAAGTCACTTTACTTGACATAACAATCCATTAAAGACACCATTGGAGTTGAATAGGTAGATAATACCTAACATTTGTAAATCTAAGGTAAAATGAGATGAAAAATCGTAATTTATATGCTACCAACTATAGCACATTGCCAGATATCTGACACCTCTATCTATCGTGTCTTGGGTCAGATAAACTGTAAAATCACCTATAAGAAACACATATCCAGACACCTGTCAGTAAATTATATCTATATTTGCTCTTTGTGACGTAAATGGAGCCTGTTTAATTGACAGTGAAATCCTTAGCGTCTGCAGTGCAGTACAGTCCCTCCCAATACCGCCGTGCGACTGGCAGTGTGAATGAAGGCGGTATCTGCTGCGTGGCCCCAGCCTGGCTGCGCCGTTCCCGCTTCTGCCGCGCTTCTCTCGTTGTCCTGACTAATTAGCTTGTCTTAGCAGCCGCAAAGGCCACCGAAGGCCTCAAGCCGAAGGCTCCTCGCCAGTCACAGGGCCGGCGCCGGCGGTTGTTATTTGATGTTCTGTGGAGCAGGCAGTATAAATGACAGGGCGCCCAATGGAATCCTGCTTGGTGCCACAAGGCCCCGCACCATCTGGCCTAAGTGCCGGGTGGCTAATCATGAGAGGCCCGCGAGACCCCGCCCTCCGGCCCCAAGACCCCGCCCTCCGGCCAGCGACGTAAGCGGGCGGCGGCACCAGGCTGCGCACACGCACTGTGACCCTCTCGCTTCCGGGCCGTTCCATGCTGGTGTGCCGGAGATCCGCCTTGCCGCCCTCTTGATAACGACGTCTGTTTCCCCTCCCTTAACGGGACTGCTAATCGGATGCGATTTCCCAAACTGCTTCTCTTTTTTTTGCATCCACCAGATGAAACGCCGTAGTGTTCTTGCCTCTTACCGCTTTTCGAACATTTCTGGCTCGCGTATCCTTCGTTTGTCAGCACACACATCGGTGTCGTTTTTTCCTTTTGCCCCCGCTAACTGCCCCAGACGTGGTGAGTGCGGCTGTTAATCCGATGCGTGGCAAACGGGAATGCGTGTCATCATTTATAAGAGCGAGCTTGGCTGAATTCACCTGAGAACCTGAGTCAGTGTGTGTCATTGCACAGTTTCCCAATGTACAGTATATCTGTGTTACTGCTCATTAAAATCTACTGCATTTTACTACATATCACCGTCAAATGAAACCACCGCTGGACTTTTCTAATTTTTTTTATATCCCAGGAGGAACTTCTCAATAAACATAAATTGTCTCATTCCTACTTTACTTATTATATAAAATTCCTATGCTGTATAGAGTAGACATATAAATTTCCCTGCTCCCAAGTAGGGTATATTTGTAGATTTGACATAAAGCAGTTAAACTAGACAGAAATCTTCAAGGTGAAATTTTAAAAGTCCTGGACACCTGTGTCGAATTATGCTGTGGTTTACTTTGCCTTAACCAGCAGTGACTCATGGTTTCTTGTGCCGGGGGAAACTTATTGTCAGGATTTAAGTCTCGCTGTAGGGCGGCTGCATTCGCACCTTTTAAAATTCCGGTTCTGACCGAAGCGGCCCTACCCTGCCAGGCTCATGTTTTCAGATTTATTTACCTTTCCCAAGGCAGTGGCTTGCTCCGCCCACGATGTGTCATCTTGTGACATTGGTTTGCACTACTGCCGATTGCACTCACTTATATGGTTGTACTGAGCCCATACAGCACTGTTGTTATTATTATTATTATTATTATTATTATTATTATTATTATTATTATATCATTGTTCAGTTGTGCTGTACGCTGTATTCCGAATGGGTCTGTGACCTTCGTAAACTTTAGCATCAAGAGCCAAGGAGCAAGCAGGCAAAGTTAACGTCAACGTGGGCCTGGCAGCCTGACTTTTTGGGTGTTTTTTTTTTTTGTGAGTATGACTCAGTGAAGCAGCATCTCTGTCTCCGTCACGTCAGCTTTCTGCCCAGGATGTACCTGTATGTCAGGAAGGCGAAACCATTGTAACTTAGTAGATGTGCTCAGTGCTCCGAGTCAATACTTCTGGCCCATTCCAGTCCCGATACAGAGCTGGGTCCCAGATGGATCGCTTGGCGCTGCCACGCCGAACGCTGAGCCCACAGCCCCTAACCCCCGACCTCTGACCTCCGCCCTCCCGGGAGACGTGGTCGGGTGCCACCATGCTCACGGATGCAGCCGGCTGTAAAGAGCTGACTCTGCACTTGAGGAGATTAAAGAGAAAATCCAGGCTGTTCCGCTTCACCTCTTTTTCCTTTATTGATTAACACTCGGATACAAAGGTGTTGCAGCAGAATGGCACGGACTGAAAGTACCTCTTAAAGCCCGGTTGTGATATTCAGAGGAGTAAGGTGGCAGGAGGGGGTCTAGTGAGCGGCCGCAAAACGTACCGCTGACCGACTCGCGCTTCATTTGAAGCCCTCGATGTAAATCCGCCCCTCTAACACTAAGTGTGAGACTCGAAACTTATACAGCACCGCTAATAAGCTTATGGCTAGTAAGGTTGCGTGGTGTCGATGTCATCATAATAGTTGTTCATCCTTCTCTTTAGTGAATGTATTCATCAGCCCTTTCCTGCACAATATAAAAATACAGGCATGTAGAAATGTCAGGTTTTTAGTTAGGCCGATTGAGAGAGTCACTGCTGAATTTTGGCTATCTCCGATGGGAGGTGCTAGCATTTGGCTATCTCCGATGGGAGGTGCTAGCATTTGGCTAGCTCCGATGGGAGGTGCTAGCATGATTATGTCTGGAGGATAGAAAAGGAAGTCAGCTATAAGAAGATAATTAAATGCAAAATCTAATCTTAATCTCTATTATTTTTCCTTTTTTCCCCTAGTCTGTGCCACTCCTAGGAGGTTAGATTTAATAGTTATGATGCTTGGGTTGCATGATACACAGGGACCAATTATCTTCCAGTCTTGAGCTGTTTACGTAGGAAGCTGTTTCTTGTAGGAATAGTCACTGCACTTTATTCAAATCTCTTCAACCAGTTTGACAGGTTCCCTTTCAGAGGTTTTTTTTTTTCTCCAGTGAGGCACAGTTTGAACTCTAATTTCTGGGTCTAAGTGTAGATGTTGAAGGTTGAACTGGGATCATACTCCCTCTCATCCTTGGTCCAGAGTCGCGCACGGCGGAGTCACAATCCATCGGCAGATATGAGCAAAAGATCACAAGGCTTGAGAATAGGAAATGTTAGAAGACTGATGAAAAAAACCTGGGGTGCAGGGAAAGGTAAGCCTGTCCTAATCAGCGAGCGGCTTACGACTGAGACAAGGCAGTGTAAACAGAATAAGAATGTGCCTGTTCCCATTTAAAACAGGCCCTGGCAGGAAACCAACAATGATAATAATAAAATAGGGAGACGTGCTTGATGAAGAGCTTTCGGGACCAAGCAATTCCCCCTTCTAGGCAATATTAGGAACTATACTCCAGAGTGGAGAACATTCTAGTGCCGGGTAAATTAATGCATGCTGGGTATCTGGGTCCCCAGTGTTCTGAGGCATTAACGAATAACGCCCCCACCCCCTCGTCCCTCCCAAAAACGCTACAGAGGCGGGAGGGGGGGAGATCTCCATGTCTCCTTGCGTCGATGTGCTTGTGTTCCTCACAGTCTAGTTTGCATTGGGGCAAAAAAAAAAAGACATAAATTACACAGCGCTCCAAAGATGGCATGTGCCACACTAACAGGATGATGTTGTATTGATTCTCACTACAATGCCTAAATTTCCTGCCTACCTCCTTGCCCCAAACATCATACATGTGACAGCCCCTATATGGAATTACCGCCCCCGCCCCCCCATCTGCTGTACAGTAGGATGAAGCTCAGCTGCCTCCTCTCCTTTGGACATGCTCAGAAACATCTGATCTGTGCTGGAGTAAACACGGTCTCCAGCTCAGAGGATCCACTTTGTTTGCGTTCAGCTAAGCCGCGAAAGCAGCGGTCCATTCTGGACCGGAAATAACCAGTGAGCTCCTTCTTCGGCATGTAGATAACGTGTTTCCAAAACGCGTGATGCAGCATTTCTGATATACATGTGAAGGTGCTCTTGGTGTGTGACTTAGAGTAATGCGTATTATCTACATATGACTGCGACGTGTCTTTTGAGGGGACAATGTACTGCCACACATTTGCATTGGTAAAGTTACATAAAGAGTATATTTATGAGTAATTAGTTTTACGGAAGGAGTGATTTATAAATGGTTTCCGAATTAATTGTTAAATTTTACAGCCTGGATTTCAAATGGATAATGGTAATAATTGACCTTAACCAAAGTACACATTGTCAGACTTAGGACAAGCAAAGCCTTAAATCTGAATATTGCTGTAATGCAGTCTATTTCATACTGCAAAATAACACCATGTATAATTTTGGCTTTGCGATCAACATTGGCACTGCAATTAGTAACTGCTCTCCCATATTAAGTTTACAAACCAGCCAGCTCATTTAATTTCCAGTGAATCAAGTGAGTTTAAGGTTAGTTTCGTTCTTCTCTGACAGCTGCAGGATATGTATCTGCAGATGTGTGTGGGCAGATGCATGTATGTTGGGCACATTTTCTGAATTCAAGAGTACTGCATTAAAACAATATGCATTTATTTGCGTGACCAACATGGAGGTGTTCCTCGCTTGGCCCCTCCTAGCCACTTCAGTATTGTAAGACTGATGTTCTTATTTATCTCAGTGACCTTTGGAAAGTTCCACCGGTGAAGCTCTATTGATGAGACCCTTTCAGCACGTGTGATTTAACAGAGGACACGGTGTTTTGTGTTAATGCGTCATATGGTCGTTGTGTACGGCCAGTTGCCTGTAAAGCAATGGTCGTCGTGGTTGTGCCTCAGTACTTTTTGTGATAAGTGATAGGAAACTGGAGGCGAAAACTGCGGGGGCCCATCGTTACTCAGGATTACATGGAAAGAGGCTTGAAAGTACGTCTGTCGGCGATGGGCCCCATAACCTGAGTGGGAAACCACAAACCGTGTCAGCTGATTTCGTAGGTCTTCGCTTTCTGCAGAAAGCTGCACTACCTGAGGTGCATGTGGATGAGGGTCCTCAGGACTGTATAAATGTGTGTGTGTGTGTGTGTGTGTGTGAGACAAAAATGATTATTAGATATTCCAGTCTCCCTGAGGGATGATATGCCTGTGTTTTCTATGACTGTGGTATGTTACAAAGGAGCATTGTGTGGTGCCCAGTACTGTAGTATAAATCTCTGTCGCTGGCTGAAGCACAGTGTGTCCTTTCAGAAATAATGAAATGATCACTGCTGATGAATAACAGTGTCTTATCTGAAGCCAGTGTTTGGAAACGTCTCCCCCATAGAACGCGAAGTGCTTACGTAATCGGGAAAAATTAAGCTTTTAAAATGCACTCTGAAAGAAGATAGGGCGATAACACACAAAGCCATTATTCTGCTTCACATCAACGTAGCAGATTTGATTGTGTCTTATGAACAGTCGCGTCTAGGCCTGCATATCTGCGTGAAGAGTAATACGTCTTTGAAGATTTGCAGGCTTTTGAATGCGCTTCTTTCCATCATGTACTTCCCGACATTCTGTTGTGTGTTATGGAACTGCAGTTCAGTTGTACCTTGACACCTCAAGTCGAGGGAAAAAAAAAACTGAAATTTAAACATTTGAATCTATTGTAGATCTTCTGTCCTAGACCTTTCTCATTACATGAACAGCCTTGCAGAGGCTGTTGCTGGTCTTTGCACGCTGATAGGAAAGACAGCCCTGACCACGAGAGCTCCCCCCCCACCCCCCCTGGCATTTATCAAACTTTCAAATAAATACGTCTTCCAGATCTACTGGAAAACACGCAGAGCTGCCCTTATTAAGTTATATGGCGAAATAGAAATTGATTGATCTATAGCAATTACTGCTAAATAGGTCTGGATGTTTTCCTACGAAATCGCTTCGCAAATACACAAGTGTTTTCTCAAAGTTGTAGGTTTCCTTTTTATTGTGTTTGTTTTGAGGCAAACTATAAATGGCCAAACGCTGGATGCTGTTTATGTCGATGCATTTTCATTTTTTAATTACCTCCGGCTACTTTTTCTTGGCATTTCTACGGTTACCAAGGAAAATGGGGGGGGGGGGGGGGGCAAAAAGCCCAGAAGAGTTTGAAGGCTTATCCTGTGACGGTGAGTTGATGTATAGCTTTCAGGTATGTGCAGCTTTCTAGAGGGGCTGCAATGGAGAGAGGAATGCAGAGGCCAAGGCAGCTGATCCATTTAGTGGTCCCAGCTTGAATTCAGCGGCTGATTCTGCAGCCTTCCTTCTACCTGTAACACTTCCTTATGGGGGTTTTCTTGAAACCCTGTGAGTCATTGTGAAGTACCAGCCCTCAGCTGTTGTTGCGGTGCATGATACTGGCCTAATGCATGAATCATTGCCTTAAAGAGAAGAATATCAGATGCAGAACACCCTTCCAGTTATTGTCCTTGGAGCCATGGAAGATGGAAAACTGAGGCAGCCTCATTTAATTTGAAGATACATTGTTCACCATCAACTTAATTATTTGCATCTTATTATGTTTGCTTGTTTACAAAATTGCTTTTGTTGGCACTAATGCATAAGCTTGAACCTTGGAATTATTTGCAGATTGTTGCATTTATGCAATGGGGATATATATGTTTTTTCTGTTAAGTGCTTTCTATTTGCATAGGAGAACACTTATAGTCAAAATAAGAGATGTTGGTTGTTTTGCTTTGAAGCCTTAAACAATATCATGTCTAGTTAATGGCTAGTTGTTACGCGGCCTCAATATATAACAGTTTAGGGTTAGTCCATCAAAATACTGACCGTCACTCTTGACATTGAAATTGGTTATAAACATACAAATGAGCAACAGCTGGTTCATGGTGTTAATTATGATTTATGTGATCTGCACGACATCAGGCAGAAATTTCTTAAATTCTGCACTTCTACTGTGACTCTTGATTGGAGATTCAGCTGTATCCCTGTAGAGGGCGCTGCAAGCATCACGTTCGTAATACCCAGACTCCCCGTATAACTGACATTGTGCACACGAGCGGGTTTGAAGCCTCCTGGAAGTTTGATCTCCTGCTCGGTTTCTAATACCCAGACCTTGACAGGTATTTGTGTATGAATTTCGGAACCCAGCGAGTGTGAAAATACCAGGGAGCACCAGGTCAGTGCCAACCGCTGAGGCCTGACATTGTATGTATTTTCCCCCTGTGCGCTGCCACAGTAACACGGGGGTCCCTCAGAAACTCTGTCTGCTCGCCAGAACTACTTACCTATTTCCAACAATATGGGACCAAGGTGGAGGATGGCTGCTGATTCTGAGTTGAGCTGAGTCTGAGCCTGAGTCTGGCAGCAGCTCCTCGTCCTCCCAAAATTAACGTCGTGTCAGTAGCATCCTCTGCAGTCGCGCATTCCGTTTTCATTCCCTTTTTGTTTTTTTGCCTGCCGGCTATTGTTTATATTCTGCCTGTGTTTCGATTATGGTGCAAAGTGAGTAATTCCAGTCGATTAGCATTAGCCTGCCAGAGTGGCAGCTGGAAGACCTTACTAGAGTGAAAAAAAAGTGTTTAATTTTAACACCCCAGTCATAGGTGTTGAGTTGTAGCTTATCAGACTTGCACAATAGACGGTGTCTAGGTTTAAAAAAAAAAAATGTCTGCCAACAGGTTGAAAAGGGATCATAGTTTGTGTAGTTTGCATCTGTGACTATTCTTGTGATATTGAAAATAAAACAACAAAAAAAATTCATGGGACTATATCTATAGTGCAGAACGTGCTGCCTGATGTAACGTAAAGAACATTATGGGAGAAAATAACATGATGGGCTTCATGATAACATACTGCAGTGTGCCGCTGGTTACTGGTAAGTGTTACTTACCCCACATCCCTGCTTTATTTTTTTCAGAGACAACCATGCAGCCGCCATATTGGTTTTCCTGTTTATGTTGAGCTTGACCTCTGACACCTGACCTCCTGCATAATATTGGTAACCATTTCATTTTTTTAATTTGATTGTATTTTAATTTATTTGTTTTTGTCATTGTTTTTGCTCATTCTGTTGGAAGGCTTCATCTTGTTTATTTGACTGTAATACTTTGCACAGTGTGCTTCTTGTAGCAGGAGACCGATATCATAGCCTTCAATTGTTTTTGTGTTTTGCTGCATGTTCAGCTTTTCCCATATCGGCCATTTCCCTCATGTTTCAGTCCAATAAACTACTTCTGATATTTGTTCTGGATTTATTGCTTTTTCGCTTGGTCCCTTTTCTTTATTCAGTGTTTCCATATAAATACATTTAATACTGTATTGTTTTTTTTTTATTTTTATTACCTTGCATCTTCACCCTCTCGTGCTAACGTAAGGTTTTCTCTGTACCCTGAAACATCCACATATAAACATCATCTCTCTCATTATTGCCTTTCACATTCTGCCAAATGTTTCACTGCCTTTTTTTTGTTACAATGCCATCAACTCTTGAAGGAGTGACCTGAAAAATTACAATATGTGAAGAAGTTAGGAGCCCTGCGACTACTGATTCAAAGGGATAACACTACAGACAGAGACTAAAAGCAGGTTTTATTAAGTCCTATTTTGGTCCTTAAGCTCATACACCAATGCGGATTGTGTCTTAAGGTAAGTGAAACCCACTGATGCACAAAGCACATTTGGCTCTCTTGTCATCAGAAGAATGCATTCAGGATCTGAAGTATTTTCCGTTGCTACAAATGTTAATAATTGGCTTCCATTGCCAGTTTGTGTATAAAGGTCAAAATCCAAAGCAGCTCTAGATTGCCCTTACTTTTTATCAATACAGTATCGGCAAAGTGAAATAAATGTTACCCGTAGACTGACGTGCAGCTCCCAGCAAACCCCAGCACCTGCTAAGATTGTCTTCCAGGCATTATAATGTCATCATTGTCTTTCGCCAGGGTGAGCATGAGTGTGGATGCATGTCACATTTAAATTAATGTGTGTATCCGTTCACCTGCATAAATGTGATTGAAAATAGGAGGAAAGTAATGTTCTCTCACTCACTGGGGTGTCCTTGCAGCTTCAGACCTATACAGTTTCTCTCACATAATCAGCCCCAGCGTGTTTTACATGTTGAAAGATTCTTGAAGGACACTTGGTTCCATGCCACAGTGAGCGTAGAGCCCGGTTTTCGGTCGGGTCAGACACCCTGGAGTCTAGGTGTCCACTCTGTGGTGCTGGGGGCTGAGTCAGAGGCAGGTTAGACGCCAGGACGGTACGGCTGCGGCACGGAGAGCGGTCACAGACGGAGACAAAGGGACATCAGTCCTGGTCTTCCGTGCGACCGCACTGTTGGCACATGCCACTCGTGCTTCACTCACCGTCTTCCCTCGTAAACGAGAGCAGGCATCCCCGGGACCCAGGCTGGTGTGCATGTGCTGGCTGTGATCTTGCCTGACTGTCTGTCCTGAGCCCTGACTCATCCCCATTACACACAGCCATAGTGACCCAGCCAGACTTGACGTCTAGGGATGGACTCTGCCTGCAGGTAGAGGGCCTGTCTGTCACACTGACGACTTCTGCAGAACCAGAATTGCAAGGGTAAATCTCCTGAATCACTGAGACCCTGAAGCTGTTTCCTGGTTACTGGAAATGCCCGTTCAGGTTCACTGACGGAACGAGATGGTGGCTGTGGTCGGTGGCATAATCAGTGTCCAAAAATTCATGCATCATTCAGAAGCACTTCTTTAATGATATAATCTAAAATATAGGCATGAAAATAAGTCATCATATATGCTATATGTTGATAATTCTTTCCCACCCGTTCACCTGTCCTTCCACTAAGATAAGAGAAAGGTAAAGCCCAAAAATTCTGGTTTGGTAGTTTGGGTAGGGTGTTGGGTTGGAGATGTGTGGCAGATATTATCTGGAGATATTGAATATAGTTACTTTGATATCCACTGAGTGTATGGCAGGGGCTTAAGGGATACAGGCCTGTATGCAAATCCAACATAGTCAATGATCCAGCTTCAAGGCTAAAATTAGAGTAAGAGATCTTGGGAAAACTCTGTTGTTTGTTTTAGCATCGGATGTGCTGGCTTGTCACTAACCAGAAATGAAACCTGTTTCCATGTCACAAGTGGAGAAGGTCTGTTGTCTATGAAATATTCATTTTTCTCAAAGACCCCGTCTCATGTGTGATAGGTTTGTTCTTGTGAGATCGCCGAGTAGTCAGAGATGCTGTAATCTTCCAACATCAAAGATTCTTTTCTTTCCTAAGCTTGTGTAATCTTTAGAAGTGATGGTCATGTTCAATCATCACCTTGTACGTGGTTAGAAAGGGATCACGTCTACAGGATCATCCCACTCATTAAGGATAGACCGTTATTTGGCTGCAGAAATTTCCTCACCTTTCTGTTAGATCTTTGACTGGAGGGCTTTCTTAAATGTTGAATGACTCTTACAATCAGAACTTGAACTGTAAGATCAGAACCCTTATGATTACCGGTACTGTTGTATATCAGTTTGATTTCATATCAATCATTCAAAAATACATGTTTTGGCAAGGTACATTTTTCCTATTTGCACACACACCAAAGATATTTTCAGGCCAAATCAATTCCTGTAGAGTGCAGCATTGCATAAGTATTCGCCCCCTAGGACTTCTCTACATGTTTTAGTATTATAACCTGGAATTAAAATTAATTTAATTGGGATTTTCCTCATTTGATTTACACAACACACTTAACACTTTGAAGGTGCAAAATATTTCTTGTTGTGACTCTAAAGTTAATTAAAGAGAAAGTAGACATTTGTTGGTTGCATAAGTATTACCCCCCATGAGGCAGTACTTGGTAGAACCGCATTCGACTGCAATTACAATCATAAGTCTTTTGGGGTAGGTCTTTACCAGCTTTGCACATCTGGATGCTGCAATTTTCACCCATTCTTCTAAAATTGCTCAAGCTCTGTCAGATCGGTTGGAGACTGCAGGTAAACAGCTATTTCCAAGTCTTTCCACAGATTCTCATATGGATTGAGGTCTGAGTTTTGACTGGGCCATTCTAAGACATCCAGACATTTATTCATGTTCTTGGATTTAAACCACACTAGAGTTGCTTTGGCTGTATACAGGGTCATTACCGTGCTGCAAGGTCAACCCCTAGTCTCCTGTCTTTCTGCAGACTAAAACAGGTTTTCCCTCTAGAACTGCCCTGTATTTGGCTCCATCCATCTGTCCCCCAATCCCAGCTAGATTTCCAGTCCCTGCGGTTGAAGAGCATCACGGTGTTCTCAGGATGGTGGGCACTGTTGCCTGTAGTGATTTGCACAAAACCCAGAAAATTACATTTCGGTGTCAGACCAGAGAACCTTTCGCCACATTTGCGGTGTCCCACATGCCGTTTGACAAACTCTAGGTGGGCTTTCTTATGTTTTTTTTTCCCCAGTAATGGTGTTGTTCTCACCACTCTTCCATAAGGGTCAGTATGGTGAAGTTTCTGGGTTACAGCTGACCCCTGGGTGGCTTCAGCCACCTCGCCGACGTCTTCAGTATTACCATTAGCCCCTTGGTCACTTTCCTGGCTAATCCTCTCCTTACCCTGTCACTCTGCTCGATATCCTTCTCTACGCATAGCTGCAGTTTCCCCATATCCTTTCCATTTATTAATAATGGATATAACGGTGCTGCAGGGGATGTTCAAAGTTTGGGATATTTAATAACCCAACACTGATTGGTACTTCTCCCGGACTTTAAGGGGGCAGACATGAATATGTATGAAAGGCACTGTAGCAAGTCACATGACTCTCCCAATTAGAGAAAGAAAACAGTGTAAGCGAGGCCTTTATACACCTTGCCTAATGTGTCACACGTTGGTGGTTCCCTCACTTCAGCTAGTTGCACAAAGTATGCTTTTTTAAATGCTCCATTACCTTAAAAATCCCCAATACACAGTGGCTTTAATAAGTAGAGATAAAGCATTTATGTGAGATTTTTTTTTTCCTGCATCCCATTTGTTTTCTGCTGTTTGCGGGTTATTGACGTTTTATATACAAAACATTCGCAAGGGTTTCTTTGTGGCGGATTTGATGTGCAAACTGCACAAAAAGCATTATTTTGACCATAGAGAAGATTAAATTAAAACGGCCACCACCGAATCAGTCCAAACTGCTTAAACCAGCTGTATTTTATTTAGCACAGAGGTGTAGCTCAAATATAGATCCTTTAATACGTTTACATTACAGCACATCGCTTTGCTTTAATGTGTTTCAGAACGGGGAATCGGGCAGCGGGGGGACAGAGTGATGCTGGAATGGTGTTTGTCGCCATTATCAGTGAAGATTTAAGTCCCTCCGTATCAACGATAAACCTAATCAGGCCGTTTAGTGGAATCAGGCGAGTGTCTAGTAACCTGGAGATGAAGGAGTTGCAGCCCGGTGACACGCGGGTGAAACTGGCGCCATGACGCGTGGGGGGCGGAGCCTAAGTGGCCCCGCGCGACGCCACAAGGGGGTGATAAGAAAGCGAGCTGCGTATGTTCCACACACGTGTGGCCTGTGATTAATAACCAGCACCCCGCCTCCATTCTGTGCCTCGTTTCAAGGCACTTTTTTAATGTGAAAAAAGAGGCTCTGCCTACCGCAGGTGTGCTGCCCACTTTCCTCTAATCAGCCAGCTGTTGTCATGGTGACCTTTCAAGACTGATGGATGGTGTGGCATCGGGGCACTAGGAGGAAGTGGAAGGTGACGCAAAGCGAAAGCAGCGTGGGGGCGCAGTAACCCTTGCAGATCTTGCAGCGTTTAACCTCCTAATGAACAGGCCAAGGCCGCATGTAATGCATCAGGTTTTATGTTCACTGCATTGTTAGTTGTGTTTTTTCCGTTTTTCTGCCAGTAACAGATTGAAGCTTCAAAACCTAAAAGGGTGTTTGTTTTATTCTCGCTTTTCTGTGTAAAATGGCGAACAGCTCTCCCGTGGTCCAGCGTAAATCTGGTGCCGTCTTGGGAGACCACGCCGTGCAGCCCTCCATCGTGAGTTCTGCAGGTGCTGGAATGGCCCCCATTAACATACTGGGGGGGGGGGGGTTCTGCAGGACACTATGGCAGCAGGAAAGCTGCAGCGTGCTCGCTTTGGGGTTCTCCATGTCTTACCTGCTTCCCTGTTGAGCTTATTGGAGAGCACATTCAAGGCAGGAAAAAGCTGGGAAGAGGGAATGAATTAAATGTGACACCTGCAGATGCTGCAGAGGTTAAGGCTCAAGGCCGTGGGTTGCTGGTTCAAGTCCCTGGAGTGGCCCTTGCTGTAGTACCCTTGGTCAATGTACTGAACAGTTCCTGTAAAATATCCTGCTCTTGAATTAAAATGGTAATGCTAACTAAATTTAGCTACATGTAATCTTAAAACTAACAGGGTGTATGAGTGATAGGACTACAGTCATTAGAGTAACAAGTAAATGAGTGGAAGTTGTAGGAAACTATTATTGGACAAAAAATGATTTGCATACATGGAAAGCGTATAAAATGACTTAAGATACTTAAGTCAAGATAAGTTAAGATAAGTTAAGATACTTATAGTGGGCTTCAGAAAAAAAAGACAATTATATGCAGCCAACAAACATTTTAATTAAAAAAAAATTTGCAGACTAAGCTGGATGTTACAGACTGAAGCTCATTTTTGTTAATGTTACTAATTATTATTGCACAGCTCTAACGCATGATGCAAATTAAAATATCGCCATGACACCGACCCGACAGGACATTTCAGGACTGGGGGGTGGGGGGGGCTGTGACATGCTCAGTGGTACATTTCTGCCGGGCTCGGAAAGGTGCGGTATCAATCATGGCCTGTAGCAGAACACCATTTGTGGCCAGAATATAAATGTTCCCAACAGAAGGCCTGTGAATGCATTAAACGTTCAAAGAGCACCGGCAGATCTGAACGTTTTCACCTTCTGACAAACATCCACGGGTGACCTTTGAGAGCTGCACCGGGGAGACATAAACCTGCCCATCTCGGAGCGCCGTGCACCCCCAAGTAGTCCGGGATTGATATATAGGTCTGCCGGGTCAACCGTGCCGTGTCGAAATGCAAATCTAACATTTAAAGTTGAGCGCTGCAATGGATTCCGGGCTTCGCGGGGATGAGCCTAGATGCTGTTAGGCGAGGGAGTGAGAACTTTAAGTTTAATGGGACGGGACTCGACTCTTCCGCGCCTCAGATGCGGGCGGCACCGGCCTCCCCAGCTCAGGGAATCGCCGTCTCATATATTATATAATCTCCCGCTTTATTTATTTATTTTAATAAGGAAGAGCCGAGAAATTAGAATCCGATTCTGTATATTTTTCTTGGAATTTTGTCAAGTAAGATTCAATATTTACTGAGTCCCAGTGGCTGTTATATATCTGTATTTCACTATGGTGTAACAGCACCGTGACCGTATGGTTTTCGTAATGACCTTGTGCATCCATTTCCGTATTCTGTGCCTGTCCTCAGGGCCCAATTAAAAGCGCGTAAATAGTGAAATGGACCTAAGCCCAATCACTGGGGTTCACGGCCTCTGTCCGCCTCTTCGTTACCTGGCCTGGGGGGCTGGGGCAGGGGGACTGTGCCAGGTGAGCCTGGGAGAGAGAGCGGCCAGCGCAGGTAGGAGCCTCAGAGCCTCCAGACGCTGGCCGGCCGCCCCCAGCCACTTAAAGCCGGGTCAATATAAAACCTCATTACCCGGGTGTCATAGAAAATTTGTGCCCTTTCTGCTCCATCTAGCAGCAATTGTGCGGGATAAGCTGTGCCTCCGTTTGCCGTTTTAAGCGTTCCGGTAAAGGCCCTCTGACGGGGTCGGGGTCTCTCACTCTGAGGGCACCCTGTGCTACCCCCGGCCTCACCCCCAGCCCTGAGTGTGAATGAGGGCTCCTGTTCGGGCGCCTGAACATAAACCCCATAATGAGCTTCGTTAGCGTGGAGCAGGCCTGTTTGTGTTCTGCGCTAATTCAAAGTGGAAGAAACGCTCAGAATGCGAGGATTCTTTTTTTGGTGGGATTTTAATAGATTTGCTCACAATAAGTTATGTAGTGAGAAACTTTCCTCCCTCCGAGGTTTCTTTTGTCTAGCGTGCAAAATCAAATGTTATTTAAAAGCACGTCTTTCAACTCGCTTTCAAGTGTGATCCTCCCCGGCCCGGTTTTCTCCGAGCCACCCCCCCCCCAGCAAGGTGTGTGACAGTGACCCCTGCGTTTTATAGCATGACACGGTAATTTCGTGTCTGAGTGGAGAGCTCAAAGGAAAATAATTGAAAAATCCATGAATAGCAGTCTGAATGCGAAACGCGGGTCTGTAAGATGGCACAGCAGAAACAATTACTGAATGGACAAGAACAGTGACCAAAAAAAAGGAGTGAAAAACATCACAGAGAAGCATGTTCTGATAAAAGCCAAACATGCAGAAAGAAAACAGAAAGGTCAATACAAACCCAGGCTATAATTATGAACTGAGAATTGGCCAACAAACCCGCTAATTAAACCACGGACAAATTTCCTCTCTGTCCCAACGGTTCTGCCCGTGACCAGCATATTAATCTTGGCGAGGTGGGTGCGCTCTCGCCCGCCACCGCGCCGCTCGGTTGCCATGTGCTCCGGGGCCCCGCCCTAGAGGCCCTCCCGGGGACTCTTTACAGCTCTGAGGGGCTGCCAGACATTTATTGGGACAGTCCGAAATGGGAGTGAAAAACGAAGCAGGATCGAGGCGAAGGTTGAGTGACGTCAGGCTGCTCCGAATAATTGGGATGGAACGGCACTTTGGACTCGAGGAAGTCCTCCAAGAGGGCAGAACAGCGCGGCCCGGTGGCCAGACAGGTCTGTGCCGCTTCCCCCCAGAGTCTCCGGGCCTTGTCCTTCCCACAGCATCAGGGGTCATACTGGCCATCTATTCTGGGTTTGAAAAAAACATTAAAGAATGTGGGAAAGGAGAGTCTGTGAACAAGACAGGACTGTTTAGGATAAGAGACTTCTCATGTGCTTTAGGTGTAGGGGAGAGGGCTCATTCCAGCAGCCCTTTAATCACCAGGTATATAAGTGCTTCTATGAGGTTTTAAACTCTTAACTGCATAAATACGTTAAGTCATAACCTATTCTGCACAACGAGACCGATTACTAAAGGATCCTCAGCAGAGCCCAGAAAGCATGAGCCCTCCTGTATAAATATGAACCCGTCAAGGACTAAGGGAAGTGAAAAGGAATGTGAGATGGGCCCTGTAGTCCTAGCTGGTGCATCTTCTGCTGCTTCTGTCCCAGTTTGGCAGGCAGGCGTTGGGTAAAGGAAAAGTGGTTTACAGGTGCCAGAGAGATCACTGGCAAACTGTGCATGACCCCTGGCCGGCGGATGATGAATAGGTGAAGAGGCAGACCCCCCCCCACACGCCCCCTTGCAGCTTCCTCTTGTCCTGTCCGCCACATGCAGAGCTAGAGGTCCAACCAGAGCACTACTCTTCATCCCCTAGCTGACACACACAGTTCCACCTGCTTGTACATGTAGTTCTAGCCCCTTGTGTGTGTGTGTGTGTGTGTGTACATATATATATATTTATATGCCTCCACCTGCTTGCATATAGCTTCCTAACGAACACTTAAAACGATCAGCTTTTGAAATAGTTTTGACAAAAAAGGAAGGCATCTGAAAATAGTTTGAGTTAAAACAGCACAACACATAAGAAATATGAAAGAAATATATATATATATATGGAAAGAAATATATATGGTTTCCAGGGTCAGTGCTGCATGCATGGTTGTGTTTAAAGATATATACAGACTCCACAGAGAGCAGAGTAGGTGCAGATGTGTGCTCCAAGCACAGCTGAAGGATAGTGCGTAGCTACGCGCCACGCCGCTGCCTCTACGGGCCATTCGTTAACTTCAAGAAAGCTGTCGAATTTCCTGCATGGTGCCAGAGACCCCGCGGACCCCCACTACAGTCGGAAGAAGGCTGGGAAAATCAGGAGGCCTCTCCAGGGGAGGGGGGAGATGGGACTGAACTCCGGAGCAAATTATCGTGCGCTATAGTCCAAAAAAAAGGGGGAAGAAACGAGGGGGCCCGGTTTGGCGGCTGATAGCAGCCGTTGTGAGCACAGCCATACGGTAAGCTTAACACTCCGCTCTCCCCACTGATTACATTAGCGGCTGCTGGGACCAGGGCTCCTGCCATAATTGGATTCTTGTAAGTGGGATGGAGAAGCTAAACAACCAGATTGCTGTTTGTTTATACCGTCTTTTCATACGTTGGTGACGTGCCCTGACTCCTGAAGCGGACGGAGACCTGCTTTTTCCCGCTTACTGGGCCTAATTGGTTATTTATTCCCAACACATGCCCCAGTTGTGGCTCCATCCAGGATTAACTTGGCTTTAATTAGAGCTACAGCGTCGCGATAGACTCCGGCGAGCGGGGCCTGCTTGGGGGACGGGCGGCGGGAGACGCAGGCCCCTTGACACTGGAGCGGTATATACGGCAAACGCATGTCTGTGCTGGCAGCGGATTTGCATTTAAATGGATAACCAATTGGCTTAGAGTGCTCGCGGTGTGATGTCACAAGGACTCCACCTCGGGGCTCCTGGGCTGACTTCCCACCCCAAGCACCTCGCCCAAAGATATTACAGCCTGGCCCCCTCCCGGGACTCGAATTTGCTGGGCTTCTGGCTACAGGTGCCACCGCTTTGCCTGGTGGCTGTCAAAATAAATAAATAATGTGCAGGCAAACGAATGAGTCGGCTTACCGCCCGCACTGGCCCTGTCGGTGCCACAGTGCGGAGGGGAATTGTGCAAGGGGCAGAGCATGAGCTGGGAGCCAGCGATACTCTCAGGAATAAGTAGACAGGAAAAAGACCATATAAGCAGTGCTAACGAAGTAAACCGTTTACTGTCACAGGAGATGGCAACAAACAGCTCCCACAGGGTATTTTTGTGGAAAATTTATATTGTACTTTGACCTAAATATCATATTTATTTTATTTTATTTTTCCCATTGGCCACTGTGGTATTTCCTCCCTGAATTTCCATGATTAAGCTTTTTCTGAAAGATCGTTGTGTGTCATCGCTTTTGCGACACATTAATGAAGAGGGACATAAAAACGACTCCAGAATGGGAGGGGAGCGTATGCAGACTGGCGCGGTGACCAAACGTGCGACACCGAGAGACACAGCTGACCGTTACTTGGCTGCATGCCTCTACAGAAGCGACCATTTTTGGGGATCTTTTGTGCGTTTATGTGTGTGCGCGCCCATGCAGTTTCCCACAGACAAACCTCATTTTCTGTGTCAGTCGGATAGAAAGAAGAGAAAATAGAGCAATTTTATTTTGGCCTCCAATGGTGCCCAGAAGGGAAGCTGTCGTTTCACTTAAGGTCATGCCGAAAAATAGGGATCCCAGCTGCTTTCCAGCTTTCAGGAGCCAGCATTTCATTAGGAGCCCCCCCCCCCCCCACCACCACCACTTGGTACGTTCCCTTTTCAACCTCGAAGGGGTCAAACGTAGCCGTCTCTGTCATCTCCTCGGGGTCCGGCAAGCTTGACATTGTGGTATTGACTGTCAGACCAGCTGGGTCAGTGTCAGTTGTTTGATAATAATTGATGTTGTAGCGGGGGGCTGTTTTCCCCCTTCAGCACGATGCTGAACAAGCCCGGTGGCGGCACGGCTGCCCACGTGACCCGGCCCGTCGGGACCTCTCGCACGGGGCTGCTCGTCTCCAGCTCACGGCCTCACCGCTGTGCTTGAGGGGCAGGTGAGGCGGCATCTCCGCTCTCCAGCCATCAGACGCGGTGCCTAACACCTGCTGAGGTGTCTGTGAGCATCTCACTCAGACCGAGAGAATCCCTGCTAAATGGAACGCTAATTGAATAGGGTGTTGACAAGGTGTTTTTCAGCTTTTGGAAAGGGATCACTGCCTTACATTTGCTGGGCGTCACTCATCTGCTGGGGTAAACATAACCTTGTTTGCCTTTCCTGAGGTCTAAATATTCTTCTCCTCCTCCTCATTCTCCTCCTTCTTCTCCTCATCCTCCACCTTTTTCTTTTTCTCCATCTCCCTCTTCTACTTCTCCTCCTCCTCATTATTCTTCTCCTTATCTTCCACCTTTATCTTCTTTTTCTCCTCTTCCTCCTTCTTCTCCTCCACGACCTTCTTTTTTCTCCATCTTCTGCATCTCCTCTTCCTCCTTCTTCACCTTCTGTCTTCTTCTTCTCTTTATTGTTTTTATTATTATTATTATTATTATTATTATTATTATTACATCTCCCATTTACACTATAGTACCCCTTGAATCACTCCAAGCCGTCTCAGTGGTGAGTGTACGTACCTGGGGCTCGATGAGGAACCCCAGAAAGCTTAGCGCACCCTGGCTCCTGGAGATGGCTGGTCTGGCCGCCCAAGTCTCAGGATCTCTCAGGCCGCATCCCATCCCCTGTCCTCCCGGTGCTTGATGGGTTCAGTGTGATGCCAGAGGTTCTTTGCCCGCGTTCTGTGAGTCTCGCCACCAGCTTAGACATTTAATACACGCCATAAATTACCCTTTGATTTTATTAATATATTTATTCATTCATTCATTCATTTATTTATACCCATTGCTGTTTTATTTTACTTTTATCCATTGCCTACTGGACAGCACACCCCCGCCCCCGCCCTTGCCCCCGCCCCCCCATCTTTCTGCTGGAGTGGCGCTCGGGCAGCAAAGGGAATGAGATAGCCTCCCTTTCGCAGAAAGTCATTAACCCTGCCGGTGGCCCCGTCTCTGGCCCAGTGAAATTCCCCTGTCACGCTCATCGGCAGGCCTGCGGTTTTACTGCCCTCATCTCTGTGTCAGCCCTGATGTATTCCACGGAGAGCCTGATCTGCCTCCTCGCCACGGCCCCTGTGATACACACCAAGCCTTGCGGAAACGGCGCCCCCGCCCCCTCCCTGCTTATTTTACGTACGTTTATATATGCATATAGATGTATATACTATGTATCTGCCTGCAACAGAAATCTATTCGGAACCTGGGATATGAAAGAATCCATATAACTGATGTCATGGTCCACTTAGACAAAAGTGTAATGAGGTAAAAATCTGGTGTTTTAATTAATTTCATGGCCAAACAACTCGACAAGCCGAAGGAGCACTTGGCAGCCTGAGGGACTTTGCAGTGCCGTTATGTTATGAGGGTTTGTTTTGAAGTAGGATCTTGCCCTGGGGTTGCCCGGAGAGCCACTAGCGCGTGGAGACACGCCAAGCTAAATGGCCGTGCTAAAACCCAGCTAGGTCCGCCTGCAAATGGCTATGAAGGCATCATGTGTCCTTTTCAGGCAGAGAAACTGAAGAAGAAAAAAAAAAAAAGAAAACTTCCTCCATAAATTGTTAATAGGGTTCTGACCGGGATAGAGAATAAAGTTTATACAGTCAAACCGTTCCCATAACAAGCCTCGCTCTCTTTCCCCTCCCCGCTCTCGAAGACCAGGATCATTCTAGCATTCTCGCTAACACCAAACGACGCTAATTACAGGCGTGCTGACAGCTTCTTTCACGCTGCGGTCCATTTTCTTACAGTACGGAGAAGAGTTTGTTTAAAAATGAAGGAGAGGCAAAAAAAGGAAATGAACAATCGGACTGGCATAAACATCAGAGGAGCCGACACCCCCAGCCACAAGCGGTTTATCTGTAATTGCATTGCTGTTAAGCTGGATCATGTGACCAGGATGGCAGGGGGGGGGGGTTGTCTGCCCTAGTGAGGGAACTTCAAAGGCTCCCCCCGCCCGCCACCTCTGCCACTGGCCCCCGATTCCCATTAGCCAATTGAGGGCCCGCAAAGGAGGCAAGGTCAACCCTCATTACCGGTATCTCCATGCGCTCCAGTGTCCCCTCCGACGGCCCTTGTGGTGGGGGCTCGCCTCGGCCGCCTGGCCGCGATGCTGAGATGAGAGCTTTTCCCCTTCATTAAGTGAAGTGGAGATGAAGTGAATATATTCATGTCCGTAACGCGAGAATCCGCGCCCGAGCCGTTGCAGCAGAATTTCTGATGGTTCTGGAATGAGCTTAATGCATCAGTAGGCTGTTTGAAACACTCCGCTGGTGTTACCCAACCGAAATGCATGCATCGTTATGCTTAATTTAAGCCGTTGGCCTGGTGTGCCCTCTCCTGCAGCCGTGTGCTTGTGGGCTGAGAGGCCAGTAAACAGAGTATTTTCTGCCTGCCCGCATCCGGGCAACAAACATACCACGGACTGCTGTGCTCTCGGGCGCGCAACCTCATTTTTTAGAGCAATTTAAACGATTTTTGCTATTTAGACGCGAGTACATTGCACAGTATCAGCCACTGGACTCTGGGAACAGAAGAAGATGAAGGTCGTGTGTACAATGCTTCGGGATTACAGACATGGGAAGTGCTGCTTATGGAGGGGCTGAGAGATGAAAGGCCTGCAGTGACTTTAGGACCCGACGGTCGACTAGGAAGTACTTGACAAAGTTTCCATTGAAAGACAGTCAGACGTAGCGTAATCAGTCCTCTGACCAAACACCTATGTCTCCCGTAATGCTCATATCCCTCTGAGCGAACATTTCAGTACTTCCTATGCAACCGGCATTCCCTTCCTGGGAACCACTAGTAGCGGTGAGTCATAAAAGAGAAGCTAGTTTCAGAAGACCAGCATATCCACGCTGGACATCGCTTCATTATCCTGAGCAGTAAGTGCTGATCAGTTGCACTCTTTCATCATTACGGCGTGAGGAATTAAATCATCAACAAGAGGATGGAGAAGCGGGCTATTCATTTAAGCAGCGTCACGGCACGTGGGACTGCCGCAGTGTCTGATGCCCGCTTAACATTTTGCTGGGCCTCCGTAGCTCTACATCTGAAGGTTAGAAATGCTTTAATGCGTTTATTTACATTGTGAGGATGGCCGTTGCCGCTTTGTGACATCTCAAATTAATATTTTGTAGCTGTTATCTAGTTTTCTTCATTGTGGTATAAATAAGGAACTTGTGCAAATTCAATTACGCGAGACTTCAGAGGCCCTCAGCTCTAGGAGCTTCTGTTCCCTCCCTCTCCACAACAGCCTAAGGAATGCCCCCCCCCCCCCTTCCCGCCCAGGCCTGCCTTCCGCCGTGATTCCGGAAGGTGAACTCAAACTTTTGGCATTGCTTTATCCATGTGGGACTTTTGCCTTTGTATTTTGTCTATATGTGTCTTTTTATGTATTCGAGCACAGGGACGTGTTCTGGAACACCACGGGAATTCAAGAAAGTTTATCTTTGACACTTTTGCCGGAAAATATGGCAGCATGTCTCGCAACGCCCCCTTATGCATCCCGGCCTTGAACCTCTGCTCGCCCTTCAGGTGTCGATAGATCTGATAGCTGCATGCTCCTCTTGTACCCATCGTTCCCAACAAAGGACGCCAAGCCGAGGGAAGCGACGCCAATTAGCGCTCCGTCAAGCAACGCTAAAGTTGCTGCGTCACTCCCTCCCGGTACCATGTGCCTTGCAATTCTCGTGACTATTCCCCCCACACCTTCCCCCCCCCCCCCCCC
>JAODLC010000113.1:1662145-1673822 GCA_026781145.1 Hippopotamyrus pictus
GTAGCAGGCAATCTAGCCCTGTCTGCCTCCGCCAGGGTGAGGCCAGTGATGGCCCGCTGAGTGAAATTCCAGCAGAAATGGGGTGTGGATCCACAGGCTGCCTTACCTAGCAGAGGGCCCCTCCCCCCCCCCCAAACATGCAGCTCTGGGCCCCCCTGAACACCACACACACACCCTCCAACCTTTCGGCGCAGATGCCAGCTCTTTGGGTGTCAGTCTTTTACTGTTAGATCCCCATCGTTAGCTGTGGGCTCCTTTTCCACAGCCTACATTTCCCAGGTGCCACTGCATGAAGGGGCACTCCCCTCAGCTGGGCATCACCTCGAGGTGCCAAGAGGTTTCTGATTCAGGTATATTTGTGCCAGTGAGGCTGAGCGTACAAAAGCACTAATACTCCAGGGCTTTAACTAGAGTCTTTTTTTCTCTTTCCTTTGCAATGAATGAGCAATTAGAGGCTATATCAATTAGCGCGTGTTGTTTCAGTCCCTAGCCTCATTCTAAACAGATTGTTTTGTTAGCATTCCACGCTATGTGATTTATTTTTTCTCTAGTTTGCGGAGAGTCAGCTAATGGTTTAATTTGTAACGATGCAATCTTACAATTATAAAAGTTGCAGGCCCAGTTCTATGGCGGCATGTCTGCTGTGATAAGGGTGTGAAAGTAAAATCCTCTTTCTGATGATGAGTGCCTGTTTGCCGGAAAGTAATCTGCGCTTCTTTTTATTGGACAAACGACGCCGGATGGGGAATTGTCAGTGGGGAGTTTGGTCTGATATGAAGCTCTGTTTTCAGGTGGGATGCTGGCTTGCACGGTGACGTTTGCCGTCAGGGTGATATTTCAGCCCTAGTGTCATTCCTCTGACCCAGGGTCAGTGGGATGGAGGAGTAGACAGGAGGAGTTGGCGGGGAAGCAAGAAAGGACCTGGCTTGGGCTGTCTGCACCGGCCCTGTCCACCAAAATAGCTCAAAGGGAGACACGGGGGCGGAGCTTAAACCGTACTCCGGCAGCTGTGGCGTAAGGCACAGGAAGTCACATGACAGCCGGCAAACGTGCTGCTGTGACAGAGTGCAGGAAGAGAATCTGAAGTTAGCAAGGCTGAAATGAGGGGCCTGACGGCAGAGAACTGTGTGCCCCTTTTACATTTTGGTGATTTTAACGGTAAGGCGTGGTCTAATGGGGCGGCGTGGTGGCGCAGTAGTTAGTGCTGCTGCCTCACAGGAACAAGGTTCCTCCCATGATCCAAAAGCATGCAGAGTGGCTTGGTTGGGGAGTCTAAATTGGCCCTGTGTGTGTACACCCTGCAGTGTGTTGGCGACGGCCCAGGGTAGGTTCCTGTCTGCACCCATTGTTCCTGGGATAGGCTCTGGTCCCCCCACAACCCCAGTTGGGAATAAGTGGTTATGGTGATGGATGGATGGATGGACTTGGCCTAATGTAGAGCTGGATAGTCCAGGTTCGTAAAGTAAAAATCCAGACCAAGATTTTGTTTCAGCCAGTCAGCTGAGTATAAAGAGTCACAGTCACAGAAACAAAATGTTGGTCTGGATTTTTACTTTATGGACCTGGACTATCCAGCCTCCTGGCTCCATTAACCCAGCCTTAGCTGAAAAGTCCACATACCTAACACAGCTAATTATCACGGCTGGATCATCTTTGCCATGCCGGCTTTTATTTGCTCCTAGCAAATATATCGGCTAAATGTCCAATTCTTAGAAGCGGTGTTACTTTTATTATTGAATCACAAATAAATGGACCTCAAGGTCAATTTTAAGTTCGCTGTTTTGGTCTGAGTGAATTTTGCAAGAGAAAGCACAGAATTTATTATATATTTATTCTAAAAAAATCTAAATTTGTTTCCATTCTCTAATTGTTGGAATGATAAATAATCGCAATGTTTCAAGTTAACAATTGTGGCTATAGTAGGTAATGGATTTATAGGTTCTTTCTGCTTCCTCGATATCACTTTCCATCATATTAATCTGCTATAATGTCCCTTTAAATAACAATAGCAAGTCGCTTTATGACATTATCCTCTGGGAAGTGACATGATTTATGGTGGGAAAACAGCAGCACAAAGAGCAGAAAGCATTACCAATGAGTTCCGTGATGTTTTGCCATTTTAGTTGGTCCCGCTCTATCGCGATCTACCTTGTTATGTGAAATTATAGAAATTAATAATGCAACGTCAAGATATCAAAAGATATCAGAATTCGGTTGAAGGTTTCACCCTTAGGTTAGCACACTGATGCTCCCTCACTGCGCACTGGTTAACTTATGCTCTCTGTTTCCATCCTGTTAAATGTATAACAGGATGGAATCTTCCTCCAAACCAATATGAGGAAACAACTTTGACCTTGAAGTCTGTATATTTGTGATTTTGTGATAAAAGACAGCTGTGATCTTTTAAGAATGTTACAATCCATTGATACATTAAGACGCAATTGATGGGAACAAGAAGAGACACTGTAGTTCAAATAACTCAGCTAATCAACATATCAGACTCAGTGTTGCAGCTGATGGATCGATCCTGTTGTATCATGTCTGAAGTATGTTACACTTTATTTTTAAATGTAAAAACATTAGGTAACTCTTTATATTATCTGCACCTTCATAATGCATTCATTATGCATTCATAAGCAGCGTGTAAGTACACCTTAACAGACATTATATGATTATACAATTATAATGTTTATTATCATATAGTGTATGTTATTAATGTATATTAAAGCTGTTGAGGTGTTTTAGGATGTTAAGGTGTACTTACATGCTGCTTATAAATGTTTTATATGGCTAATGTACAGCGTAAGAGGCATTACTGCAATACGCGGGTCTTGCATGCCCCGCACACTGTGACTTTGTACTGGATGAGGCTAAGATGGAAATATGTGTCGAATGATGAAATGTGGAACACCCAGACACACGCAGGCCATGTTCCACACCTCGTGTTTTGCACAGTTTCGTTAAAATTGTCCAGGTCCAAGGCTGAGGTGCATGTAATCCAGGTTTTATTAAAAGCAACTGCAGTGAAGAGCAGTGCATTTATATAGCTTACTAAAGATATCTGTTTGCAGCGACACGGCGTCTCATGTTTACGCGGATGCTGGACGGTATGTTTACGAACTGCAAACTGCCGAAAGTGACCCTCCGTGGTAAAACGGCAGAATAGGCCTGATGTTGATGTCTCACGGACACCGTACCCCACGCCCCCCTCCTTTTAGTTTGGCTCCCCCTCTCCCCTTTAAGTAACTTTTACTCTGCTTCTGACTAACTCATCATGTCCCGACTTAATAATAAAGTTTGTCACATTGTAAATTTTACAGCCTGCTGTTCGTGTCCCGCGTGAGGGCGGTTATTGGATTTCGGCCTGCTATGCTGGACCGTGAGGTCCCACGTAACACTTTAGTGCTCCCGACACGCTCTGGGACCTCAGCGATCAATCCAGCGAAACGCTCTGTTTGCAAAGTTTCACTCGGACCTCCAGAACAATAAGGGCGAATATTAAAATAAGCTCTCTCTGAGTGTCACCCCAAACAGCACAATTAAAGCAGTTAACTTGGTCAAACTTAGTGGTAAACGACATGTAGAGGTAAGCGAGGGGGGGGGGGGCTTACCTCACAGGTTCCTGCTCCTGGTTCCTGTCAGTTTTGCCCCCAGTAAGGGGCCACAGCAATCCCTGGCTTCCTTACACTGACCAGTACCGTTTCTCTGTCTCATTTTGGTTAGGGTTCATAATTGTTTTGTTTTCCTCATTTAATTGTGCAGTCCACCCCCTCACCCCCAACCAGAATAGAGGCTTTATGATAAAACTGGGTCTCTTTGTCCAAAATCCCCACCTCACGTGGTTCTGTCTGCCAGCCAAGCCAACTCTCTGGCAGCAGCCAATAAAGCCGATGTTGAATCAGCGCACTGCATTTACGAAACAAATACAAATAAAAACATTAGCTAAACGTCGCTCGGGGAACATTATTAAGAACTCTAACAACAACTCGGATGGGAATGGTTACACAATGGTTCACGGGTATCTGGGGTGATGAGTCAAAAGACTGACAGCTCCGTGGGGTTTCACGTACAGCGTGACCTAACGTCCTCAAGCCACAAAAGACAGATACCCCCCATCACCAGGTAGAGTTACCTCATGAGTGAAAGACCCAAAGGTTCCGTCTGGCTCATGTGAAACCGTGAGATTGAGGCTCAAACTCATGAACGCAAGCAGCCAAATCCTGTCAGCAGGGAACTCTGGGATATGTGAACATGTGGACCGTCAAAATCCAAACATTAGGATTCAAGCGCGACGTGCCTTTCAGGGCTGCAGCTTTGCATTTCACGATTTTCTGTGGCACACAAGGATTCAGGAGCATTTTTAAACAGAATTTTAATTCATTCATTTATTCATGGGTTTCAGTGGGTGCACTCTCTTCTAACAAGGGCTGGCAAACAAAATATTCATGCTTGTTTCATTATGGCTGTTTTCTCCCCTCAATGTGGTGTTAGTAAAGATGCTGTAATTTGGTCTTGTCCCATCTGTCAGGGGCGGGATCTGAACAAAAGGTTCTAATACTTAAAATGAACTTTTTTTTTTGCATAATGAAAGGGGACAGATTTGTGTTCCCCTTGTGCGTCCCGCTGTACTTTTCTGACATTTTGGGGACTGCGAGCGCCGTGTCTGGTACGTGACGTCCTCTGTGTCCGGGCTGTGGGACACCAGGCACACCCCCCTCTTGTATAAATAGATGAACCCCAAAAACCCACAAGTCATAAATCATGGGACTGGGAGACACACGTGCCCTGGTTTGCCTTGCTGGGGTTCCTGAATCTACAATACTCAAGGTGTAGGGCGGTAACGACGGCTGGGACCCGATGGGATGGGATGCCCCTGCTGAGTAACTTATGGAAATTGCCGTGGACTGAAATTGAGTGACAGGCGACCCTAAGGCAGACAGGGAGTTTATTATACAGGATTCTATCCATCGATAATGTCCCCAGGCCCCTCTCCTTGGGGACAAAACAAAGTGACGGCAGAGGTCATTTCAAGGTCAAACTCATTAATGGTGCGCTACCTGTCAGTGCCTGCACTATGCTGCCGGGGCGACCAGATATTAGGGCTCCGCTGGGTGTGGAGAGGTTGTCAAGGCCCCTCAGCGCCAAGGCCCATGAGCTGTGTGGCGAAGGGACGGAGATAAATATTGCACGGATGAGAATCTTTGTTAGAAACCTCCAAAAAGAGTATTATAACGTTATATTCGTTATATAAGTAATATAACGAAAAGCACATTAAAGGAGAATGGCTGGAACCTGAAGGTCGTTTCAAGGTCATTTAATGACCAGACTGTCAAAGTGAAGTTTGACAGAGAAAAGAGTTTGTATTTTCATTGTGCAAGCTGCAAGTCATGTTTTTATTTTGTATTCCTGCAGGCAAAACCATAAGACGATCCCTTTTTGCATGGGGACAATGAAAGAGTGTGGCATTTGTATTTAATAGGCGTGCTGTCTTTTGATTAAACCAATGCATGGCTCGCATTTTAATGAACGCTTGTACAAAGCAGCCATGGCGTTTCACTGTAATCGATGTATATCTCTATATGGGTGTGTTCTAGTTACTTTCCTGTCATTTTGCTCTACGCACTTTCAGAGGAGGGGGGTCAGGGAATTGCTTTCGAATTCTCCCACATTGATTCTGGTGTCTTCTCTCTGTTTGAATCCATGCAGGCGAATCCTTCCAATGGCTCTGTGAAGGCCTTGTTTTGAAGGATACCCTGCATCAGTGGCAGCTTACGGATTTGTCTGATTAATGTGTGTGAAAGGTGTGTGTGTATGTGTGTGTGTGTGTGTTTGCAGCAGAGAACACACCTGCTTGTGCTGATTTGGAGCCTTGGTCTGCCTCACAGTGGTCCCCAGTTGTCCTTGGGAAGATCCAGCCAAGGTCACTGGACCGGCAGCCAAATGGTGCAGATGACAGTGTGTGTAATTAGGTAACGGGGCTGGGTGACCCAGCTCTTCCTCACTGCCACCCCGGTGTACACAGAGATGCCTCCCAGCCCCCCCCTCTACTGCCTCAGGGCAAAAAAGCCCCTCTGTCAAGACCTCTTCCTGCTGTCCACTGCATTTTGCTAATCCAGAGAGAATATTCCCGTGTCTCCTTCATGGTCGCCGGTGAAATAAAAGTGTTGTTGGCTAATACAGCTTCTGAGCCTCATGCGCGGGGAGGGAAAGCAGCGATCTGACTTGCCGTTACATTCTGGGATCTCCTTCCAGGGGAATCACTTAACTATGTTTCTTTTGTTTCTCCTTTTTTTCTATGTCTTTCTTGGATCGCAATTATTCCGGCTCCAGGTAAGAAATAAAGTTTCATTCTGGCACGTACTAAAGTGCGTTCAGGAAGTACTCTCTCTCTGATTGACTCAAATGACTTTTTGTCTCTGAGATTTTCTATTATGAATCATCACCTGTGAAGTCTTCCATCTTTTCTTTATGGGAGCTCAAAAGCTTTTGGGGGGTGGGGGTGGGGGGGGTCTCCCGCCGCCAACAACCATAAGACCCGTCGTCAGACTTGCAAGGCATGTGGATGAAACGGTGGCCGCTGTCTGGAAACGTCGGGAGTGTGGCGCTCTGAGGTGCGTGATGGGAGACCGTTTTCATGCGGGCCATTTTTTTTTTTTTTTTTGCACGACTAAGCAGTAACGTCAGTACTGAGCAGAGCGGTGCCGACTTGGCAGAGAGGCCCGTGTGCGGCCTGCTGTGACACCCACTGACTATCCTCCAGGTAGGGCTACAGTCCGCCAGGCCCTGCAGCTGAGCTTTGACCCGCGGGCAGGGCTGGCAGTGGGGGCCGTGGCAGGGTCTCCCTCCAGCTTGCATGCGCCAGGTGCTCATGGTACCAGGACGACCCGTGTGTCCTCTGGGCCGGCGGGGTGCCCTCGTCCGCCTGGACTTGGACGGCGTGCTCTGTGCTGTTTCTTGGGGCTTAGTAACCTTCCTGACTTCAGAGCAGCTTCCTGGAAAAAGAAAATGGTTTTGTCCTTGTCCTGTGTCTTTCTGTATGACCTTGCTTACAATGTATGAACGGTAAGTTGTATTGATAGTAGAGGAGAACGGGAACAATTGTTGAATCGAATCTGGTATCCATTTACTCATTACTCTGTGTACTTTGAGTATGACATGTTTCAAAAGCGACAGAGTTGTTGCTGGGTGTATTAAGCTAGCAGAAGAGGAGGGACATTTAGCCCAGATTAGTTGTTGTGGATTTGAAGTCCCCGTTCAGCAGCTGTCCCCAGTCTCTCCGTTAGGATGCATAATCGATCGATGTGAATGCACGGTCAGTTGCCTCAGTTTTGGTTTAATGCAGGTAACGCAGAGTTTTGCTGCTTCATACGACAGTGTGGATAGATTACACTGTACCTGCTTGCTGGTTATTAATGTGGCACAACCCTCACCAAGCTATAATCGGTATCGGTGATCGATAGGAGCTCAGAGGTTCTTAAAAAACCCCCCTTGATGTTATTGGCCGGTGGCCAGCCCAGGGCCGGAAAGTGGCAGTGGCGTTTTGAAGAACGCGATGTCATCCTCGTCCAAAGGCATTAGTCCAAACAGGAGGCGTGACTCTCCGCGGAATGGCGTTGCCAGGGCGCCCGCACCTCCTGCTGATGCGGGAGGCTCGCGAGGGCCAGGCCCAAGAGGCAAAGGGGCCACGTACGCTTATTTCAGTGTGCAGGGGAGGATCGATACTGGCGAGAGATCCCGGAGGACGGATGGGATGGCGCGCTCCCGGGTCATGCCGTGATGGATTATTCTGCGTGCGGCTGGAGCAGAATGCAGGCCCATGTTTCTGCAGCAGCGCTCTGGTTCTGTCGCTGGATATCCCCCCCTCTCGTCCTGCTGCATGGGCGCCCGGTCTCCACGGCTACCGCGGAAGCTGCTCCGGACTCAATCTTAATTATAGACGGCCGCGCGTCGCTCGATTAGATTTAGAGGCGGCGCTGACGGGCAGGTGAATCTCACGGCGTAGGAGAATAGCGGGTAGAGGGTGTTGCTGCGCGGCGATGCGCCGCCGGTTTGCTGCCTGCACAGCTCCTCCTCACCCGCACCCCCCCCCCCCCCCCCACCAAGATGCACTGCAAGGACGGGCCTCACGGAGGAGTGAGGCCCCGCTGTCACCTCGGGGAGCATCAGGGCCGTGAGCGTGGAGGTGACGCCTTCGCCTCGGTACACCGTGTGCTCACTCCTCCGTGGTCGATATGCATGAGGCGGGCAGCCAGCGTTCTCAGCTCTGCCGTCGCTGTGTGGACAGCCTCGACTCCCGCGGTACATTAGAAGGGAAAACCGCGCATTACTGCAAGACCGGTGACCCTGTCTGGGCACGTCTATATTTCTGTAACATCCGAGGGTGATAATGGGCCCCCTCCGAGGACCAGCGGGGCCTGAGCAGGAAGCGATAACATGCGCCAGCCATGTCACTCTCGCCGAGACTCGGGATCGATCTAGATTTAAGATAAATCTCGAGGAAGACCCGCAGATATTAAAGTGCCATAGATTTATTAGCCGGACGGAGCGTTTGCATCACCCCGCGCCCCCGCTAAAAATCTGTCTGTGCCCCAGGGGAAGCACGACCCAAACAGCTGCTCCTTATTCCAGGAGAGGGCGTCAGTAAAGCGGCCTAACAACATTAAGGCTCTGTGGGGGCCCAGCTCATAATGAGCGCCGGTAGCGGCCTGCCTGGCGACCGAGAGGTGGGTCTGCCTCATTTGCAGTTTATCTCTTCTGTTTTTGAAGCAGAGGAATGCGTCATTTGATGAAGGGGATGGGGGGGGGGGGATAAAGGGGTGCTGGAGACGGGGGTTCAGCGTGCAGAGAGGCGTTTCCTCCATTACCGGAATGAAGAAGACAGATGGAGAGTACCAGCCAGTTATTTGTGGATCTGTACAGATTTATGGGATGTAAGGCGAGAGATGAGCAGAGTGGAAGAGGAGCCGTAGCAGGCGGGGAACAAGCTACAGGAAGGTGGTGGGGGGGGGGGTCGCCAGTGCGGGGGCTTCCGTGGCAAATCCTTGATGGCTGCGAGCATCTTGATGGGATCTCAGCGCAGCGCCACGTGTGATGCGGCGGAAGAGTGCGGCGTCCTTGCCTTCACATTGAACTCGGCTTCATCCCCCGAGGACCTCGTGGCTGTCTCTCACATCGCCTGATTGGCATGTTCACAGGCTCCCCGCAAATCCTCTTTCCATCCTCTTCACGTCTTTCCATTTTTTTTCTGTGTTTTTTCCCATACCCCCCCTTTTTCTTGTCTGGTCTTCCATGAGAGAAGAACAGGGAGACAAACAGCGACAGGGTTTGATGTAGATGGGGGGGGGGGGGAAACCTCTTTACAAAAGAAGATTGTTCTAGATTCAAAGAGATTGCAGGGTTTGAATTTCTCAGCTGATTATACAGTTTAATATTAGACTGGGTTCCTGTCAGTGAATCACAGTCAGGGAAAACCACAACACACCTAAAAAGATTAAAGACGGTTTAAACTATTTTCGAAAACATCAAGAGACCTCATGGGTGCCTCAAAACAGTTGAAAGCTAGTGGGGGAAAAATTGAAATAAAAGAATGTACTGAAACACAGTATGCAATATGGAAAGGTGTCAAAAAAGTCAGAAATCAGAGGCGGCTTCACTCAGCCAGACATCGCATTTGGATATCGGATATCAGACCCACGTCGCTGTCTGAACCCTGCTCAGGATGCATCACAATCAATGCCTGTTTGCGGTCATAAGAGCTCCGATGAATTTAGAATTTATTTCAGGTTTCGTGAGAATAGGATGAGAGCTGTCCCTTTGCATCACTAGTCTGTCTCTTTGGCTTGGGCTCAGTGTTCTGGCCATTCTCAAGGTGGGGGTAGGATGGGGTTGGGGGCGCTACACAGACGGGAGGCTGGGCCACTGCACTACAGACATTCTGATTTTGCCGAGTTTGATGTGTCCCTGGGTCAACAGGAGAGGGGCTTGTGTTTTACTTCTTTGACCAATCACAGTCTACATCATATGACATCACTGCATTAATTAAAACCAGTGTTTTCTGTTAAGCAGCAAAGCACACACTTTTTTTATTTTTGTTAAGGGACATTAACAGACAACATAGGAGCATGCATACCTGCAAAGGTCGTACAGAGCAATGTAAGACTGCGTCATTTCATGATGACGATGATAATAAAAACAAGGCTTGAACTGACGACCTTCCAATCACAGGCAAAGAGGCTTAACTTAGCCACACCCTCTCCCCAGCTCATTGGGTGGAAGCCTTGAGTTTGAAAATGAGAAAAAAACTGACTGATGTGGTGATGTCATACAATGAAGACTGTTATTGGTTAAAGAAATAAAACACAACCACCTCCCTTGTTGACCCAGGAGCATGTCAAACTCAGGAAAATCAGCAGGTGTGTTACGCTACAGGTGGTTAAAAACCTGACCATCGTGGCCGTGAACGCCATGATGAACCAGGAGCCGGCAGGGATGCCGGGGGATACAGGAGGAGTATGCATGCGTCACAGGGATGCACCAGAGCAACATCCAAGCCCACTTTATCTCCGTACTGTCTGGAAAAAATAACACGCGGGCCCTAGAATAGGAATCGCAGGAATGATTCATAACAGGGCCGTGCTTAGCAGACGGGGAGCCCCTGCTTTGCTCGAGTCGCTTTCATTTCTCCCTGTTTCTTTTACCTGTTGTTGATGGTATAATCTGCCCCCCCATCCCACCCCCCAGGGTCGCTTGGCTCAGCTTTTCACTTGCTTGACGTCAGAGTTTGCAGGCGGCAGTGGTTTAGCGGGGGCAGAGCGCTCTAGGGGCCCGGGCTGCACAATGGACACACCACAGTGCTGATGCCATCCCAAGGGTCATGGCGGGGGGGCGGGGGCATTATAGATACAATAAAAGGCACGGGAAAAGGTGAAGGTGAGGTTTCCCTTTGTGCTGTGAGAGGGTGAGGGATGGGGGGGTGGGGGTTGGGATATCGCAGGAGTGAACCGAGAAAGGAGACATGGTGGGGGGGCCTCAAAAGGTTTGAGAAGAAGAGTCCAGATGGGGTGGCTGGTCCTGGCGAGGTGGATCGATAACTGTGCCTTTTATCACCTATGAGGAGCCTGTGAACAGACGGGGGGGGGGCCTCGGGGTTCACCAGGCGGGAGCACCGGCGAGGTCTCGGCACAGGAGGGGGCCTGGGAGACCGGCTAGGTGCTAAAAACAAGCCGGCATCGCGCCGTGTTTTTGAAATTGGTAACTGCAGCCGGACCACCCGTTTTTAACCTGCCCGGGGAGTCTGGCACGGCGCGGCAGGTGCCGGGGGGCCCGAATGGAGTCCGCGCAGGCGACCCTGGGTGTGGGGCTGCCTGCCCCTTCTCCCAGCCCCACAGCAGTCACGTGCTTTTACAGTCCCGCATGCCTCTATGGGCGCGCACGTGTGCGTAATTACAAATCAATTACTGTTTAGCCGGCCTCCTTCCTGTGAGGACTGACACGAGCCGGAGTGAGAGGGAGCCACCGAAACAGGAAGTTTATTGTTGCATGAGCACCCCCAGAGATTGCAAACTAAATTAACCGGCAAACAAATAAATAACATATTAGTCAGAAAAGAAGGGAGGAGGAATGGGTGTGGGGGGGGGGGTGACGATAATTGCATTTATTTTTCGGAGTTATTTGACTG
>JAODLC010000113.1:1681591-1695825 GCA_026781145.1 Hippopotamyrus pictus
CCGCCCCCCACCCCATCTCCATCGCTAATGCGCGCTATAAAAAGGAGGTTTAGGCGTGTAGTTCACCTGGCTAATGTCCTCGAGACAAATGGAGATATTGCAGCGGGTGGGGTGGGGGGGGGGCGGTTTGCACCAGAAATCAATTTCCCATTTGCTGCTTTAATTTCGGAAAGATGGGCGCCGAGATTACGGCTGAAGGCAGCCAAGAGCCGCCGAACCGATGGGCTTCACCTGACGGGTGCGGCCGCCCCCCTCCCCGCGCTAATTAAGGCTCAGGATTGATCTGCGTGTAATTCCACTCTGTCCTGGGAGGCCCCTGCTTTGCCGATTTGGCGTGGCAGTAACCTGATAATGGTCGTCTAGAGCAAATGATAATTCCGCGTCCTGGGCCCTCGGCGTGTGGCCCCCGTGCTCGCCTCGTTGGCGAGGCCATCGCTGTCACTTACCACCTGATGCTGCCGCGGTCACTGGCTGACTCCCATGCCCCGGCTGCCTCACATGCCCCGGCTGCCTCACATGCCCCGCCTCATGCCTTCCACTTACGGCGGTGGCAGTCGGAGCGAGCGCTGCTCTAAATGACTGGGCTGCCAGCTTCTCGCGGCTAAGCCAGGCCCTCTGTGGTGTTCCCACCGCGCGGTATTTAGCTGCCCTTCCGTTTGGACGCCCCGGAGCGCATGCGTGACGGTTGTGTGCCGTTCCTTCTCCCGCCCCCGGCTTCCCCACACTGCTCGTACCACGGACAGTGCTCCTGTAATTTGCTCATTAAATTTTGCTTAGCGGACACTTTCAACCCAAACAGCTCACAGTTTTACCCACTCGCATGGTGGGAGGGGGGCCCTCTAATAATTCAGGTTAAGTATCCCCTTCACGGGCAGCAAAGACACGTCCTTGGGCTGTACACACACACACACATACACACACGTTTGTATTCATGTGGGGACCATCCATTAATTTCTACGGGAAAAACCCCAATCCCAACTATGACAACCGTAACCCTACCCAGCACCAACCTTAAATAACCAAACAAAATACAAGACTTTGGGCATTTTTTTAGTATTTTAACTGCAGTCACAGATTTTTAGAAAACTGAGTTTCCCCTTGTGAGGACCGAAAAAATGGTCTCCACAACATCAAAATAACAGGTTTTTAACAGGGGACATCTGGTCTCCAGAATGTAATCTAACACACGCACACACACACACACTGCATTAACTAAACCAAGTTAACATCATTAAAGGCTCAAAGTAGCAGGCAGTGAGTGGTTAGATTAGCATGAGTGGGCTTGCGCAGCAGAAACCAGGAAGACACAAGCCTCCTGCCAGCAGGGGGCACCCCTCAGCTGGAGGCCAGGGACACAGGGGCCACGCCTTGGAATGTAGGCTATTCATCTATGGCCCGGCAGAACTGCGGCCCACCCAGTGCAAAGTGCTGGGAAGTGTAATTAAAATGGAGTTTCCCAGAGTGGTTATCACACGGCTACACCGTACTGCGGTAGTGATGCCAGCAACAGCATTAAGCTGGTTGCCATTGCAATGTGTATTAATGATCACTCTGTCAAGGCTGCTCATTTGAATATTGCAGGTCTGAGGGTTTTGGAAGTCGGTCCTGCTTGGTGTGTGTGTGTGTGTGTGTGTTAGATTCAGGTGTGATACAATGAGATAGAGATGCGTGACCAATCAAGAAGAGACAACCCCCTCCCCCCGCCGGCCACACGGTGCAAGCTGTTTAGTAGAGCTGTCTCTTTCAAGAAGTCACCAAGACCCAAAAAAAAGGGGGGGGGAGGGGGGCTATAGAAAAAAATTTTATGCGAGAATTGAATGTCACACTAGATAAGCATCACAAACTGCTCCATATTTATTATGTGCAACAATTTGACTAACAGAGAATTTAGATTAATAACATTCAGCCGTGGGAAGTAATTTCCTTTTGAGAAAAAGTGATTTACATTCAGCATCGCCGGGAGAGAACCCTTAGCTGTTCCTTTGTGGGCGTCAGCTAAAAATAATGACATTTAAAACAATGACCAAGGTTAATAGGTTTCCCTCTTCATTCTTAACTGTGCTTCCCCCCCCACAACGCTTTTGAAAACACACATACACACACACTCTGTAGTCACACTGGATGTGTCACCGCTCCCTGTAGTGACTGAATGACGCCTCACTTTCCCAACCCCCCCCCCCACCCCCAAAGCTGTGGTAGGGAGTCCCTTTCATTTACGCGAGTCAGCGTAGGAGCTACAGCGGTGGAGCACCTGAGCAATCAGGGGGTGCCCCTCCCCCCCCCCGCAGGGGTACCCTGTGCTCAGAGCCCAAGCTTCAGTCTCACCTGTATGTATGATGATATCTCAGAGGAGAGCACGACAGGAAATATGAAAAGGATTGTATGCAGGATTGTAGCCAGAAATAAATTTCTGGGGGCGGGAGGGGGGCTCTCTTGGTTGATTTTGACAGCTGGGAGGGGGGGGTAATTTTGAGGTGGGATGGTGTATAACACCATAATTTTCCTACCTGGCTACATGCCTGTCCCTATGTACCGGTGCTTATAATTCTACAAATGGCAAATAAAGTATCGTTCCGTTCCATTTAATGCTGAGCAGTGACCTCCCGTCAGCGTGGGGGGGGCAGTGCAGTCGGCACCATCCACGTGGACAGCGCCGGTTCAGGAAGCACGGAAAACCAGACGCGTCCCTACTCCGGCGCTCCGGAACCGTGAGTCTTTGGTTTGCGTCAGGAACATGCCAACGTTATGAGCTGGTCTGGTTCTGCAGAAGCGGCCTGTCTGTAAGAGTCCCTGTTTCCGTGACGACGCATTTCAGCTTAGCCCATTTAAACATCGTCTCGTGCGTCGAAACTCGTGACCCCAAGCTGACTCTGGCTCGCAGGTCCCATTTTAAAAAGGCCCTGACACCAACGTGGTCTCTTTAAATATGGGCCACGGAGCTGCGATTGTGGGGGGGAGAGGGTGGTTAATTATATATCTTTTTCACGATTGGCTCCTACGTGTGCCGGCAGACCCGCAGGAGGGTTATTGATGAATGATTAACGGCACACAAGCCGCTATTGCCTTACCCAACCCAGGCCGGCAGCTCGCTATTTAAAATTTCATCTGCTCACAGATGTGTTGCTGTCTATATCAGTGCTTGTGCTTTCTCAGCCTGCCCCCCCTGGTTATTACTTGACAACAGCCCCCCCCCCCAAACATGCCAGCCCGGTGCATCACGACCTCCACTATACACAGAACCCCCTGCAGCAGCAGCAGCAGCAACGAGGGGTGTGGGCAGTTTGGGGAGCTTGCTGTTTATTGATCTGTGTGCCAGCATATATCCCCCCCCCCCAACCCCGCACAGCTCCATCTGAAGCTATGGTTCAACACTTGGTCCCCCGTGAGGTGTCTGCGGCCTGTAAGGACCCACCCGTCCCTCCTCTGGGAGGATCAAAGGCTGCTTGCTCCTCTTTCCAACCGGCTTCAATGCTGAGCCACAGGCAGCTTCAGTTCCCGGCTAGAGCTCCCAGAGCCCGGGACAGCTGGTGGGCAGGGCTGGCACCGGAGGACCCGGCACCGCTGGAAGAGCCCCTCGCCTGATCCCCCCCACGCTCGGCGCGGCTCCCTGGCAACGTCAGAGTAGCTATAAAAGCATCCTCCGCCGCTGAAGTTCCCATCGGTACCGCAGATTTTACCCTCGGCGGTGTACCGTGGGGGATCGAGAAACAGAGCCGGCAAAGGGAGGGATTCCTCCGGAAAAATCCGCTACCCTGCGTGCCGTGTGGATTTTTTCATGAAGATGCAGAGTTCCCTGGGTCATGTCCTTGTACGGGACACTGCTAAGGGTGGGGGCCAGGGGCAATGGGGAGCTGGTGTCTTTATTTTTGTGACGGAGGCGCCCACGCAACTGTGAGTCAGAACCGCATTAGCGCTAGACCTTACCAAGCGCTACACGCACACACTGCCCTCTTTGAAATCTGCTGTTTTATGGCTAATCTCTGAGATGCCCCTCTGCATTATTAACTGATTAGCTGTTACTAATTTTAACTTTTTTGGGTGGCATGCTGCCTCAGTGGGTTGGGGGTTCATAGTCCACCTCTGCTCCATGTATATCACATTTGCTTGTTTTCTACTCGCTGCATGGGTTTCTTCCCACGGAAGTTGTACGTTTTGGACAACTTGTCTCTCTGAATTGTCCACTGTGTGTGTACTAACACAGGCTCTAGGTAAACCCCTGCTATAGGCTCAAGGCCCTGACCAGAACCACTTGGAAGACGGCTGGTTTTTAAACACGTTTCCATATTTTGTCATTTTACAATCCGGATAAGCATTTGGCATGTTAACTAGGACCACAGCTATACAGATGCTTGCCTGGACTCAACATAACATTACAACTGTCAATAAAAAAGCAAGCATTATTAAGCACTTAGCTCGGTTTGTTTGCCAACAGAAACCCCTTTCCCTCCATTCTTTACCACAGGCTAGGCGCTGTAGATGCGTTTTGGGAAGTCAGGCATATTTTGTTCAGTTATTTAAAAGAGAAACCAGATCTAGTGAAGCGAAAAACGGCGTAAATGATCTGCTGTGCTATCAGCTAAGCGAGGTGTGAACCCGGCGAGGCTCCCTCGACACAACGTGTAACTCACGCGTAGCTTCAGATAGTTTAGCTTAGCCTTAAAAAAGGGAAAAGGCTTTAACTTGCTACACAGCTTTTCGGTTTAGGGAATTCGAAGCGGTATAACCCAGAAATTGTGATTAATTAGGATATAAAACGGGGAGGATGGAAGGTAGTGGAGGTTTAACAGACCACCTGTGCTGCGCCGTTCCGGCACAGATGCATGGGCAGTCGGCTGCAGGCCATAACTGACTGCGGTAATGGCAGCAGCCTTTATTGCCGTGGATATCGGCGATGTGACACGCCTCCGCGTGAAACACTCTCCTTGAAATATTTAGGGATGCCTCGTCCGTAGGCCCATCTCTGGCCGTGTCTGATATGTTTACCTTTTTCTGCCGGAAAGGTCAGTTATCGTTGCATGGCTGGACAATAGCTGCCCACTCCCTTCCTCAAATACTATGCCGATAAAAAAAAAAATCAATGGCGGCGTGTAAGATACGCAAGCGGCTCGATAACAAAAGCAGTCGGCGCATGATGGCAGTCGGCTTCCCCCTCGACGTGTCCGCGCGCTGTCTTCCCGAAGGCGGAAGGCCCAAGGTTGCTGTCGCCTTACGATGAGGAGCTATGTTAAAGGGGCAGTTCACCTCAAAACTTTAAAAAGGTAGGGTTTAGATGGGCTTTAGTGCGGTCTATCCATCCATCCATCCATCCATCCATCCAGTAAAGTTGTTCTGCTGGAAGTTGTCTAGTATTGGAGAAATCGGCCGTAGAAATGTGGGGGTGCTCGTGCCTGCTGCGCAGTGATACGGCTGATGTGTGGAGTTTGGTAGAAAATAGTTACTGCATTAAACTGCTCACTACAAAGTCTGTGGATTATCTTCAATAACTGGGTCATGATTTCTGGTAAGAGACGTCGCTGTTATTTTTTTTCGAAATGTATTTTTTGTCACTTTAATCGTCTTGGAAACAATGCCATTCACACTATACTCGAGAGATCCCGACATTTCTACGGCAGATATCTCCAAAACTAGGCAACTCCCAGCAGAACAACCATACTGGATAGATGCACTAAGGCCCTAAAACACACCTTTTTCAGTTTGGGGGTGAACTGCCCTTTAATAATGGGTCGTCTTCTCAGTGCTGCTTTTTATTATACTGTTCATAGGCTCCTGTAAAACTCTGGCTGTAATTCGGTCACTAAAGGAAACGGTATTTTCTGTTTTGGGTTTGTTGTACCAATAAATTATGCTCTTATTGTCATTTAGGTTGGTATTAAATACTCTGCCTTAATAACCGTCGCTTGGATTGAATTTTGAACTTAATGTCTTAACAACACTAATTTTGTTTGTGGTTTTGTGCCCTGTAGGGTTAAAATCAATTCCTAACAAAACACTCATAACGGCAACTTCCCATTTCTAAAGTGCCGGATTAGGACTAGCATGACACCTGGTGATAAACATATATGCATATGTTTAAAAGTGTATTAAACTGAGCTCATAGAAAGAAGGTGCTTTACGGGCGAGCTGAAAGTTGGGCACCAGCAGTGGGCCGCTTGGCACGGCGCGCTGTCGTGTGTAAAACAGACGGACGCGGTGTACTCTGGCGGGCCTCATTGATCATCCTCTGAAATTTTTATTTAAATGTCTCTTCGACTTAGTACAGAATTGATTTATTTCCTCTTGTGCGGAAAGGCAGAGAATGTATAGCAGAAACGATATCGGGCTTATTTTCACGCTGCTGGTGGCGAAAGGGTGCCGTTGGTAATGTCCCTAAATACTGACGTTAGTCTTTCTATAATTATGATACATCTGGGCTCCTCCTGGCTCTACAGTGTTAGAATTATATTTTGGACTGTGCTGTGATTTAAGCATTGGAGTGATCTGCTTGACTGCTTTATTTATTAAGCTACAAAGTATGTTTTTAAATGGTATTGTAATTATGCCCCAGCCTTAGGTTGGTTCCTGATCAATTTTACTATAAATAGTTTCCGTGGCAAGCTTTACTGCCAGATGTTAATATTATTAGTGAGCAAGTTAGCTTGGGATTTACTTTTTGGCATAACCGACTTACTAAAAATAACATCAAGTGTCTATTTAACGTAATAAAGAAATGCTTGGTTCTGCGAATTGAATTAAAAATGTTCAGGGTGTTTGATTAATTAGTTCGGGAGAGGCAGGCTGTCACGGTAACCTTTTCTGGCGCCCTCTGCGTCACTTTTCTGGCTGTTCACTTTGTCACATCCAGAAATTGTGAGAATTGGTTAAAGGGAACAAAAGAGCTGCTTTTACTGGCAACCCGGAAGGTGATACTAGACAGATTTTATTGATACATTAAAATGTTTTTATGGACCTTTTTTTCCCTTGAAGCGTCACAATAAGAGCCCTCGGTTTGAGGCCCAGGCCCTGGCGTGGCGTCTGTGCAGGGGGGAGTTAGAACCTAATAACGCTGTGCGCAACCTTTCAGCCACCTTGGCATCCCCGGTGGCCGGCCGGGGGCCCAAAATAGAAGCCTGTTTGTTGCCAAGGTTACAGCATTGACAAAATGACAAGATCATTCATTCTCAATACTGTATCTCCCCGGCCTTCTGAGCAGAGAGTGGCCGCTAATCTCTGCCCTGAATCTGCCTGTCTGTCAGTGGGGAGGGGGCATCTCTCCCGTGGTCAGGCGCGTGCCGGCCCCTTCCCAGCTTTCTGGGGCACCCGCTCTCTGCCACCGGCTGTCTTGGGCTCCTCTGGCCCGTGGCTGCGGCAGTGATTGAAATTCAAGCCCCAGCCACATGGGTCTCACCTGTCGGCTTCTCTACCCCGTCGGCGCGTCTTTTCACCTCCGCGAGGCTTTGCCGAAAGCCACAGACCGCCTCGGCATAACGGTAATGGATAGATAATTTATCACGGCTGGCAACTTGAAGGCTCTCTGACTTCGGCAGTCGTACTAAAACACAGCCCCTGTTTAAAAGAGAGCGAAAGAAGCTGGTTTAAATGTTAAAAGCGTGGCTCTTATGGGCGACCGTAGATTGAAATCTGAGGTATATTTGTTAGGAATAAACAGTCATTGTTTTATGACTTTCTTTTTGAAAGAGACTGTCAGACAAAATCAAAATCATTAACTACGGTGGCCCATGAAGGTCAAACCGCGCTTGTAGTTCTTATTGCATGAGGGAAGCCCGCCTTTCCAGGCCTGACATTGCGTGACACTTGCTAGCTGAAATAAGGTGCGGCCCCACAATTTTGCCGGTTTTCCTGTTAATCTGTAAGCACTTGTTCGGTGATCACACATGTCCCTGCGGTCTCTGCTGGGAAGGCACCCGGTGTGTGCCCCGCTCTCGTCGGCAGGCCGCTCAGCCGGCTCCTTTACCGTGTGTTTTTATGACAGCTGCAGATTGCGAGGTGCTCGCAGGTCTATTTCCACTCAATTGCTTATGGGCGCCGGTCCTAAATAGATTTAGCAGTGATGCTGTGTGAGGTTGAGCCTTGGAGAAGGGGGAGAATTGCTGTCACAAAGACAGTCGCCGAGTCAGTTTATTAGCGAAACCTGAAATGCATCGAATCTCCAGCTCTGGATCAGTGTGCGGAGTGTTTTCATATTTTTTTTTTTGCTTGTTTTTTTAACACACAGCTGAAAAAAAAATGCCATTTGCTGCCAGCGAGACCGGTAGCAACTGGCGAATTTCCCCAAACTTATGTCACACCTGATGTTTCCTTTCTTTACAAGAGCACTGAGAGAATTCAGAAATGATTAGAATTCATTTATTTGTGGGTGAAGCCAGCGTGACGGAATATTAGCTGTAATAAGGAGACTCGCTATTCTGTTTTTATACACACACACACACACACACGCACACACACACGCGCACACACACACACGCACGCACATGCGCCATTAGGCGGGTTGTGTTACGTTTACATGGTCCTGAATGCATTTTCTGTTCCAGCTAGCAGTGGGGGAGCACCCCAAGCTCCCTGAGTCATACACGGCACAGCAAACAGCAGGCTGGTCTAAACCTGCGGCCTGTTTCACTTCCTCGCACCAGTGCCCTGGTGATCTCCGTTCCATGTCCGGCTTTTTACAGGATCCTCTGTCACTCTATCGTCCGTCATCCACGCAAAATAAAACATTGGGAAATCTCCTCCATCCGACGAGCTTGGGGGAAAAACCCAAAAGAGTCAGCAAAAAAAGACAAAGCGTGTCATGCGGCAATGTGATGTGTTTACGGCGCTCATGTAGGTGTCGTAGGCAAGAGGGACACGTTGCGTGGATTTGTCACGGGTAAGCTGGGGCTTGGCAGGCTGCTCCTGAGAATGATCCACATTTGGAGGGGGGGCATCTTGCCCGTGGCTGCGCCTCCTGGATTAGAGCGTGATGATGGGTGGCAGGTGCGTTTGGGTCCAGTGCTGCACTGGAGCTGTTGACTCAGACAGGAGCTTGTTGACTGTTTCATTACCCGCTGACTTGGGTGCAGCTGAATCGTTCAGATTTATTCTGGTAACCACTGCAGACTTCACTGGATTCACTGCCTGGAGAATCAATAATCATAATCGATAATAAGTTTAGTTGGCTTTGCTGAGCGCCGATCATTCTCTCTTACCCCCCAGCGTGCTCTCTTCTGCTTTGAATCTGTGTACAGAGCTCTCTCAGAGTGCCTTTTTAAAATGTGGGGGTGGGACAAACACGTGACGGAAGAGTGATAAATCCCAGGATATGGGGACAGGGCGACAGGGGGCGGGGGTGCGCCTATCAGTGAAACGAGGGCGTGCTTGAGTGAATTTCAGTGGGGGGGGTGAAGGTAGGAGTGTCGCTAAGCCCTGATAAACAAGTCCAGTGGCCCCGCCGCTGCTTCCTGCGTGGATGCATAAAACCTTGGGGCCACGCCCCCAGCGACAGCGTGATGTACGAGCCGCGCGGCGCCCCCTGACAGAGATGGATGTGATGGGCCACGTCTCGCTGGCCGGGGGGCAGGGGGGGTGCCGGTGCGTGTGCGTGCGGCCCCGGGGGGGGCAGATCCTAGCGGCTGGTTATGGTGTACAGGTCCACCCTCTGGCGGCAGCACCTGGACGAGCATGCGGAGCCGGCGGAGGGGGGGGAGGATGAGAAGCTGGGGGAACCCCTGGGAGAATGAGGGACCCCCCCCCCCGACAGAGACTGCAGAAGCTTCATTCTCAGGGTATGACAGGGAATCTGCAGAAAGCCATGCGGCATCGAGGCCTTTTTTGGGTCAGACCCTAATCCCATACGGACGATAAATCATTTAGTGTATATATGCACTATTTCTGATGTATGAAATAAGACAGTCGACATAAGAAGCTAATAAACACGAAGTGCATATGGTCATGCATTGTGATTGCAGATGGTCTGTAGCCTTGGTGTAATGCCGTCTCCTCGTACTGCGACATGGGTCTTAACAGCGTTTTAATTTGCTCTCTGTTTTTAAAGTCTCTGTCAGTGGTGACAACCATTGCTCTCCTTTTATGCGTCTTTCCAGATGGGTGGTGGTGAGCTTTGCTGCTCCTCCAGCCTTCCCTCACCTGGAGCTCTGCTGAAACGCTAAAGCTGGGCCTCCACACTGCTTAAACTTCGTGTGTGTTTCTTCACATTTTGTGTTGCAACGCAGCCGCAAATTAAGCTTATTGCTTAAGGCCACAGACTGGGGACATATCAGGGAACATTTCCCTCTCGTTGACTATTCAGTAAACCACTAATGACCCTTTCTGACTGGCTGTGCCAGGCCCCTGGCCTTCCTTGGTTTGCCCTTTGGCATAATATTTTATTGGGTAAGGTAGTTTGGCAGTGGCACTGATCATATCTGATATTTTTCTTTCAGTTACTGAGAGTTAAAGGTAAAAAATGCAGGAACCCAAATGGAGAGACAAACACAGGGGTTTGCAAGCTGTGCTTCAATGCTACAATGACAACTGCCATTTCATTTTAAAATCTAGCGCCTGTAGAGGCTACAAAGATTTCTTGTGACATTTGTAGGTCTTAAAATGTCTTAAAGTTTGGCTAAGTATGCTTTGGAGTTCAGGCAGCCAGTTATGATTGCTGGGTTAGTGAACACTGCAGTTCATTGCTCTGTTACCATGTCTCAGAAGCTACTGCAAGCACTGGACATTATATTGGCTCTCTTACAATGACTCTGAAGCAGCTGGAAGGGTACCACAGTGGGTCTGTTACTGTGACTTAAGGTACTTTTCCACTGCACCAGGTACCATACTTGCAGCATCATACATTCAGTACTTTCCCCCTTTTTTTTATAGACTTCCGGTCAAGTTCCAGTACCCAAAGTAAAAACCAGCCGGGGTACTTTTTTGGTACTTCGAAACTTTGGGAGTGACACTCTCTTTGTCAATCGGTTATGCAAATAGCCTGCCTCTGAAGCACAGTACAACCGGGGTCTTGAAAAAAGTTACAGACTCAAAAAACAATGAGAAATTAATAAAATATAAACAAATAATAGATGTGTGGACAAATGAAGAGACCCAAGTGTATTTGTGATCTATCTGGAAGAGCACAAAGGTGATCGGGGTGCCATGAAAAGAAAATTTTAAAAGTATTTTGTATAATATGCTAGGGTTGTGTTGTTATGGAAAATTTCTTAATATTAGGATGTAATTTTATTGTAAATAAATATTGGGGTATTTGTAAAGCAACAAAGGAGTAAATAAATTTCTCGCAAACCTGTCTAGGAATGATTTATTCTATTTAAACAGCAAGGATGAAAATTATTGTGACTGTCCTGGAGAAAATATGTTGCGATCGTGCAAAAGCAAAGGAGGTAAACTTTACACTGGTTTAAAGGGATAATCATTAAAATTGCAAAGTTCGCTAAATTCTTAATTGTACGACAGAGTAAAAATGTAGCGAGACTTAAACCCCCTGTGCCATAATGTCTGTACGGTATGAAAAAGCCTGATCTCAATCAAACTGACTAGCGATGTAATAATTGCATGTACATAGCTTGCGATGGTAATGTTCATATTGCATATAGTCCAGCCCTATAACATTTCCAATTCATTACAAAATACCCTGCCTTGCATTGTGATGTCACTCAGCACCAGTACCAGTTTCTATGCCAGTGGAAAAGCAACACCTTGAAGTTCTGTGCTTTCGGTACTTTCAGAACGAGGCCTTGGCCCTGCCTGACTGAGAAGCTACCATGATAGTGAAGTGCAAAATATTTTTTTAACCACTTAGCCAAAAGTCCGCCTAGTGGAGTCAGCTTGTCTCTGGAAGCCAAGGTGAAAAGATCAGATAAATATCTGCTCTTTTTATTTAAAAAAGCTTAGTCAATGGGAAATTGGGGTGATTGAGAGACTTTCAGTGTTAACAGAGGAAAGTATTGGTCTCTATCGAACGCTCTCCTATTCATCGCAGAGCCCCTTGACTCTCCTGTTTTCACGATTCTCCAGAACCGTATCTCAGTTATTAATAGACTATTGATCGTCGACTCACATGACACACATGACAATGAAAAATAGATTCTTGTTTGAAGCAATATCTTCCTTTTGACTTTGGCACCGTTGCATATCATTATGTCCGCAGAGACACTGGCATCCTCTAATGGTCTCTTTTATCGCTTTATAAAGTGTATAAAAACTTTGAGCCACAATGGTGCTGATAAACTAGGCCAATGACAACAGGCAGTAGTATGGGAAATATATATTTTTAAATGGGCAATATTTTAAAATTCCCAGAGAGAAAAAGCAATTGACATTGGAAGATACCTGCAGTTTTCTGTAGCTGGCAGCTAGTAGCAGTGCTGTGTTATAGAATATAAACGTAAAGGGTGAAGACTGCAGGTTGTCCAGGGTATGGGGGGGGGCTTACATTCCTAGCCTTCAGAAAGCGACTGAGCCTCCATGTTATTGTTTAAATGGGTATAATACTCTGAGTTGATGAGAATAAATCCATCTACTAAATGTGAACTAGGATCGATGATAATTGTGTGTGGACTTTGCATGTTCCCCCTGTGTTGTGTGGGTTTCTACAGTCCGTAGACATGCTGTTATGGGAGTTGTGGGGTAATCTAAATGACCCGTAGGTGAATGTATGCATACGTGTGCCCTGTGACGGACCGATGGCCGGGGTATACCCCTATGACCCCGTAGCGGATGAGCGGTTATGGGAGAAGGATGCATGCTAATTATTATTGCTATAAATGAACGCTGCTTGATTTATCCAAATTAAGCTCATCCACCATGCCGGCGTTCGTGGTCCTGAATGGATATATTTGGATTAGCATCTGTTACAAACATTTTTTTTTTGTTTGCTTTTTCTTTTAGCTTTCTGCATGCTTTGCCTTCAGAAAAACATCTGTAGCCATGCCAGGCCTGTGTGTGTTTCAGACCTGGCATATGGGTTTGGTGAGTGGCACGCATGCAGAAGGTAAGAGTCAAAAACACAGGTGGATGATAGCAGGTTCTGCTGTTCTGGTCATGCGGCACTCTCTCAGTGGGCCAAAGCTCTATACATGGAGCACATTTGGAGGGGGGGGGGCTGCAGAGGAAGCCTCTATTGCTCATTCCTGAGGGCTCTCAAGCTGTTGATGATAGTCTGGGGGGGGTATGCCCATTGCTGTCTGGTTGTAACCAGAGTCGCTCAGCCAGGAAACACTGGCACCAGGCTGTCATCAACGCCATGCTTAGCAAGGCAACCTGAGGCGTCTGCCGCATCGCTAAGTGGCGTTAAGTAAAGCCGGCGTGTCCCCTAACTCCGCCTGAACTCTGGCTGCTCTTTGTTAATGCAGCCGCACATTGTGGGAGGTGTGCTATTCATAACAGTGTTAACAGCTCACTTAATTACATACCGCAGCCCAAACAAAATCCATTATTAACACGCGTTATTGTATATGCGCGGGAGGCCGCTGATCCCGTGATTATAATTCGGCATTGCGTCCGTTTGCTTTGCGCTGACCGGATGCTTTCAATGACGGAACGACGTCAGGCAATACAGGGATGTTATAGAAAAACCTCTGCATTTTCCAGTACTTTCTTTTCGTTTCTGAGATATATCCACAGAAATACAGGTGCGCTAGTGCTCACTGTTATGCTTGTGGCGCTTTTAGGTTGAGTAGTAGTTACTATGAAGTTTTGAGGTTGCATTATAAGAGGCTTGGAGAGAGACCTTCCATGCAACATGCCTAATTTTCTCGGTAGCCCAAAGACAAAAGCGGGCTCCCTTGTTCTGGGCCTTAAGTGGATCTGTAACACCACACACTCGCCTCTGCCTGGCCAATGGTGAATCCGCTCGCGGTCTGCCGACTCGTCACTTTATTATATTCACAAATCACTATGTCTGAAGCGTTAATGAAATGGAAAGTTCATTTTAATTAAAAAAGAAACAAAAAGGCACGTCTGTGGTGATCTCCAGGCGTGGCGGTGGTTCAGGGGGCCTCCTTGTAGCAGCGGCTAATGACCCGGAGGACTTGTGCTTGAGCAGCACCAAATGCCACTCTGACATGTATCAGACAGTGACTGAAGGGGATGCTGGCATATGAAGAATCTCCGGGAAAACTGTACAGTTACTGGTGGTCAGGCTCCTTACTGTTTGTCTGACACCCTGATGGTTGATGGGGAGAACATCAGTAAAAGGACATGTGGCGTGTTAGACAGATTTACCGCGATGGGGGGGGCATCAGGCTGGC
>JAODLC010000113.1:1705732-1726150 GCA_026781145.1 Hippopotamyrus pictus
GGCAATGAGGAGCCTGGCTTGGTGTCTGGAATCAGCAGGCCCCTCCTCAGCACCCTGAGGAAACCCCGAACCGAGTATAACGGTGTTTTTTAACCCCACCTGGGGGCTCGTGTGGGGTTGCTGTCCAGCTCGGGCAGATGTCGCACACAGCTGCCACGAGGAGGCTGGTGTTGTCGCATTTCCGCCCCCTCCCGCGCTGTGTTTCTCCTAACCTGGCAGTGAAGGCCTGTTCCAGCAGGTAGGCCTCCGCACACACAGCTCCGCTAAGCCCTGTTCCATCCGGCGCCTTATTTATACTTGTGCTTATACTTCAGAAGGATGGATGGTTGTGGTCCATTTCCCGAGCAGGGGAGACGCACCGAGAGCCGGCACACTGTTCTTAGAGCGCGGGGACAATGGTAAATAACATTTAAAGGGATTATTTGTCTTAGCGTAACAACACGCTGAAATGCAGGGTTGCTTCGGCTGGAGGGAGGGATACGCAGGTATGATGAATACTCCTTGTTTTTCTCCCAGGAGTGTGCTAATTAGCTAAAGCTGCAAATGTTTCTGCTTCTCTGTAACCTTGATCTGAGCCGATCCATTTATACCGGGTGTCAGATTCCTAAAGCTTTATTTTTGGGGGTGTTCTTAAATATTTGCTCTTTTTTTTGGAGAGTTATATTTTCCTGTAGCCCTTATTTTGGGAAGCTGTGGTGACACTGTGGGAATGTGTGTGTGTGTGTGTGTGTGTGTGTGGGTGGGTGGGGTTTAAAGGAGAACATGATGGGATATGTAAAAATGGAAGAATTCCTGTATTTGGATTCTGGAAAATTTCATTTTAATTTTATACTGCATCTGATGGTCAGGCTCAGGAGCTTCAGTGAGCTTGGCCTTTATTCAGAGAGTAACTCGACACGGTCTATACCAGCGAATCCTCTGTTGTCCAGGCTGCCGCCTAATGTCTGCATATTACCTGAAACCTGAGCGATTTCACGGCTGCAGACAGCACCGGCCCGCATGACGCGGCGTCTCCCAACCCGTGTGGCGTCGGCCCCGAGCCCCCCGCTCCCCTGGGATGCCTCCCGGCTGCTGGATTCCTGCCCGCCCCCCCACCAGCCGTGCGCAGGCTCACCACGCCCTCTCCCCCCGTTGCACATTTCCAGGCTTTTTCAAGAATGGCTGCGATTTTAAATGCACTGTAATGTAATAAACTGCTTAGCTCTCACCTTTCAGCCCCGAAAATTTCAATTCTCTAAAAAGTACGTTGCATAAATATGGAAGTCGCACAAAAGAGCATCAGAATGAGATCCCGGTTTGGGAGGTTTAACATTCCCAGGTTGCCGTCGCTCTAAGAACGAGGGCAAGAACGACAGTGGGGAAAAAAAAAAACAAATGTCAAGGAGACAGATTGTAAATCTCACTTTTCGGAGGTGTCTATTTTTTCACACCCTTTTTTGTACCTGATTGCGTGTACCGTTTAATCCCCCCCCCCCCAGTCTTTGACAGCCTCTCTTTCATCTCCTGCCATTGTCGTATCTCCTTCCTTGCTCCCCTCCCTCTCACCTCCATTGCGTCTGACAGTGCTATGACTCAGGCGTCCCCCGGCGGAGCCCCCCTCCTCCTGCCGCGGCCTGTGTTCACACCTCCACATCCAGGTGTATTTGACGGGCGGCTGTGGAGGAGGCTTAGCCGAGCGTGGTGTTTCGGCTGAGGGCAGGGGGCCCACTGTCACAACCAGCTCTGCCTGCAGGCCCCGCCATCCTTCAGGAAGAAGCCTCAAACGCTAGCTGCCCTGTTTGTGTTCGCGTTCGGATATGTTTGCTCCGTATCGATCTAAGACTTCTTGACTCATTCCCATAGCCCAAGCGTATGGGGGCTTTTTTTAAAAAGAAAAACATGCAAGAACAGAAGGAATCCTGAGAATGAAGTGAGACTTCCTTCCTCACTCGCCTGTATATTTAATCTGTGAGAGATGGCAAATTGGTATTCCTTACTGCTCTGCTAGATCTAAGATCGGTGCTTCCCCTGCCCTGCTAGGGGGTTTGTTACAAACTCTCAGTACCCTTGTGCAAAGAAATCTTTTCTTTTTTTCTGACCTAAACTGGTTCTCTGCAATGAACTGGCATTCCATCCAGGGTGTTCCTCTGTCTTATACCCTACACTGCCTCGGATATGTTCAGGCGATGAAGGCCCAGTAAGTTAGCATGCTGGACCTATGATCAGAAGGTCCCAAGTTCAAATCCTGGGGTCGATACAGTGATTTTACGGTTGGGTCCTTGAGCAAGACCCTTAACCTTAATTGCTTCCGGGAATGGCTGACCCTGCTTTCCCAGTCACTCATCACTTTGGATTAAGGTGTGTTGTGTGTGTGTGTGTGTGTGTGCGTGTACACACTCCAAGCCCCGTAATTACTTTGAAACTAGATGGGTAAACTAGTCCCAAACTAGTATATGTCCGTGGTTTTCACTATGTGTAAATGGTGAAATAGTCCTTGTAGATGACTTTGCTCTTACATATCTCTCGTCTCGTCTCAGGGTTTTGTAGATTGGGCTGTGTCTCCTGTCCAAGCCTGGATAGCAAAGTGCTCATTTAGATAAGAATTAGTTACAAAAGGTACTTTACAACAGGGTGTACTTTTGTAAACATAAAAGGTCCGTTTCTCACAAATGCAGAGCGGTTGCAGTTTTATTCGTCGCATTTGGAGCAAAACTATTATCCGCTCTCTAAAGTTTAATTGATTCCTTGATGAGGGCTGGCAGGAAAGCTGACATACGCTTTGGCCAGTGCGGTGAGCCCTGGGAAGGGTGTCACCGCAATGTGGGGGGGGGGTCCTGCAAACCCAGTGTCACCTGAGTCCATTTCTGTGGCTGCAGAGTGGCTTGGTGAGCGCAGACACAAGTTCCCGAATATATAACTGCTGCCCATAAAACTGCACATTGTGAATAATGGCTCCATTTTATCTTTTTGTCTCCCCCTCCAAACGCCCTTTTTCCCTCTGTGAATCTGTCACACTCATTTGAGTGTGAAAAACTTCGAGACCTTAAAGTCGAGTCTCGGAAAGGTGCTGTAGCCAGAGCTTCAGTGAAATGCGCCTTCGACGTGCAGGCCCTCGCGCTTTTCTGCGCTTTTCATGGTCGCCCTTTGTTCTTGCAGTACCAGCACTCCCGTGGCATTTTAGGTTGAGGCCCTGAGGTCGCGGTTTATACATAAAGAACCTGTATCTGGCACATCGCAGCTGAGATCCGTTGTTGTGGTGACCTTCACCATCATAACGATGAGTTAGTGTTATAGGTAGTGCCAATCTTCATTTCTTCTCTTCACTGCGACTTCTCTGGGCAGAGCGGGATGTTAATCCAAATAGTCGTTTCTGTACACAGGATGAGCGTTTGAGCAAATTCCGGTTGGTCGGTATCACTCGTATCCGTCGGTTCTGCGGCTTTGGATAGCCGAACAGTGCGACATCCGGCGTGGACACAATGGTCACGGGACGCCAGGGAATTGGCCTGACTCGAGAGTTGGGGCTTCTTGTTTGGCGGTAAAGGAGACACTCTGTAGCAGCAGGAGGGCAACGCAAAGATGCCGACGGGTCGCAGCACAGCTGCCAAATCATTAACATGGGTCAAACAGAAACTAGATGTGGTTCAGAGGATGTGGTAGAGGTTGAGGGGCATGCTGGGACATGCTGGAGGACATTTCTTTCCCAGGTTGCTGGTAGCCCACTCTAGCATGGTGGCTCGAATGTTGCCCGAATTGTGGAGTCGTGCAGGGGGGCCTGTGTGCCAAAGCGGGCATTTAGCGGTGGCTCCCACCTCCTTGTCAGGTCCACCCTGCTTCAAAAATACCCAACCCACCTTCTAACACGATGTGCTTCACTGTATTATGATAATCAGATTTAGCTACTTGAGATGTACTATATCTCACTGAAGGTCTGCTAGAGAACCAGAGTCATTCTTTGGATTAAGTGTTTCTTAAAGGCTGTTGGCCGCTTAAAATTTCAAAGGGATACTGCATTTTATTTGACTGCTCTTCGGTGCAGGATCCATATTACTGTAGATTCAAGATTCAAGAGATTCGAGCTCCTCAATGTACACGTATGCACCCACGGTGAAATATACTTTCCCTCAGCCCCATGGTGCTTCATTCACACATTTACTAAACAATATACAATGACATACTAACAGGTACATTGACTAGACTTTGTTCTTTACATACTACATTTGCACAGTGGCTAAACAATGTGCTACATACTGCACAACATAAAATGCAAAACGGACACAAAGGCAAGACATGGCAGTACAAGAACTTGTTGTAAACTCAAAAAGTACAGATAGTGCAGTGAAAGTATCATCCTGATGGAAAACAGTCTTGCGGCACCTTGGTTCTGGACCTTCTTCTGCCTGACTTAATCACAGTCACAGGTTAGGGACACAGAGCCACAATAGACCTGGATGGCCCATGAGAACTTTATTCTAGACATCACTGTGGTTCCTCAGACAACTGTCTAGGCGTCTTGACCCCCGCCCCAACCCCTGAGTCACTGAGGATTTGTGTCTGCTGTATTCACCTGGACATCAGGGTCATTTCACCAGGTCAGCTGTGAGCTGGTTGGAGATTAGATGAGGGACCCCCCCCCATGAGCCGGGAGATTGAGGGAAAAGGTGTGCAGCTAAGCTCACGGCCTTTGTCACCGCATGAGTCCGCGTCTCCATGGCAACGTCGTGCCCACAGGTCATGTGGCTGCTCTCAGAGGCAACTGCTGACCCATGGAACAGGACAGCGGCGTGACCTTCATTTTGTTCAGCTTGACTGCTTGTTTTGACCATCTTCAAGCCACGCCCCTTTTTGGGGCCGTACCCAAGCAAGATAGTGCCTATTATCAGCTTGTCAGTTTTTCCCTGTTAGTTGAGTTCTGGTTTTTCTACGCCTGATTTTTTTTTTGGCCGTAAGGTTGCTGTGTGCTTATGGTTGATTGGGGGATTGGGACGGATCTCAGCAGCTGTTTGGACAGGAAGGAGACACAATCTCTACACCTGTTTTATGAGTTTGAGCCCCGGTCTGCTTCATCTCATACCGTTGAGATCTGCAGGCTGACTCAGTCCTGTTTGAACAGAAGTTTCACTTCGATATACTATGAATAAGTCCACATCGTTTTGTAGTCTTGTTTGCCTAGTTTAATCCCCCCTCCCCCAAATCTCTGTCATTATTGCCCTCAAGACTGATGTTTATTTAAGAGTTTTCCTTCCTGCATTTTAAGTTGCGGATCTTTGTGCAAAATTTTGGCTAAATTACTGCCTTTCATTATGGTTGCAGTGTTTCCATAGTGAAATTGGTGTCTTGGGATATATCTTTGAAAACTAGGGATATTTATTTAGAGTATTTAATGTTAAAACAGATTTGCCTTCATTTATTCCGCTCATATCTTGCTCCTGGTGTTTACTGAGGTGGTACCCCGCAAGATCGCTTAGCTGGATCTTTTTTGATATGTTGACATGGAGATGAACATATTCACATATTAATATACAGAACCGGAAACTGTATTTCATAAATCCTAATATAAATATATTCTCCTCCTACACACCTGAAAACAAAGGAAAAGCCCGGCCAGTAAAACCTTCTTCAGACAGCGTCAGTGTTGTCTGCTCTGCCTTGCTGGCAGAACCTGCCCTTTAATATGATGCGTCTGCCTAAGGCAGAGCCGGCTGCGCAGATGCCCGTTTGGAGCCATGTCCTCCCTGCAACCGGCAGCTCCTGCCCTTTAATACGATGCGTCTGCCTAAGGCAGAGCCGGCTGCGCAGATGCCCGTCAGGGTGCCATTGATGTGCAGTGCCTGCATGCTGGAGGGGCCCTGGCCACCCCCGTCAGCCGTGTTCTCGGGGTCTGGTGATTCACCAGCTGTGCCCGCGGTGCCATCTCTCTGTCTCATGGGGGGTCAGGATGTTCCTCTCTGCTGGCACCACTGAGCCTTGGGGCTTCCCTAGTGGCTGGGCATACCCCCCCCCCAACACACACACACACACACACACACAAGGCTTTCATATCGCCTAAAGGCTGCTCATTCTGGTGGCACTCAAGGTTATACCAAGGTCATCGGCTCACTGGATAATATTATAGGGCTGTTTGGTTCCGGCAAAGAGGACCCCTCCCCCTGGCATATTTACATATTCATTGCATCTGCTTCGGATGTCAAGCAGCATAGTTTAAGGGAAATAAATGAGCTCCATGTTTTATTGTTTTCTCCCAGTTTGTATATTAGTAGGCTGTGTTCTTATCGACGTGGATTTCGCTAATTATAGGTACACGGAAAAAGTGGTGGTTTAAAGGGGGGGGGTGCGGTGACCCCTCCCAGTCCTCTTGCCAGCACCATGTTTTTGTGTATCCAGCGATGGACAGGGAATCGCTCAGGTCAATGGGCGCTGTCTGCGTGGCATTGAGAAGCGTGTGTCAGCAGGAAAGGCTTCTCACGTGTCCTTGGATACCCATCTTGATTCCCGGTTTTCCATTTCTCTGGCCCAGTGTGCTATGTTCCCTCCTGCCTTGAGAGTGAAATGATTCATTTCATGGATTCCTTTATTTTACCAACAATCCACAAATATGTTTTTTTTTATCATTAGGATCTGAAGGTAAATAAATGTATATGTTGTGTGATAGATTTTTATTCATTTTGAATGAGTTGTTAACTCACCATTTACCTTCAAATCATCAATTTCGACAAATCGCCCTGCGTTGAAGCCATGTGATGTCCATCACTCTGTTCTGATGACTGCTGAGGCATTTCTAAACACAAAGATCTTGTGAAAAAATGTTCTCCCTGTTTTGAATCTAGCACACTGGTTTCTTCATTATAAAGCCTTGCAGGTTACCAGTGTTCATATTTTCCACTGTAGGGTTTGCGTTTGTGCCGTTCGACTTGCCTGCTCCAAAGTGATGTCTCTTCCTCTCTTCTCTTACAGGAAATCGCAGCTTACTTAATAACATTCGAGAAGCATGAGGAGTGGTTAACAACTTCCCCTAAAACAAGGTGAGAGACGTCAGAAGTCACCCATTTTAAAAAGACAACCGTGCAGCCCCTCCCTCCCTGGCCTGATTTTTCATTTTGCTGTTATTACTGTCCTGCAAGTCTTTGCTTCTGACATGTGGAAAAGCACCAAAGTAACCTTCACATTTAAGTCTTGGGTGTAAATATTATATTGATGCATGATCTTCCTTGTCTGTAACTGCATGTTTACTGTCGCTATAACAGAATTATGGGTGCCAGGCTTTGACGAGATCAGTGATTATTATATGGCATAAATCGAAGGGTTTATGTTGTATGAAAAAGACTTTACGGTGCTTGTTGAATGAAAAAAAGGCATATTTGGTGCAAATAGCACTGACCTTGTGCATGAGTTACCAGTTCTTATCTGAGATGTGCTGTAGATTCCACTGTGTTCAGGTTCAGCTGTTCAGAGGTGTGTTACGGCCTTCTTCCTGATTTAATATGACTACTCAGTGCACATGCTTAGTGCTCAGATTAAGATTCAGCTCTCTGATTCATTTTCAGCTCTCTGACTCACATTTAGCACTGACTCATATTTATTGCAAAGATGCTCACTGATTCACATTCAGTGCTTAGACTCACATTGGCCTCTCAGCCATTCAACTCTGACTAACATTCAGCACTATGACTATCATTCAGCTCTCTAAATCACATTCAATTCTCTGACTCACATTCACATTTAACAACTAACATTCAGCACTCAGACTCAGATTCAGCTCTCTGACTGACATTCTGCATCCAATCATATTTATTGCTCAGACTCACATTCATCTTCCAGACTCACATTTGGCACACAGACTCCCATTCAGCACTCAGACTCTCACTGGACACACACACAAACGCACACAGCACTCACACTTATTTATACTCAGTGCCTACACTCACTCTCAGACTCAGGGACCCTGGACTGATAGTTGATTGGACACAAGGGTGCTTGGTACCGCCCAGGGCCGATGACGTAAGCAGCTTTCCGTCGGACAGATGGAAACGCTGGTCCACGCAGGATGTTGTGCTCACCAAACCGTCACGTCCTGTCCTGGTTGGCAGCTCTGCGGCATCCGCCCAGGGCTCAGATCCGAGGGCCAACTTATATAATTGAACTAATTGCAAAGTATGATTTTCCTTGGATGTTTCATTCAACGAGGCGTCCTTCATCTTATAAAAGCCAAGCACAGACCTCCAGTAAGTGTAGGCCCTGCCTGAGCTGGGTGGGGGGCAATGTAACCCCCCCTCCAGTAAATTCCCACGCTCTCTTCCAGGCTATGATGTAACATTTCAGGCTGTGCATGTCTCTGGACAAATGCTCTCTGTTTTAAGCTGGTTTTAGGTTAAGATGGCACTTAGGAGATCAGTGTGACACCACTAATTCGCTACAGGTACCAGTGACATACAGTTAATTTCTTTGTTCTCAGATATCAGTTTAAACTGTTTAGTACCCTATACTCAGGTATCAGTGTTAGTCACCTGTAGTCAGGTATCCATCCTATCCACTCTAGTTCCCTATACTCAGGTATCAGTGGTATACTGTTTAGTACCCTATACTCAGGTATCAATTTCATACTGTTTCGATCCCTGTACTTGTGTATCAGTGGTATTCAGTTTGGTTCTTATATTCAGTTAGCAGTGGTTTACTGTTTAGAACCCTATACTCAGGAACGTATTAGTGGCATACTGTTTAATACTCTGTACTCGGGTATCAGTGGGTATTCATTTTAGTTCCCTATACTCAGGTATCAGTAGCATTCATTTTAGTTTCCTATATTCAGCTATCAGTGGTTTACTGTTTAGTACCCTCTACTCATGTATTATTGGCTTACCGTTTAGTACCCTATACTCGGGGATCAGTGGCGTCCACTTTAACTCCCTATACTAAGTTATCAATGATTTACTGTTTAATACCCTATATCCAGGTATTAGCGACATACTGTTTAGTACTGTGTACTCAGGTATCAGTGGTATCCAGCTTAGCTCCCTATACTCAGGTATCAGTGGCATACTGTTTAGTACTCTGTACTCAGATATCAGTGGTATACTATTTAGCACCCTGTACCTGTGTGTCTGTGGCATACAGCTACCTAGGTCCCTTAGTTTGTAATGGTAATAAAAGTTGACAATAATCACTTCCCAATAACCAGATCTGTCCTCTCTGCTGTTCTGAGAGCAGATTAAGCTTGTTGAACTACCCTGACCGTTCTGCTGCTGTGAATTCATAATATTAGACAGTCTAGATTGCTCCTCATTTCAGGAACACGCTATTGTCTTTGTGAATGATGGTGTGTGTGTGTGTGTGTGTGTGTGTGTGTGTGTGTGTGTGTGTGAGTGTGTGTTTATATATAGCATGCTAATGCTGGCCAGTTTGGACCTGTGTCTTCCTTCCCGCTGGAACCATGGAGTTCCTCATTCTCCCGGGCACTGCCACCTCACTTGGGAATGGCCTCCTGGCACCCTGCTAATTCTGGCCTGCAGGAACTCTCCGGCATCCAGGGACGGTCCCAGTTCCATAGAGGAATGGCTCCAGGGCCACCAGGCAATTTGTGATGAGGTGAAAGCAAACAAAAAAACATCAACTAGAGCTTCCGCTCATTCACACCTTTCGCAATCTGTCATGCATACAGATTTACACGCATGCATTTGTCCGCTCGTTACTGGCATTTTCTCATATATGTAGCATTTTTCTTCCCCCCTGTTCTACCCCACGAAGTTCTAGCCCATTTACAGCAGCCGTTCAGCTGACTGGTCATTAACCAGTGGGTGTCTTTGCTCCTGGTGGTGCATCGCTGGAGAACGTCTTCTCAGCCCGTCAGGAGGCCGAAACGGCCCAAGCGAGTGGCGGACGCCTAATGTATTCATCCGCTAAGCGACGGGGAGAGTCTCCACCCCCTTCATTATAGCCCAAAGGTGAATTTAGAAAACAAAGCTCGTTCCCCCCCCCCCCAAAAGCCGCAGGTAAAGTCTGAGAGCATTTAATGAAAGTGGGATGACAATAATCTCTCAGTTCATCGCAGCCCGAGAGAATCGTCTGCATCTTACAGCCCGTTGGATCTTGGTTGATGGCGCTCTCTCTTCCCATGGTGTGGCGGCCTACTGGGTAATGCTGTTAGGCCCAGTACCTGCTTGTGATTGGAAATGGCAGGGATATGCGTTCTTTGTTTCATTACTGATTCATTTAACGGGGTTTAATTACTTAGCATATGCCCTACCCAACAAATTGCCGTTCTTGACTTTTTACCAAGGTAAATTAGGTTAAGTACTTTGCTCACGGGTAAGGAAAGTCCAACCTGGCATGTAAGTCCGCCGCAAGCAGGTTATAAACTGGTCCATAATTTCCAGCAGGAAAACTCTTTTAAGTACAATACGGGTGCAGCCCCATCAAGGTGACTGTCAAGCTCATGTGCCCGACACCAAGGTCGTATGCAAGCAGGCCCCACACGCCGACTCAGCATCTGCCCTCGGGTCGCCCTTCTGTATGCGGTTAAAGGTTAAAGGTCATGAATTAGGCGGCGGTGTTATTGCATAATTGAGAAGGTTTATCTTGGAGGACACTGGGGGCAGATGGCGGCGGGTGCAGGTTCTGGGGAAGGTAGCATGTTGGTCTCAGATGCTTGGCTGCTTTGAAGTTTCCATCAGCGGCCTGTAAAGACCAAAGAAGATCGGCCTCCACACTTGACTCCACACTCCCCAGCCCCCCCCCCCCCGCCCCCGATGGGGAGAGCTTGCCCAGAATGAGAGGCACATGCAGGCTGCACCAGCAGGATGACTGAGACACCTGTCCTGACTGTGCAGTCAGGCACGCACACGCAATCACACGCGCGATCACGCATGCACGCAGGTGTACCGTGACGGGCTGAGCTTGAAATGTTTGTTTTTCCATTCAGAGGAGGAGCACAGCCATCCTGCAGATCGATATGCCCGCACGCTCGCCTCAGACCGCTTGGTCCGTCCAGCTTGTCCCCCTCCGTCATCTCCATGTATCCAATGCCCTTTTTTTGTTTGCATCTTAATATCCAAACAGCCCTGCCTTTTCTGTATTTATTTACTTCCCACACCTGGAAAACAGTGATATTTCTGCCATACGTTCTCTCAATTTCCCTTACTTTGCACCAAATGTTTTTTTAATAATTCACAAGTCACTGCTTGCAGCCAGAAACGGCCTCAATCGGCCCAAAGTTCCCCAGCCTTTGTCTTACACATCAGCTGCTGCTTTCTCCTCATGAATAATTAAGGCGCAGAGCAGAACCTTGTATCAACACCGCAGAGGCACGCGGCCGAGCAGCTTGGCCAGCACAGGTCCGAAGCGCCGGAGAGGCCGTCTGTCCTTGTGCGTCCCCAGGACCCCCCGCCGTCGCTGGCCGCAGAGAGAGAGAGAGCTTGCACTGTGGCCCGGTTAAGGACGTCGAATGTGGCGTACCTCTGGCAAACGGCGCTGCGGGACAGCACTCGTGTCTCCGGCTGATCTCTCCAAGCTCCCCGGTGTACAGCTGCTGCGCCGCCCAGGGTGCCACAATATCGGAGGCATCAAACGACGGAAGCCGGCACTGTTGGGGCTGCTAGGATGCCACACCTGCTGAGCGCACATGCATGCACGCAGGCACACGCAGAACCGCACATGCATGCACGCAGGCACACGCAGAACCGCACATGCATGCACGCAGGCATACGCAGAACCACACATGCACATGCGCACAGCACCGTGTGTATCTGAGAGCACACCGGGAGTCTAGTATCTAGGAGTGAAGCTGTCTAGTATCTGTACTGAACACCACAGGCGGGGCGGAGTCTCAGAGAAGCAACCAGCCCCCCTTCTATTCCAAACATCAGAGGCTGGGTGGAGTCTCAGAGATATAACCAACCCCTTTCTATATCAAACATCACGGGCTGGGCGGGGTCTCAGAGATGCGACTGGCCCACTTCTATACCAAACATCACGGGCTGGGCGGGGTCTCAGAGATGCGACTGGCCCACTTCTATACCAAACATCACGGGCTGGGCGGGGTCTCAGAGATGCGACTGGCCCACTTCTATACCAAACATCATGGGCTGGGTGGGGTCTCAGAGATGCGACTGGCCCACTTCTATACCAAACATCACGGGCTGGGCGGGGTCTCAGAGATGCAACTGACCCACTTCTATACCAAACATCACGGGCTGGGCGGGGTCTCAGAGATACACCAGGCCCCCTTTTATACCAAACACAGTGCTGCACTCTTTAACCACTGACACCCTCACGATTTATTTACTAATTCATTAATTGGCACCAGTCTTCTGCCTGGTTAGATCTGTCGCCTGTTTTCAGCAATGGGTGATGTCTTAATCATTTAGATGAATATAATTAAGATGTGTTGTCATCTGCTTTGATAGAACCCATTTGCTCTTTAAAATCAGTTGTACTACGCCATCCTAGGTATTTTTTCCCCACATTGGACTGCAGAGAATTACGCGTGTCAGTAGCTCCCCATTAGAGCTTAACCTTCTGAGAGCCAGCTGTAGTCATGCTAATGGAACCACATGTCTTCTGCAGGTGTTACTTATACCTCTGTGTTTTACTGAGACGTGGGGCAGTGTTAAATCTCCCAGCAAATGCTCTCCTACTTAAGTGTGCGCTGGGAGTCTCGGAGCTGACACAGGCCTATGTACTCCGCACTATGGACAGGCATCAATAAGGGGCTGTTAGCTCGGCGCATAAGAGGTCACCATGGTTGCGCACACTCACTAAAATCCATCGCAAGGAAACCCCCCCCCATCCCCCCACACTCTGCCTCCTTCATCTTAGCTAACATGCTGCACTGCTGGCTCTGCGGGCCCACCCCGGGTCAGCGGTATTGGTACCCTCTCACCCCTCTCACAGCAATAAGAACAATGGGGGATGGAGGAAACCATTCGGAGACCTGGAGGGGGGGCGGCGGGGAATATGCTGGGGAAGGCTTTCAAGAGAGTATGGGGATGATGAGAAAAAACTGTACACATGCACATACAGAAAAATAGTGGGAAGGGTGCACTTGAAAAAGACAGCGATTTTGAAATGGGGGAAGATGGATGCAGACAAATAACGAGGGGTGTCATAAGACAAAGGGGGGGGTGGGGGTTGTGAGAAAAATGAAGAATGTAGCAAAGCGCAGGGACACTGAGTGCGGGCCGTATGGAGAGAGGCAGCGACACAGCTGACAGCCAAAGAACGGCCGGGGGCCTGGGGGGGGAAGATGGGCTCATTAATAAATGACTCTCCCCCGAGCACCTTTATTGTCCCCACCCGTCACCTTGTCCCCCAAACAATATGCATCTGCATTTTTTTGTCAACACTGTAGTTTGGGCTCAGTGGCGGAATATGTCAAGCCAGCGTTGATGTATACGCTCCCCAATCTGTGCCGCAGATAATGCGGCGGAGGGAGATAACACGCAGCCACCGCCTCGCAAATGAGAGCCGGCGCAAAGGTTAATGCGACGGGGAAGCAGCGGGTAATGACAACAGATAGCGGCCATCGCTAAGTTAAAGAGATCCCGGTTCTGGAGATGGCCGAGGCTTTGGGTAGCGGAGGATGGGGGTGCAAGTCAACGGGTTCTTACCATGTGGTGTTTGAAGGAGGAAGTGTCAGCTAGATGGGGGAACAAGGGGCATGAACTCAACCAGCGTATCACCAGTGTACTGTCTCAATCGTGGTCTCTGCTAACAGCACTCAGCATGGGGCCTGGCACCCTTTGGCACTGAGCACTGCTCCCCCTACTGGAGGCTGCAGGCCACTTTCCTCTGCTGCTTGGACGCCACCACTTGGACAGCCATTTTGACTATTAGCCCAAATGGCACCTTTTCCTTTGCTGTCCTGTATGACATACTCGCCTGTCGTCACGTGGGCGTCAGGCATTCTGCGCGAAGCACGTTCGTCCTGTTGACCCAGCACAAGCAGTCTATTCCTCCAATGCAGTGTTTCTCAATCCAGTCCTCGGGGACCCTCAGACAGTCCACATTTTTGCTCCCTCCAAGTTCCTAGTAGGGAGCTGGAAGGAAGCAAAAACGTGTATCGTCTGGAAGTCCCTGAGGACCGGGTTGGGAAACACTGCTTTAATGACTTCCGCACAAGGAGTTTCAATGAACTGTTCAATGAGCTCAATATGAGATGTCTACTTATTGAATGATTTGAGAGCTCTGCTCATTCATGAAGATTGATATGAGGCTTCTGTTCATCCAGCGAGTTTGGAATGAGTGGCTTGCCAGTTTAATGAGGTTGTATGGAAAGCCTCCCTTCTTGATGAGTCCTAATGCCCCGATGGTTGGTACGCGAGGCAGCGGTCAGACTGTGCCCGTCACTCTTGGTCTGTCCCTACTGAGGCTAACTGGGCATTTTCCCAGTGGAATGGGCTCTAGCCTGGACAGTTTGTTGCTCTGCATTGGGAGAACTCTGTCAGTAGCGTTATCTCTGTTCCTGCGGGGACATGCAGGCAGTGATCCCATTCACGAATCGTCCTGCCCCGGTTGGTGTGGTCCTTATTTGGGCATGCGGATCCTGCGCCCCCCCCACCGCCGCTCTATGTCATCCCCAGCACAGCACCAGTCCTCCTAGAGAGCAGCCTTGGGCTTCTGTGAGCAGAACGCATTTGGCCTGTGCTTCCCCTAACTGGAGGGAACATGCCGGAATCACAGAGTGGCTCTCGCTATGCAGGGAGGAGGTGCAGGGAACAGGCCGTGGATGGGATCCAGGCACCACTCCGCTCCTGTGCCTTCTGTGGGGTCCAGCTGAGCTATTCCAGGCAGGAACCTCCTGCCCTTTGCCACCTCCCAGCCAAAGGAAGCCCGAGCTGATCTCACAGCCCCCAAAAAATGCTCCCGCTCTGACGTCTAGTTGTGGTGTATCTCAGTCTCCATCCGAATATTTACCTCTCCTGTTGCCAGATTTAAAGTTCCGTAACTTTCTGCACCTAGGTCAATAGGCAGATGAATTAATAAAATAAAAGCCGTTCACAGTCTGCTTGTCGATCGTGCCACACGGAAATGTCTTGTCTTCGTTGTTCGAGGCCACGCAGTTGCCGTTCCTCACGTTTAATTAGCGCCGGCAGTGACTATAGGGCCACCGTTACCCGTGTCACCCTGTTGCCCCTTCGGGCCTCACTCAGCCCACATAAGACGCCCTGCCACGGCGGGCTCCTCTCTGAGGGCGGCCCTCTCTGCATGAGCCCGCCCACCTTCTGAATTAACAGCAGATTATAAAACAGGTGAAAGGTGTCTGGGATGACATCCTCGAGTGAACCCACAATGGAGAGGCGCTACAAACGGTTCTGACAGACAACCATGTGCAAATTAAAGAAATATAAATAAAATTAAATGGGAGTGTATGTATGTCACGAGGAATGTGTCTAAAGATCCGCTACACTCATGTTGCTGTAAAGGCACTGACACTGTCCTGACCTAATGAAGTGGCAGATGAAATTACCTCTCAACGCTCAGACAATCTTTGCAATCACTGCTGGTGGGGGGAGGGAAGCTTCATCACAGGGTTCTCGAGATATATCTTCACTCCACTCTGCATATCTCCTCTTGAAGACTCCAACTCTGGGCAAGAAGGCTTCCTTAAATGCTTCATTACAAAGGGCCGACTGGCCTGTTATTAATTTTGCATCACTGAATTAATTAATTTAAATATAAAAAATTAATAGATAAATTATTCAAGCCCTTTTGGAGTGTGTGTTAGGGACGGGGATGGGAGAATAGCAGCTAGAGTCATTTCAAATTGGAAAATTAATATTCATAACTTTTTTTTAAGCCGGGCTAAAAATGGCTATCAATTCAAGGTTTAACAAAGGTTTAATTAACACTAGGAGAAGCAGACAGCTCTCATACCACAGAGAGGTCAAAGAAAATCCCAGGCAACGAGACTCACAGCCTTATTTATTCATTTTGCTATGCTTATATATTTATGTTTTTATATAAATCATTTAAAATACAAAGAATCAGAATGTGAGGAGGAATCAAGAGGCATAATTATATGGAATTAAGGAGCTGGTGTTGGCACAATATTAGGTTTTCAAATTATGTCCTTCTCATAATTCATTATCTTATTATGTTTGTTTTGGCTCTTTGATTATTTTTTTTCCCTGTCTGTCAAATGTTTTAACCTCTTTATTTGTTTTGTTAAGTGTTCCCCTGCTTCACGCCAGTCCACCTGCCAAGCACATGGGTGATTAAAAAATAAAACATGGTAGCACCAGGTTGGCACATCCGAGCTCAAGCGCATCCTTCACAGTGGCTCTGGTGAAGTGTAGTAAAGGCATTAATGTGACGGTGATATACTGTAATGATGTTGTCTCGGACATGAAGAGGTTCAATTATTTATAGGTGATGGGCTCTGCGCATCCGTGATGAGGACAGCTGTAAATTAATCTTCCTGTAATCAACCCTTCAAGGAAATAATTGGAGAGTCCAGCCAACCTGGAACTCTTTCTGGAATTTCTCGGACTTGACGGTTTTATTGTGTTTTTTTTTTCCCTCTCTCTCTCTCTCTCTCTCTCTCTCTCTCTCTCTCTCGTGAGGAGAGAGCTAGTCAAAATCGCACTGGTGAGCTAGCAGGAAGTTGTAGCTACATGCATATGTAATTAACTAACAGTCTTTTATCCATTAACTACCGATTTATGCATCTAGGCTTTGAAGAAGTGTACAAGGGTGTTACGAGGCCACACCCATAACCACAGCACCACCTGGTGTCCAAAGACGGAAGCAGCGGATAGCTGCATGCCGGCTTCTGTTCTGTGTGTGTGCTGCTTGGCTGAAAAATACATCTCGCTCTTGAATCAGGTCCGCACTGAGAAAATCGACAAAGTGCTCAAGAAGCGGATGCAGATGAAGTTGCGGGCACGGCTACGCAGGGTCGTGCCCGGAAGCTTCCGGCGTCCCCCTGCACATATGGCTTTCGCGCCTTTGCAGACGGTCGTGGCATTTGGACGACACATTTATAGCACTCGTGTTTAATGTTCATCTGTTCCCCTGCGAAGGCAGCGGCAGTCTTGCTGGTGCTCGTAGTGCTTCCGGGGGCTATGCTAAGCTCTTCTGCTGCGTGCCCAGCACCCCTCCGTGGCAATCAGCCAAGCATGGAGCAGGCTGTTCCGCTGACTACCAGGCCTCCCCTCGTTGCCTCGCGCAGTGCGCAAGGTGGACTGATAGAGCTGTAGCCAGGCTCCGGGGCTGTCACACTGTGTTGATTGATGGGTTTTTTAATTAAAAGAAATTAATTCTTGACCCATTTAATACCCAATTTAATGTGTCTCCAGCGACGGCTGCGCGTCAACGCAACAACTAGCCCTGTATCCCGCGGACACGCGGGTTTCCCGGTGGTGATGCCACGAAACTCTCCCGGCTTTCCTGGGGGGTGTCTTCCGGACCTCTCCGTGACACCCAGCATCGCAGCGGGCGTTCGACGAGCCACGTTCCTCCTCAACACCTCGGACAATGCACCTCTTCCGTCACGGGTGGAAAATTCCTCCCTGGCTCGCTCGCATCACGCTCACCAGCACAACAGGCACGCTAGACGTAGCCTGGCCTCTTTTAATTCGTGAAAATCGTGGAAGATTTCCGCCCCCCTGTCTGTCTTTTAATTTTATTTATTTTTTTTCCCTGTCACTATTTCGGCCTCCTTATAGGAGAGGAAGAAGAAAAATAAGAAAACGGGCCGCCCACCGACTCGGCATCTCCTAACAAAGGCGAATCGCGCTTACGTAAGCGCCGCGATAAGTTGGCAAAGCTGAACAGTGGCTGCGCTGGGGAGGAAGTTAACGTGAGGTGGCGGGGAGGGGGGGGAGGCTCCGCAAATAGGCCGCGGAAGGCTTAACGCAGGCGGCTGGGGGCTGTTTTTGTTTGCGTCGGGAGAGCGTGCCCCCCCCCCCCCCAGACCGGCGCTCCAATCGCTTAGGCCTCCTTCTGAAGGGGGAGCAGCAGAAATAGAATGGAAAACTGATTAAGTGTGAACCAAGAGGAGAAAGCAGTGTTTCTGGGGGAAACAGGAAGAAAAGAGCAAAACAATTCATTTGGCTGGCAGCTGACGCAGCCGCGGTCTGAGAGATCTTATAACGGCACTGCTCTCTTGTTAGCCACGAGCCTTTGTTTTCAGAACTTAATTGGAGAGGTGTTTACCAGTGAAGAGCGGACAAAAAAAGTTTAAAGTGTTTTTGCTCAAACCTGAGAAGTCCTCCTTTTTCTGTGAACTTCTGTGAACTACGTGCAGAATGCTGCGGGGAGGGGTGGCCATGGCGCAGGATTAGCCGTCTCGCGCGTAACCGGGGCGACTGATTGGCCGCCTGCTTCAGTTAAGCTGCCACTGATTGGATTAATTGCCTTGTTGGGAATAAATGGGGTCAGCCTGGCATATTTGCTCCCACTATGGTTAGTTATTATTTTTTCGTTTTACGTGTTTAGCACCCTTAGACGTTTTGCATTTCTGAAATCAGTGTAGCGCCTTTCTCGCTCGTCAGGGATCAATGTCGGTTTCCTATCAGAGCAGTTAATTAGGGTTAGTGTGTTATGACCGGGATCTATGAGTTGCTGCTAATGCTGCATGTCCTGAAACATTCCCCGGGGCGGCGCTAACTGTGTCCAATAAATGCCGGCCTGCCTGAGTCTCCCACTCACGCCCTCTGCCATTCGCCCGCAGAGCAGAGTCCAGGAGAGAAACAATATTGGCTGGAATCCCTGGCTCGGAGAATCGAATGTCAGGGCCTCTCCTACACACCGGTCCACCAGGGCGGCGACATTGCCACTCAGCTGCGGCTCATGTCCGCTTTATCCCCGGTAATTTCTGGGATATGGAGCTGCCTCACCTGGTGCACTATGTGGGAGCCAGGCTCTGATTAAAAATGCATCCTAAAAAACACTGCTCTGGGGGTGATGATAACTCTGGGATTCCCCCTCTGCTGCCGTTTCGCTCATTAACGCGCTTCCTGATTTTTGGAGCTGGAGAGGGGGCAACAAATGCGAGGGATGCATTTAATAAACACCGGGAGTGGTTTAGGAGCTGCAAAGTCACCGGCAGGGTGTATTCCTGGCTGAGGATTTCCGTAGCCGTGCACTGGAGTCACTTTTTTCGGCATATTGGCATGAGTGTGTCTTTTTATGTATTTATTGTTATTTTTTAAGAACATGCTCTATCCGGGCCAGTAGGCCAGCTTAATGGAGCTTGAAAAGAATGTCAGGCAGGTGGCCGCACTCGCACGCGCCCGATGCCCCTCCCAGGAGCTTCTACCTTTTTGGATCATCCTCACGCCCATTTGACGTCTGAGGGCTTAGCGATGAGTAGCGACCCGCCCCGGTGAGAAATCAGCTCCCGTTTGACACGTCCACCCCCCTCCCCCCCGGTCGTGATCCGCCCTCCCTCTTCTCTTAGGCCTAGCCGGGCTTAATTACGGGCCTTTGATTCGACACGCGCCGCTTAATGGAGAGCGGCGTAGGGCGGGGTCGGGCCGCCCCCGTGCAGGCGGTTTGCTGCCGGGCCACGAGGTATAGGGGGAGCTGCCTTTGAAGGGAACTGGGAGCTTCGGGGTCTGGCCCCCCTCACTCTGCCGCCAGATGAAAGGTGACTGTAGCGGTGGGGGAGTCAGACTCGGAGTTCCAGGATGTTTTGAGGGAGTGAGGTGCAGAACAGACTGGTACGCTCGCCAGAGGCTCCTGATTCCTCTCCGCATCATCTCCGCCCTCCCGGGTCTGGCACAGGGCCATGGCCGCCGTGGTCTCACTAAACAAACAAACAAATCATGCCCGATAGCAAGGATAGGGTAGGATCTCCAGCCATTCAGCCAGCAGGAACAGCAGGACGGTGGCTGGTCCCGCCTCCAAGGCGGAGCAAATAAGATGGGGAGGTAACAAGTGACCCCTGACCTCCTGTGTGTCATGTGACCTGCACTCTCTAACAGAGAATGCCATCCTGTACTCTTACAGACCCTGAATGACAGACTCTATGTGACAAAGCTCATAAAATTACAGACATTATCCCACAGATGCAGATCGTACATGACTGTGTTATTGACCGGATGACCAGTATTGGTAATGGTAAAGGATATAGGTATTCGCTGGTTCCCAAAGGGCTTTGCTTATGTACCTTAGAGCCAAATGCATATTCTGCATTGTTCCAGTAATTTCCAGTTGTATAACTGCTTTTGAGAATAGAATTCAAGTAAGAACTGACAGTAAGAGCTCCGGCACACACTTCGTGGCACTGTGCACTGAGGGCACGCGCTGTCTGGTGCTTCCGCTGATCGTAGCACTGTCTCAGACCCACGTCTCTCGCACCCTGACACTCCCGAGAGAGCATCCTCTCCTCCTGACGCCATCGCCTTCCCAGCCAAGCCGCCCCTACCCACGCGGCGACTCGGGTGACATCTGATAAATCACGGCCACCCCTCCCCCCCCGCCCCCGACATGCGCTTTCGA
>JAODLC010000113.1:1735697-1748436 GCA_026781145.1 Hippopotamyrus pictus
AGGAGATGAACCACAATACCTGTATATATCAGTACCTTAGGTGATGAACCAAAATACCCATATGGAACAGCACATTAAGAGAGGAATTACAGTACCTGTATGGAACAGCACATTAGGACAGGAACCACAATGCCTGTATGGAACACCACGTTAGGAGATTATCCACAATACCCATATGGGACAGTACATTAGGAGAGGAACCACAATGCCTGTATGGAACAGTACATTAGCAAAGGATGCAAAGTGTATGTATGGAACAGTACATTAGGACAGGAACCACAATTCCTGTATGGAACAGCACATTTGGACAGGATCCGCAATGTCTGTATGAAACAGTACATTAAGCCAGGAATTGCAATGTTTGTATGGAACAGCACATTAGGACAGGAACCACAATTCCTGTATGGAACACCGCGTTAGAAGATTATCCACAATATCCATATGGAACAGTACATTAGGAGAGGAACCACAATGCCTGTATGGAACAGTACACTAGCAAAGGATGCAAAATATATGTATGGAACAGTACATTAGGACAGGAACCACAATTCATGTATGCAACAGCACATTTGGAGATGAACCACAATACCTGTGTAGATCAATACATTAGGCGGTGAACTGCAATATCCATTTAGAACAGCACATTAAGAGAGGAATTACAAAACCTGTATGGAACAGCACATTTGTACAGGATCCACAATGTCTGTATGAAACAGTACATTAAGCCAGGAATTGCAATGTTTGTATGGAACAGCACATTAGGACAGGAACCACAATTCCTGTATGGAACAGTACATTAGGCCAGGAATTGCAATGTTTGTATGGAACAGTACATTAGGCCAGGAATTGCAATGTTTGTATGGAACAGTTCATTAGGACAGGAACCACAATTCCTGTATGGAACAGTACATTAGGCCAGGAATTGCAATGTTTGTATGGAACAGCACATTAGGACAGGAACCACAATTCCTGTATGAAACAGTACATTAGGCCATGAATTACAATGTTTATATGGAACAATACATTACGCCAGGAATTGCAATGTTTGTATGGAACAGCACATTAGGACAGGAACCACAATTCCTGTATGGAACAGTACATTAGGCCAGGAATTGCAATGTTTGTATGGAACAGTACATTAGGACAGGAACCACAATTCCTGTATGAAATAGTACATTAGGCCATGAATTGCAATGTTTATATGGAACAGTACATTACGCCAGGAATTGCAATGTTTGTATGGAACAGCACATTAGGACAGGAACCACAATTCCTGTAAGGAATAGCACACCGGAAAAGGAACTACAATGCCTGTTTGGAACAGTACATTATGACAGGAACTGCAATATCTATATGGAGCAGCACATTATAGCAAGAACCACAATGCCTGTATGGAACATATTAGGAGAGGAGCCACAGTAATTATACAGAGCATCAGATTAGGAAAGGAACCACAATACCTATATGGAACCAAGGATAGCTCAGGACACTGGCAGAGGCAGTGAGCTCAGGGAGAGTGAGCATGGGGGTGTTGGGTGCTGGGGGGGTACAGATGGGTCGCTGTGTAAGAGTGCGTGCTAGGACAGGTGGGCAGCTGTCATACCGTCCCGGCAGCCAGCAGGTGGCCTCTCAGCTCTGCCCCCCTCCCACCCCCTGTAGGTCACCTTGCTCTACCCACTCCGCTGAGACATCGGCAGCACGCTCCGCCGATTCTCCCGCCGTTCTGCCACCTCCCCACACACTCTCCAGGCCACCAATGCACCGGGACTGTGGCTTACCTTTCATTCATCTACTCACCTTTCCTGGTGGTGGACTTGATCCAAAGTCCCCTCCATTTACTTTGTGTATTTTTATGGCGCTTTTATTGCGGGGGGCGGTCATCGTCCTTTGACGATGGCAGGTTTGAGTCCTCAAAGGAAGAGGCGTCCAAGGCCGAAAAAGCTCTGAGTTTAAAAACAGCCCCGTTGAAATAACAGATGACTACAAGGAGACGTGTTGTCCACCCTCTAACGATCTGTGTGCTACTTCGAAAGGTGTTAGAAACAAAAAAAAAAGCCAGTCAGCCCGCCGGAGACTGATATTTGTGAAGAGAAACACATCATGGTCCAAAGGAAGCTTAATGGTATAGGTAAAAACATCCCATTGATCTTCTGGGCCCTCGCTTCCTCTACCGCCTTAGAACCTGAGGAATGCGCAATTAAAAGAACAAAGCTGTATAAGCGAAGAGGACAAGCTGCCATATTTACAGTGTGTGTGAGGCCGTCGTATGGCGGCTTTATCGGCAGCCCCGCCGAAGACAATAAATCGATTTCGGCGAGACAAAGAGGTGCTTTACAGCCACGTTATCATCTGTCGCGCAAAGGCGGCCATAAAACGGAAGAGAGGGGAAAGTTAAATGACAGTCTTAAAGTGTCTGGGATTTCAGCTTTAGTGCGTCTCTCCCCAGGACAGCAGCGGCCTTCTCCTGTCTTTATACTCTCCTCTCTTTCTGTGCCCGTTTGGGCGCCGCGTCGCCCTGTGTCCGCCGCCGAGCTGGGTGTGTTCTCTCTGCTCGTGCCTTCCAGCGATTTCTCCACTCTTTGTTGCCATCTTCATTTTGGCATCTCTTCCCTGTCCTGAGGGCACACGGACCATGTAAAATCCCTGATCATTCCCATCATTTCACTTGAAGAAGGAGGAGGGGCAACAGGAAGCCCATCAGAATAATAAGACTTGTTATATTTGGGCATGCGGAGGCAAGCTGCTGAGCTATGATACGGATGCACTGTGCCTCTGGGCGGATGAGCATGTTAATGATATGCAGCTGTCCAGCTGTTGGCTGGTGAGTACCTCCCTCCCCCTGCCCCCCTGTTCCAGCATCCAGGCGAGCAGTAATATCCATCCCAGTCTTCTCCAAAATGGCTGCAGGCCTCTTGTATACTTCACGGGTACCTTATCATGAAACGATTCAAGGTGGAAAAAAAAGAGAAAATACAATTTGCGGGGGGGGGGACAAATCCCCTCATGCTTATTTCTCACCATGTGGTCAGTGCCTCATCAAACAGAAAAAAAAATAGTAAGTAGAAAGAGTGGCAGCTGGCAGAGGTAGGTAGTCCAGGTCCAGAAAGTAAAAATCCAGGCCAAGATATTGTTTCAGTCAACCAGGTTGGTTGGTTGAAATAAAATCTTGGACTGGACTTTAACTCTCTGGGCCTGAACTACCCATCTCTGCCAGCTGAATGTAGGAGCACATGCCAGGAGGGACACGCTCAAGCCGAAAGCGGTAAAGCAGCTCCGGAGCATCTTCGCAGGACGACACAGTCCCAGAACCCTTTTCCAAGCTTTAAGCGCCTCCTTTTTGTGAGCACTTATTTAGACGGAGCTCAGAATGAAGCATGTCTCCGCGATCCGTTATTGGATCCCGCGATGTCGCAAAGGCGTGTGACCTCTGAGCCGTGCATTCTGCCGGCACCTTCCTGTTTTCTTCGTGTAAGAGATAAAGTAAGAAGAATGAAGATGAAAGGCAATGTCTCTGCATTCCCTGTACAAAATTAGTGTTTATAACTGGTGTGCTGATTTATGATTTCGGCCGAGATATTTCGGGCACCATGCTGGCACCGGAACTGACAGTTGGAAATAGATGCCTGATTTCATGCTCTTTCACGAAACGGGGACAATAAGTGATTCACTATCATTACCTTACGTTTAAATTAGCAGCTATTAGCCGCACTGGGTGACCGCCAATGCTGCACTGTCCCGCCCGAGCAGTGTGTCCCCCCCGTCTGGGGATAGGCATTCTCCTTTTGCATTTTAGCCGATAACATCAGAGCTTTAATTAAAAGCGACGCCTAAGAATTGGACCTTACTGGTTCATTAGAGGCTTTTGATGCATGACTCAATAAAATCATGATAACATCCAGAATTAGCAAAACAAACCCTTTTATTTAAATTATTGCATCCTTAATTTATATTAAAAAAAAAAACAGTGAGTGATCTGCAGTCTAACAGGCACTGATATGTAATCAGATGACTGCAGGCTTGTTACAAATGTGGAGAGTCTTTGTTTGGGGACTGATTGGTAACTGCGGGGCATGATCGCAATTGACACAGGGGTGCTGAGGACTGCATGTCTGTGTCAGACCTGCAACAAAAGGTCACGTGGGCTGGGTTGGGAACTGGGAACTGCAGGCTGAAGGTCTCGAGGGGGAGATATCCTTCAGTCCATCTCTTCAAAAGTAAACCCTCAAAAGGTTTTTTTGGTGTCTCTATTTAGAAGGAGCTATTTGTTTTGTTTTTTGAAAACTGACCCTCCATGAGTGTGTCTTGAGTCACACGGAGAGGCATGTCACATTGTGGTACATATCAGTTACCTTTTCCAAAATCGGTCAGTGAGGTAACAGTCTGTGGCTGATTTGGGACCAATGTAACTCTTAGTAACATTTTATCAAGTGTGGACTTGAAGGCTTCATAGCCTCGTCCAGGTCCCATCGCCCTTCCCCTTTTTGGTTTTGATATAAAGGGGTCTTCAGCTAGTTGGCGTTTCATAGTCAGTCATGGAACTGGGCATAAACATAGACATCAGGGCTGACCTTGTTCACTCCCCAGAAGATCTCGTAGGCTTGGATCACATGGCCAGTTGCCTAGACCAAAGAGTAATGGTACCCTGCCCTTGTATGGCAGCTCTGTATGGACAGGGCTCACTCTGGCTGCTGCTTTTTTGCTGAAAGATGCCCCCAATGAAGGGATAAGTGCTTCTCCCTTAAGGTCCATCAAGCTAGGTCTGGTAAGAATGGCTCTTCTGGCCTTCCCCCAGGAACAGAACTAGACTCCGGCCAAATTGTGTACTCAGTAGGATAATGGAAAAGTGCATTGGTGATACATCATGGATTTGTAATCAAACACGGTAATCAAAGAGTTGCTGGTCTCAACTACAAGAAGAGTCCTCAAGCAGGGATGGAACTTACTTATATTTGCTACTAGCTAAGTGGGCATGTTTAGTAATAAATTTTTCTCACTAGTTAGGAAGCTAGTGTTCAGTATTTTGTACTGAATTTCATCTAAATTACAATCCTGTCCTCAAGTCCCGTGGAACCTTTGAGATCCTGCACCCTAGTAGTCTTAGTAAGAATATGAGCTGTATAAGTCCATCACATATAAAACTGTAAGCTCTGTAAATTGCCTTGGGTAACAGCATCCCGGACAACTCGCAGTATAGTAGGTGTTATCTCCCCCATAAAGCCTTGCTTTACATTTTATATTGATATAATTATTCAGAGCTTGTTATTTATGTCCCAGCGAACCCTGCATTGGACAAACGGATATGGAAGATGGGTGGATGTGTATTTTTTTTTAATGCGACCCACAATCCTTCAAATGTATTTTCTGTAATTTCTACAAGTATGTTTAGTTTTTTAAATTGCTAAGCTTAAAAAAGCAATTGTACAAAATGGCCTTTATTAAAAACTAATTTGTGAGAGCAATCCAGAGATAAACCAGTGAAGGGAAATCGAGGGCAGTAAACATAATCCCAAGCAGACTGTGACTCTGTCACAGCTGGTTGCAAAGCTTTTATGCTAAATGCTGGTAAATGTCAGCATATTGCCACGAATCATCTTTTACACGTTGTTGTGTCACTCTTCAGTTATTAACCTGAAGCGTGCAGGCAGTGAGCACAACTCAAGGTTAATAAGCATCCCCTCCATCACTCTCTCTCCCACCATTATGGCTCTAACTTTGAGCCCTGACACCATCTTGGGTTCACCCCAGTGTTTTTTACCCCAGTGTTTTTTAAAGTCAATCCTCTGTGAAAATTGTTTGTCAGATTAATAATTGGGGACGTGTTATCTAGTCAGAATGCTGAATTAATTAATTTTATTTTTCTTTTAGTTGTATGAAAATAATACATCGATAGAATAATGAGATCTTTTGTCTACTTCAGTGTCACTTCAAAAAAATTATGCAATATGTGATTTCCCCACGCCTTTGTACAAATTCGTATACAAAGTGTTCTTGTTCCAGTATGCTGTACTTAGTAATTGTTGTAGAACTATTGGCAAAAACTGAATTGCAGATGGCCAGAATATCCATGTTAAGAGAGATGACATTGTCCTTATGTAACACAATCTGCAACCTTCCAGTAAAGTCAGTCGTAACACCTTTTTGTGATGCAAATATATATTTTGCACAAACAGCTATAGTAAATCAATAGTTACGAAATACAAGCAGATTGTACAGAACACTTGACTAAGGAAATTGACATAAAGATGTATATACATGCCACAGTGGCGCGCACACACACACACACACACACACACACACACACACACACATTCTCTCCGTTTAAAATAACTTTGTCCTTTGAGGTTTCTAAAGAACTTAGAAATTAGTTTATGTCTGCTGGGGTCCAGTGACTACTGGGTAGAAGATGAAAATGGAGAATGAGGCCCACCAGAATATAAAGAGGGTGAGATCTGACTGGGCATACCAAAACATCAGGAGATGACAGTATTCTACTCTGGTAAATATCCTTGCATTGCTGTAAATCCTCTCCGGGTTTTATCTGTATTCATCCTCTGAAAGGTTGTGGACATAAGGAGGGGTAAATTGGTTTGTGAATTAAGTAGGCTTTTGAATTTCGAAAGTTACCGACACCATAAAAATTTCCTTAAATATAACATGACTTCTGAAAGACTCATACAAATCATGAAAGGCAGGAAATTTTGTATCATTATACCTACCGTGTGCTTTTTTTCTCACTAAATAAGAATGAGGTTAGAGAATACTGGTCATTGCTATAGTTTCAAAGAGATACAAGCCGCCATTAGACCTCCCACGTCCCCCGCCCTCTGTATACACGGCGACCCAGCAGATGCTGGGTTACGGATGCCATCGCTGAAATGATAAAGTATTGTTGAAAGGTTCCCAAGGTTATTTGAAAACTGACGAGTGAGGTGTAGAGTGAGAAGAGTGAAGGAGAGTGAAGATGGAGTACAGATTCAGGGAAGGTAGGATCTCCATCCATATGAGGTACAGCTCAGTGTGGCCCAAAACAGCAACGATGGCTCCAAATATTTCTCTGTTTATCTTACTTGCTGAAGTTCACACTTCACTAAGTTATACATTTATACAGCTGGAAACTCATTTTATGGCAGAAACAGTTTAGGTTAAATATCTTCCTCACCAGTGTGACAGCAGGGCCCCTCATTGGGATATGAGTCTTGTCATTACTACCCAGAATGCTTTTCTTTGGATGGCTTCCTTGGAAAGACCCGAGATGCCAGCTGGATCCAGACCCATCCCCGGGGTTCCTCAGACGGGTAAATGTGACACTGGCTCCTGTACCGTCACCGCTGGACCGCCCCGCATCCCGCTGCAAGCTCGGTTTGCCTCCCGTCCTCCGGGTTGTGCCAGCTCAGATGCCTCGCGCCGTACAGCGGGAATGCTGTCGAGTCCAAGTGTGCCCGGCGTGAATTTCAATTCCCGAGATGCCGCATTTGCATTTAAAGTAGGCGCGCGCATGCGAGCGCCGCATGCCAAGGAGTGGCCTGCCCGTCGGCCGTCAGCTGCCTGCTCACAAGGTGTCACTCCGCCGCGAGATACGGTATGATAGGGTTCATCGCAATTGCCGGCTCTTCTCTCCACCTAACGAGACAAGTGAGATATAAGGTGAAGGAGGATTGCCTTGTTTGCAGGGAACACGTCATCTGGCAACGTGTACCCATCTTGCTCACCGGCCCGCAGCGGCATGGACGTGCTCTGTCCAGTGACGGATGTGATGACAGATAGTCGGAGGGATGCGAGGGCAGGAAAATCTGTGTTTTATGGGGAGCCGCTGACCCGTGTGATTATTACCATGTGAAATTAGAGAGAGTGTGTTCACGCTTACATGTGTGTGCGTGTATGGTTTTTAGATGGTGCAGCTCAGCTGTGTGTATCCATGCCGACACGCTGCCGATTGAAGTTGATACCCAATCTCCATCTGTACCGCGGGAGCCCATGTTAAGCTGAACACCAAACATCTCCTTCCCCTGTAACTGTTCATAACTGCACTCCGGCATTTCACTTGTATAGTTCTCCCTTAACAAAAAGCTGCAGCATCCCTGCAACATTTTCTTTTGATAGGTCATTTTCTGATGACATATAATTCATTCACTACTCGGGCTCTTTTTTTTCCCAAAGAAATCATCAAGCTCCTGTTAATCTCTGTGCTCCCCCCGGGAGTTTGGATAACTTGCAGAAAACTTCCTTCCCGTCTCCTTTATCGAAGATAGAGGGTTTCTCTGGTCATAATAAATTCCAAATGTGGCTGATCTTTCAAAGCTCATTTCTTGAGGGTCCCCATTACTTTTGGCCCCGGCCATTCCCCAGTTTTACATCACTTCATTGCTAAAATTATTTGATTTATCGCATGGCGTGCCTTCCCGCGTTGGCTCTGGTTCTGGGAACCATTCCTGATGCCTCCGAGTGACTGGGAGATGAAAATGTTAAATTATGAATGAATCTAGACGGAAATCCTGAGCAGGGGCATTTAACATGTGCATGTTTTGCTTTGGGTTCATTTTCAATTATATGTGCCTCAGAGTCATACATACGTACGGCCGATAAATCCCCAGCAAGCTGACTGTAAGAGTGCCGGGAGTGTGCGAGAAGGAAAACATGCTTCCTAGAAGGCTTTGGTTTGCGCAATCACTGATTATCCAAATCAAAACTTAATTACCGATTTAAGCACGAAACAAGCAAACAAACAAACATGCAGAAACAATCAGCACAGGGTTCAAAAGTGCAGCATTCCCATTTAGGTTTCACTTGTTTGGTTGCTGGGTAGCTCATGCTGTCTCGATAAGAGTGTAGTTGGGATTTTCCCTTCATGTTTAAATATGTATAATTCTGATAAGATTAATGGGGCTGCCTAAGTAAACAGACCCAGGAGATATGCTGAGAACAACCTTTCTGTATGTCTGACACATAGACCCACCTGAAAAAATTGTTTTAATATAAATATTATTAACCTTTAACAGAAAAGCTTTGCCTGACTCAGACGCTCCTTGAGACGGTCAGATCGCCTGGTTCTATGTCTTTCTTCCATGCAGTTGTTCTCCGACACCTCCATTCGAGTATATGTTTATGATTTGTCTCATATTTGGCCTCCTGCTTTGGCCGTAAGTCTATGTAAAGCCAAGTTTAATTAGTGTGTGTGAAAGTTTCCAAATAAGCCGTTTCATTTAATAGCTAAAAAGACAATGGAAAAACAATTCATTAATCTTTAATTGCAATGGAGCCATAGTCAACGGAACGCATCCATAATGTTGTGGTGACAATCTGCACTCATATGTATGTGTGACATGTACTGGTGTAGGTGACACGGTGGCTCAGTGGGTCGTACTGTCACCTCACGCCTCTTGCGCTGGGGGCTGGAATCCCACCCCCGCTCTCCGAGTGCAGATCGCATGTTCTCGCCATGTTGTGCGGGTTTCCTACAGGTGCTGCTGACTCTTCCCACAAATTGGCGTCTCTAAATAGCCCTATGTGTGTATGTGGGTGATGCCCTGTGATAGATTGGCATCCCGTACTGGGTAGGTGGATGACTGGGCACACCACTGTGATCGCACTACCCGGCCAAAAATGATCATGCTTTGGACATATACATTTGGTGCAGAAGGTGCTCAGACCACTCGGGTGGTACCTTGTTTCATTAAACGCCGCACCATAGGAAACTGCTAGCTGTTGTAATTTAAGTGTGGGGAGGGTGGGGGGGAACCATGAAAAATGTTGATTGCATAAGTATTCAGATGTCTGAACTCAGTATTTTAGTGGAAGCACTTTTGGCAGCAATTAAAGCCTAAGTCTTTCTGGGAAAGTCTGCTAACTTTCCAGGCCGGCTCACACTCTGTGCTAACTTTGGACGCATCCTTCTCAGTAGATTTGCTAAAGCTCTCTGCAGTTGCTTGGGGATCGCTTATTGACAGCTGTTTTTAAGTCTTCCTACGGAGTCTCAGTAGTATTCGAGGCAGGACTTTGCCTGGGCCACTTGAGTACATACAGTATCTCATTCCAAAGCCAATCCAGTGTTGACTTTTACTTTGGATTGTTGTCCTGAAAGGTGTATTTTCACCTCAGATTTCGGCAGACTGAAAGAGTTTTTCCTTCTTGTGTTCTTCTGCACTCTTCTCTATGCACTCCTCCTTCCTCAGCTCCCTCAGAGGATAGACACAACACAGTGCTTCCACTGCCACCGTGTGACCTTCCGGAAGGTGTCTATGGGGTGAGGTGCCATGCTGATCCCCAGTCAAACCTGAGCCTCTTCGTTTGGACTGAAAGGTGCAGCTGATGTCATGCGACGAGGGCCACTTCTGCCCCCACCTTTGGCTCCACTCGGGAGTTCTGTTCCAAACTCCGCGCGGGCTTTGAGATGGATTATTTTTAGCTGTCGCTCCCTGCTGCCTGTCCTGCCAAGCGGGCTGGTTTTGTGTATTCTGGAAGGTGTTGACTGGTGCACATTTCCTCTCATCTCTGCCGGTGAACTTCCATAGCTCTTCTGGTCTCGCAGTGTCATCCCTCTGCAGTTCCATCTGTGGTAGCCTGATCTTAGCCGGCATCCGGGCGGTAACGGTGCACATTCCACTTCTTCATGATGTGTCTGTAGCCGTCTCCGTGTCTCTGCTTTTTCTTCAGTGAATCCTCCCCTGAGCATTGTGAAACCTCCCTGCTTTTTGACGATCGACCCCTGGCTGGAGCGAGACGACCGTTTACCTTCTCCGCTCACAGACGAAGGTCACTGTACTTGTCGGGTTCGTTATAGCAATTTTGGGCACGCGAATTAATTTTGCTCCAGCGCCGTGAGCGGTTTGCAATCATTAAATATCCCCTTTTCTTTCATATAAAGAATCCTCTGGTCCTTCTTTTGCCATTTGATCATCCGGACCGACCTGTGTTTCTGCTTGCTAATAGCTACTTAATGTCTTAATAATTAATTGGCAATAAATATGCCCCCCCCCCCCCAAGTTCGCATGGCAGCAAAATTTTCAAAAAATCACAAGAGTTTGGATCCTTTATGCAAGCTACTTTGTAAGCTATAATGGCTCAAGCAGCGCCTGCATCAGCTGCATGAAGAAGGAATGAATAACATGCCAGAGTGAACAACCCCCCCAGGCTGTATCTGATGGTCATGTTGTGTCTGAGATAATATTATTAAACAGAAGGGGAAATGCCCGGGGCAGCTCTGCTCCTATTAAGATAACGCATATCACAGAAATCGCGGGAAGTTGAGTCACTCCACTGGAAACCCGACTTCCGTCTCACTGTACAGTGGGTAGGTCAAGGACTTCCATTGCAGGGAAAGAGAGGGAGAGAGAGAGAGAGAGAAGCAGAGGCTGGCCATAAAAAGGGTTGATGAAGGGGAGTAACGGGAAAAAAACGTGGGAGAGGGATGATGACAGAGGGAAAGAGGGAGCTGCAGAGAAATGTCGTTTAGACGGAGGGGGCAGCGCGGACGGTTTGGGAAGGGAGGAGAGCGGATGCAGAGTTAGCGTGAAGCATCTAATTAAAAGGCCCTGTCGTGGGGCGGTGGCGGAGGGGGCTCCACAGTGGGCCGTCTGTGACTCCGCCCCCACCTGTCAGGCCCCCCGACACTAGTCCCGGGAGTGAGTGATGAGAGACGGAGAGATAAACAGAAGCCAGGTCCTGCGGGCCGGGATCTAGACGGTTGCTTGTGGCATTTACGGAAAACGGTCACGGCCAGGTGTCACGGGGGGCGGGGGGGCATTGCTGCCTCTCTGTCCAAATGGGTTGCTCGTCTTACCGCCAGAGGAGCGGAGGATTCCAGCTGAGTCACTCCAGCGAGATACGCGGTCGTGTTAAGCTGGCAAAACGCGGTGGGGTGGGTGCCACCTATACAAACAGTGACAGCTTGAAGGGCTGGAACGAGCAGAAGCCCCGGGCAGGTGTGTGCCGCCTTTCGCATGGCATTGTGGGTAAGGGGGAGGAGAACCACGCCTCGGGCTGTGCCCCTCAGACACGGAACCACTAATGAGGTCCGTCCGCGGCCCGTCCTCCAGGCAGTGGAGGTGCTGAGAGCTGCAGGAGAGTTGGGCGAGGTCCAGGGCCAGACCGGGGGTGCGACCTGGACAGGTGGGGGGCATGGGCGCCCGATCCCTCCTCCGCCGCAAGCCGCACGGCAAAAATCTGTCTCCCTGAGCAACTCTATTTACCACTGGGCCACTCATGAAAGTATAATAAAGATACAGTCTTTATGAAAAGGAAAAACATGGCAGAATCAGAGCAGGTCTAAATAAAGGGGGCAGACAAAACACTATGGAGGAGGTTCTCTCACATTAGCTTTTATTTAACCCATCCATTAGCACGCAAGAAATTAAAGTCCCTTTGTTTTGCTTTATATCCTATAGTTTGTCCACAGCCCACATAGTAAGAGAAGAAACTCAACACTCAGGGGGTTTGGGGTTAGCTGATATCGACGCAGGTCGGGTCTCCTGCGATGCGTCGCGCCGTCTGTCGGCCCTGACTGATGCCCTTCCTGTCTCCCCCCACCCCTCCTCCCTTCCCAGGCCACAGAATGGGTCGATGATACTGTACAACAGAAAGAAGGTGAAGTACAGGAAAGACGGGTACTGCTGGAAGAAGAGGAAGGATGGAAAGACCACGCGGGAAGATCACATGAAGCTGAAAGTGCAGGGTGTGGAGGTAAGCGTCAGGCGCACGCGTGTCCGCCCCCCCCCGCCCCCCCCCCCCCCCCCCCCCCCCCCCC
>JAODLC010000113.1:1760739-1782285 GCA_026781145.1 Hippopotamyrus pictus
GGTGCTGATCAGGGGCAGCAGACGGCCATGGAGGTGCTGATCAGGGGCAGCAGACGGCCATGGAGGTGCTGATCAGGGGCAGCAGACGGCCATGGAGGTGCTGATCAGGGGCAGCAGACGGCCATGGAGGTGCTGATCAGGAGCAGCAGTCCGCGGTCGTGGTCATGGCGGCACAGGACTGACGTCAGAGACCGTCCTGAGCATGAGTGTCAATTACAGGCCCATAGGCAAATGACTCAGAAGTAATACATCTCAAGCTGTTAGCCCAACAGAAAAAAAGAAGAGTATGACAATTTTCCTGCTTCCTTGGCAGTCCTTTGCATACTGACATTTGCAAGTCCCAAATTCATTAATCTTCAGCGGGCACAATCCAGCACAATCATTTATCCATTCATTTAAGGAGAAGAGGTGGCGTCCCACTAGTTTGTCCTCCCCTCCCCCCAGGCGAGCAGCGGCAGCCTGGCATTTCGGCCGATGCCGTCCAGGGGCTGAGACGGAAGTTCGCAAGCTCATCGGGTGGCTGGGGGGGGGGGTCACTCAGGCTTGGTATGCAGGGAAGGTTTATTGAGGTTTATTGGGCATGTGAAAGGACAGGCCTTCATAACCATCAGTGTAAACAGACGTATAGCGTAAGTAACAATCCCAGACACACCTCTAATATGAGCAGCACCAGGGGCAATTATGGCATCTTTTAAGGTGGGGGGCATGAGATGGACCATGATTTATACGGGCGAGGGGGGCAATCTTATCATTAGCTAATGATATGTTTTGAATCAGTGGATGAATGGTGAGGAGCACTGTGGGGGCCAATCAGCTTTCAGCTTGGGCCATTGCCCCTTTGGCCCCACCCCTTTGTATGCCCCTGATCAGAGCCCTTCTGTCCCAGCAGCTAATGTCAAAGACACTATGGGTCTTTACCAGCACACGGGACATGTTAACCGAGCTGTCTCCTGGCCCTACCCGGGACATACTCTCTTCCTTCATTTTCCGTTAATCTGCGGTGGCTCTCTCTGTCTCCCTCTCCTCTCCACTTAGGAGTGACTTTCTGAGGAGGTGCATGCTGTTTAATTATGCTCGCTCTCTCCATCCTGGGTATGGAGCAGCAGCACCTTTCGGGCCGGCCCTCCTCCCCCGTGACTGACCCCCCTCGCATGCCTTGGCCTTCTGTGGGGGGCTATTCCGGCAGTCTGCCACCTGGCTCCCGTGAGAGAGCGACCACATCCTTGTAACTCCACCTGAGGAGCAGGGACCCTCTATAAGAGGTGGAGTTTACAGGCTTTTTAAAACTTTTAAATTCCGCCCCTGTCCTGGCAGTGACTCTGCCACACCGAAGGTGACAGTTAAATAAACAAAATTCCCCAATTAATTGGATTTGTTATGCGGTGCATGATAAATGATTTGGCTGTAAGACTGAAATAACAGCGAAAAATGTTTAATTTATAACTAACCAAATTGGCTGAAAGTATGGAAGTGCTTGTAGACCTGAACATTATGTTTGAGATGCTACAGAAACCTTGGGTGTGTGGGGGGGGGGGGGCAGGACCGCCTCTGCTTTGAGGAAGGACAGCTAGTGGGAGGGAGCTTCAGGTGGTGCTTATGCGGCTGATAGCAGAGCGAGAGGATTCTGCAGACACGCAGTGCTGCTTGTCAAGCAGCGGTTCAATCTGATGAAAATGAATGAGTGGGCACCAGCCGCCGTTTCTGCCTAGGCAACCCCCCTCCCCGCAGGTATTTCCTCTTCCCTTCCCTGCCCCCGTCTTTCCCCAATGCCAACTATTGACATCCCTCATCCCTGGTTTATTTTAGTTGGCAAGCATTTTTGTTTTTTTAACTCCTCACCTCAACATGCTTTTCGAAGTACCTTCTTAACTCAGTAGGGAAGTTCTGCTGGAATTTCCAGTGAAGTTCTTCTCTCAGGGGTACGACGTCCGGCGTGACATCTGAAGCTGTTTGGTGACGTGTTCAGTGCCTGAATCGGCGTGCGACTTTTCCGGATCTGCCTCTTTCCCTTCCGGTTGGATTTCAGCGGAGGATTTTCCCCATAGATGGATCTTAATTTGTGCTATTACAGCCACTGATTTGAGTTCCTAATGCAACATGTTCCAACGATCAAGCACAACACTCTTAGTATGATAAAGAGTAACAGAAGACAGACAGTGCAATTACAGGCAGCTGTGGAGTGGATACTGGGAAAGTGACCGACTCTAAAATCCTTCTGTTGGTCCTCCTCTCTCTTCCCCGAGGTGAGAAATCTAATTGTGCAGAAAGTGGAGATGGATACTGCTTGTGAAAGAAAAAAGCACAAAAAAAATCAGACTGTGTATACTTATCAAAACAGAGAAACTCAATCCAGCTGTGGAGCTGTGTTTGTTTTTAGGCTAGGGCTCTCCTGCTTGGCGGGGAGGGGGTGTGTGGGGGGCTGTTTGCAATGTCCTCATGAGCGGTGCAGTGTGCCAGAAGGTCACACGCACAGGTAAGGTTGTCGCGTCAAGTAGGGCAGGGGTGTGCGGGGGTGGGTCACAAGACAGTTTCCAAAAATGTTTATGGTATAATATTTTTAACATGTGAGAGATAATCCACGGTTGATTGCGATTAAACCAGCAAGGGACCCCCCTCCCTCAGCAATAACCAGTGTTATTTTGGGGGTCGGCTCTGAAAAGCTTGGGAACGCATGAAGTAGTACAGCGTTTCCCAACCCTGTCCGTGGGGACCTGCAGACGGTCCACGTTTTGACTCCCTCCCTGCTCCCTGCCAGACAGTTCACATTTTGCTTCCTGGAAGGGAGCAAAAACACGGACTGTCTGGGAGTCTCCAAGGTCTGGGTTGGGAAACGCTAAAGTAGGGCACGGAGCCTTTATTACTCCGGTAAAATCTCTAGCTGCATAAAAATAGGAAATCTCAGTCTGATTCCGATAAACCGTCCAGCAGAACAACTGAAAGCTGAAATACCAACAACAGCAACAAGCGCTCTGGACAGGGTGACTTTGTTTGGCATGCAAATGAGTCCAGGGTCATGTGACCGCTTGCTGGAAAGAGTCTCACTGAGATGTGGCGTGGGGGTGGGGCCGGTGGGGGTGAGGCATCCAGATGGACGATAGCCAAAAGGGCCGGGGGGGGGATGGGGGGTGAGTTACCTGTGTCACCTGGGCTGGCTTTGCCGAGCAAATCTCTGCAGGTCTCCGGGCCGCCGCGCCACTTTCCAATTAAGAAAAATAATTGCATTTTCCTTGCTGCAACCTTTGGAGGGGGCGAGGGGAAGCTTCGGCCGCATGATGGATGCAGTGGCGGCATTTCGGGCCCTCGCGCTCGCCCACCCTCCTCCGCGCTCCTTATTGAAGCTGTCTGTCATATCTGTTTATCGCGTGGCTGTTCATCCCCAGCTGACTGAGATAAAGCTGAGGTCGCCATCGCATCTGACTGTAATTACGGACCCGATCGCGTCTTTCCCGTTGGGCAGTCTCCATCTCCTCGTCTCACCCCCTACGGTGGCCCGTGAACTCGCTCCACTCACATTAAAGGACCTTTAATCATTCTTAAAGGAGGGCTTCAAATATAATCTCCTCGGAGGCTGGTATGGGGGGGGGAATTAATTTAGGAAATAGGTACCTTAAATGCGAATTAAGTCTCAGTCTGTCGTCATAATGACAGCCGGAGATATATGTAAATTACCGATGCTATTAATGTATATGAGAAGTATGTGTGTTACGCCCCTGAAATGGCGGGATGATGCATAGCAAAATAACGCTGCTTCTCTCCTCTCCTCTGCACTGGTGCTTTACTGGAATCTGGTTCCCCCTGGCCCTTTTTGGGCCTTTGGGTCTCCCGTGACATCCCAGTACAGGGAGCCAATGGTTTGGCGGCATCTCCCCCCCACCATGTTCCTGTGCTGTGTGATTTCCCGCCTTTGCGCCAGGGCCATTACCGTCGCCAGATTACCGCGTCCAATGAACCCAAAGATTAAAATGCAATTTGCGGGGCCCTTCCAGGAATAGGAATCGTGTCACATAAACAAGTTAATCTGAGGCGCGAGGCTGCGCTGATGATGCTGGGAAAAGCAGCCGCATTAAAGGGTCTCCCCCCTGGCTGCCTCGCTCTCGAAAATCACACAGGTTTCCATAGGAACGGTACATGCTGTTTTCTGCTCTCAGCACTCTAATAAATCAGCAAAGAACATCTCTCTCTTTTTGTTTTGTGTTTTTTTTTTTTTTCTATTACTCCGCCGCTTTTTGTGCAAAATGCATGCATTTCACCGCTTCCTAGTGAATGGCGCCTAATTTTTATATTTTTTTTTATTGATCTATTTTTGGAGTCGTCTAATAAGCCCCATTGATGCGTTTTAACCCAGCATAAAGGTGTGAAAACCAGCCTGTCTGAGGAGGGTGTTCTTGATCAGGGGGTCAGCTTCAGGTTGAACATTGGTCCCGCGGGCTCCAATAAGCAGCTCGATTGCGACTTCAATTATACTGACGACGCCACCCTTTAGTGACGAGCTGAGGGGTTGCCAGCATGTGAGAGCCTTCCGGAATCATAATAAATGAAGCGGGGGAGCAGCTGCCGAACGTGGCGGGACGGCCTCCTCGTCTCTGGCCTCCCCGTGGCTCCGGGGAACCGGATTCAGGTTCCACACAGAGGCTGCTGGCTAGCGACGATTCAGGTTCCACACAGAGGCTGCTGGCTAGCAGGTTCCCAGCCTCCCCCGGAAAACACGGACGCTCTTCTGAAGTTTGATGGGAAACAATCATTTACAGTTATTGGGCTGCCAGAGTTTAAAGCCCCCCGCTGAGAGGGGAGTTTTATGATAACCTTTTTTTACGGTCACCCTTGCAGCTAGCCTGCCGGCAAGCTAATTGAGAGATTACATTAAGCAGTTCCGACTAATAGGAGGAGCTCAGAAAGAGCGACTAACCTTGCAGTGGCAAAAGGGAAATAAGTCACACCTTGTTTCGCTTATCTTCTCACCAATATGTTTCATGGAGGAATGTATTTTTGACAATGCAATAATCTTGGCCGATCCAGTTTTCAGCCTTCTGCCGTTATCTTTACGATACAGTACTTTTTCCTTGTGTACTCTGAAGTTTCGCTTGTGTCTATACGTGACCTGTCTCTCTCTGTCTGCCTGTCTTTTTCTCTCTCTGTTTCTTACGCTTTCTGTCTGTCCCTATCTTTCTTTTTCTCTCTCCTTCCATCTCTCTGTCTCTCCCTCCCTCTGTACACTCGGTCAAGCCGCACAGGCTCCGGGTACTGATACGAAAAGCCCGACGTGCACACACTCACACCCGGACACACATAATTAATCACGCCTACCTAACAACACGTGCTGTCATGGGCGACAGGGAGCAGTAGGAAAATGTCAGCCTGCTCGCCTCGATGCCTTCACCCGCCGGAACGCGGCAAGCGTCTGCAGGGGAGACGCTGCGTTGCCGGTGACCTGTCATCTGGGCCTCTGGCTGGCAGGTTCCCCTTTGTGATGACAGCTTATTCTCCCGTTCTTCAGTGGAACATCCCTCATCCCCTGAGTGAGTGCCGGAGAGGCCTGCCGGGGTTAACTCTGGCCCATATTGATGACTGTTAACCCCAGCCGGCATTTGAGGGATTTTGGGAGATTCTTCAGAGGCAGGGAGTGTAATTACAGAAAAGCACCCTTCTGAAATTGATTTTAAGCTAAACAAATCTCTTCAGAAAAGCCTTCAGTTATCCGTTCGGGCTAACCATGAGAGGACCTGGACAGATGGGCCCAGTGAGAAGCCAGGATAGCGCACTGGGGGCCCTGAGAGTGAGATCCTGTGCAGACGCTCCGGGTCTGTCATCTGCGCAGCTCTGCGGCTGCAGGCCCTCGTGCGGCCCGGCCAAGCGTGGAACCGCAGTCATGGTGTCGGGGGAGGGAGCGGCACGAAGTGAAAGAGCGACAAAAGAGGCGGATCCGCGGGCGCTGCAGTCTGCAGACCTAAAAGGGTGGATGAAACAACCCAAACTGAATTAAAAGTAAACGGAAACAACAACAAAAAAACAACAGATCCCATCAAAAAAGTGAGAATCGGAACGAAATGCAGCTCCTGCCTTCTGGTGTGCCCCTTCTGCTTCATGGCCCTGTCTTTGAAATGACTTAACAGGCCCCCCCGCCCACCCCCATCGAAACTTTCTCTGCTTCTGCCTGCTGTGAACAAGCGAAAACACGGAGCGTTCATCTCCCCCACGCGGCCCTGAGCTTCTCCGCTCCTCCCTCCCCGTCAATCGAGACGGACACGTCCTGCCAGGACGACTCCCACTTTCCCAACGGAGAGAGTCCATCGGATCCCGCCGCTTCCCTTGGCGGCCCCCTTCCCTCGAGGCGATCCACGAGCCTTGCTGGATAACCTTTAGTGGCAGGAGGGCGCAGGGGGACTTGGTGAGGCGGGGCGGGGGGGACGCTGATGTCTCTGTTGAGAATGTCGTTATCGGCAAAAGGCAAGAAGGCCGGTGTCAGCGGAAAGCGCGCGACACTAATCACGCCATTGACACTGCGACGCGCCGGCCCTCCGCTCTCGCTGCCCATCCGCCATCGAGCGTTTCGGCCTTAAATCGACGCCGGGGTGTAATTATTGCGCAGCACCTCTGAAGTCGGTGCCGTCGGTGGCGATTATGATATTTCTGCTGGTGTCGGCTTGTTACAAGGACGCGATTGAGGGAGCGGTCGTCCGGGAAACCGCATCTGCAGCTAAACATCTTCTGTTTATGACAAACGGGCAAACCGCCCCGCAAATCCGTATCTCATTATTCTCATCCACTGGATGTATCTGATGTTCACTAAGTACCGGCTTTTATCAGCCTCCTGACTGCCATCGCACGCACAGGCTCCCCTTTCGTCTGACACTCCTCCTCTCGCCGCTTCTTGTGCTCCTGGATGTACCTGCATAGGTTTGCAGATCCTCCTGCATTAAGAACCTGGAACTGTCACCGAAGTGTGTGTCGGTCCCAGGAGTGACACTGCGGTGCTACGCCCGATTGGGTACGCTGAGTCTGCTCCCCCAAGCGAAACGCAGAGCTGCTCGAACCCGAACGTGTCCGATGGCAGGCTGTGCGGAAATTAATATAACCGCCCTGTATAGAGGAACCTGCTAATCAAGTTAATGATAGTGATTAACATATGTTAAAGAAAGTGACTGGAGTAAGGCAGCCACACAGCGCCGGCTTGTACATTTATATATAATGTATGTACAATATTTTCCAAGCCATATTTGGTCACCTTCTGTACCAGGGGTCAGAGAATTATTCCTCTGCTTTTCACATAATGGAAACGGCCACTAACAAGATGCAGATTAGAAGGCTCACTGCATAATTGCGGCGTATTATGGTGAGGGCCAGAGCTTCCATCTCAGCCGCCCCTGCGGTCATGCCCCCGTCTCGTCCCGGCCGGACTATCATGCGCTGACCCCAGGTCAGTCAGGTGCTCAGCACAGATAGGGATGCATGTAGGGGATGTAGCTGCTTGCCTGCCTGCATCGCTGCAGTAGCTCTTGCTCCCAGCCGCTCTGACACCGGGCTGCGCGGTCCCCGGGTGTCCCGTGTCCTCTCCGTCACACCAGCGCCCCCGCTGGGGGGGAGGGGCACTGCGGCACACAGGAAGCCGCTTCTGGACATCCCGGTGACCCGTCCCCCGCATCCCCTGCAGCTGTGTTTCCCACAATGCCCCGCTGTGCCCCTGCAAGGTGGGAGGGGGGCTCCCTGTTTACTGCATCCTGCTTTATGGGTCTTGTAAACACTCCTCGGATGAAAAGAATTCCGGGGACTTACGAAAACATTTTTTGGCAAATGCCTGATAAAGGTTTAGAGGATCTGTCATCATTCCGAGTTTCTCCTGGAGTCGCCCTTCTTCGATTTTTCCGTTCTCAACTTCCCCAAGGCGGCATCTCGCCAAGCGGGCAACATGTGGTGCTGAAGGTCCTGTCAGAATAGGGTGTGTGTGCATAAGCGTGAGTGTGTGACCGATTCCATGAAGCCTACATTATTGTGGTGACGGGATCAATAAGTGCCACGGCTCTCTGGAAGTGCTGCACTAATCAGTGGTGGCGGAGAGCATGAGGAATCCTGGGAATTTTTCCACAATGAGCCAGCTGAGAGGATGCCATGCGGAACGAGACTGATCCACCCTATCCTCACACATTAACCCTTTATAGTTGTTTTCTGTGGATAGTTACTGGAATTTTCACACTTATCTGAAATTGTGCTGCGGGGTTTGACACTGGCGATCTCTGACCAACATTTTGATCAAAATGCAGTTTTTTTCATTGCGATGGACATGACCGTTAAAACTTAACCTACGTAGTTGATTTTGAAATGACTGAGGGTGCCAGGGCTCCTTCTTCCCAGTCCTGCATGGTAGAAGATGGGGAGGTTCTGGGCAGGCGAGGAAGCCGAGGAGGGACTGTGTGAGGAGAAGCTGAATCAGCACGACTTTCAGCTAAGGAGTCCTCAAGGACGGCCGGCCTGGGCATGCAGGATCCGGGGGCTACCCCAGGGGGCTGCCGTGAGACGGGCAGGTCACATTTTGGCGCGAGTGCCCGGCGGGCCTCAGCATACAACGGCGGCACATGATGTTAAACCGGGGCCTCCTCTGGCGGCGACAGTAGAGGCTCGGTCCGCGTGAAAGTCTGCACTGTGACAGGCTACACCGCTGACATTTCACAAGCATCACATAGGTCCTCTCCGATGTCACTTTGCAGAGCTGCCGGGAGGTGTTTGGGCTGATCTGAAGGCCTGCTTAGAAGGTGGCCTGCTCCGGCCCAGGCTGGGGGCCAGCAGCGGCTCGCGCCCCATCACTCTGACTCTCTCTTCTAGCCGCTCTCCCTTCCCAGCAGCTAGGGCCCGTCGGGGGAGTCAACCGCCGACCTCTTTTTTGCCTCGTTCTGCTACGGCGTGGCTGTCCCATCGGGTGGGCGGACAAGAACGGCCTGTCCTCATCCACACCCGTGTCTTTTTTTGGCCTGACTGGCAAGCATGCACACATCTGAGGGAACATTCCGGGTTTTGTTTTCTAATATTGTTGTCTCTCCACATCCTGCGGGCCACGCTTGTGAAACCTCCTCCGCTACCTTCCCCAACGCATTGACCGTTGAATTCTGGGAAGGTGGGGGGGCATGAAGCTGGGCTCTCCAGATGCTGGTTAAATGGGCGGCCGGGGGCGATTGGGAGGCTCTGTCCCGTTGCTGTCAAGGTGGAGGGAGTTCTTCCCTGAAACCTCACCCATTATTCCAGCCAGCGTCCAGTTTGGACTTTATTTGCAGAATCCGGTGCCGCTGGGGCTGTTTTTGAGAGGAGACCAGGATACCAGGATGGAGAGATGCTTCAGGCTCCACGCGATCGTGATTTCCAGCAGCCCTGAAAGGAGCAGAGTGGGCATGAGCAACCAGCTTTGCACGCTGTGTCCGGAAGCTTCCGCTTGCATGCACGGGATCTGTAAAACCGTGTTTCCTACCTGCGGGACACCCGTGGGAATCCGTTCCTCCGTCCGTCGTGCGACACCTTTCATTTCTCACCTCTTTTTCTCTGCCATTTCCCCACTTCTTATACCTGCTTGTCCTGTCACTGAGAAATGACTGTATGGAAAAAAGAGGAGCTTACTGCTAAAAAAACAGCAAATGCTTAGATAAATAAAGCCATATGCTCAGATATCAGGTTTATTAGCTGAATGGCAGTGCCCACCTTACTACGCTAATGGGAATTAAACTCCACACTGTTTATTATATAATATAATATTAGCTAAATTGTTTGTTTTTAGCCCAAAATATGCTAACCACAGCAACGGCAGGTCTCGTTTTAAATCCCTAAATAGTAGTCTAGGGTAACGGAGGATGTGGAATTCTGGAAGCAGTGATTTTCTGCAGATGAGGTCTTTCTGGTGTGACCCCCTCCCCCCAGTCTCCTATTGCTGGACACTTTAGCACAGCTCTGCTCAGAGCCAGCAGGGACGGAGAGCAGCATAAAGGGCCCAGTACAAGCGCAGGGGGGGGTCTGTCCTGGCGCGGCCGCTAGACTTCCCCTTCATCTTTAAAATAAATGACAGCTGCAGGGAAAAGCCAAACTAGCTGACATTTAGCTTAAATGGGAGGCAAAGTGGACCAGGGGGAGACTCTAACGAGGCTGGAGAGACCTGGACTATCGACCCCCCCCCCAAATAGAAGATTTATGGGGTTCTGAGCCCCTGACGTTCGCCCTGGGAGATCCCCGTGGGGTCGTCGGCCTGGTCCTTAGGGTGTCTTGGCTGGTCTCGTCTCTGCTGAGCCCTTTCTGATCACCCACCTTATGACTCGCGGGCAGGGGAGATGGCGGGAGGGGGGGGGTGCAGGCTGGATGGGGAGCATTTAAGGTCTCTGAATGACTTACAAAGAACAAACTTGCTAATTTCTGGAAGGGCCAATTACAAGTCCCACCCTCTGGCATCCCACGCACCTTCTCAGCCTCCTGTTTTATCTGCAGCGCTTCCTTCACCTCGTCCTCTCGTTCTGCTCTTCTTTCACCCCTGTCCTTTTTGCCTCGACTGGACTCTGATCATTACCACTCTTGACTATAATTGACAAGCTCGGGCACAAAGCCTTCACTCACAGCTGCCTCTTAATTTGCAAGCGTCTTTGTCGGCTTTAATCATCCCTTTAATTGGCTGCCTGGAAGTGAATGGGGTGGCTGGTGGGGGGGAGGGGAGGGGTGAGGAATGTCATTTTATTCTTGAGTCCGGGGACCAAGTTTTTCATGGGAGGAGCAGAGTTGGAGGAAATTCTTTGATAATCTTCTGCTATCCAGCCAATAAATTACTGGGTTCATTTGCAGCCCATTGGATCAGCTGTTCAGGAATGGCTTGGGGCAGCCTTGAGGTTGAGGGCGTGTTCCGATAGAGACTGACAGGCATCTTTTTTGACAAGCACTCAGTCAGGACCCGATCGGGCTGTCTTCCGGAGTGCCTGTTGGTGGGTTTTTTCAGTTTACAGCAGCTGCAGCTCACCTAGGCTTTAGCGATCTTTCACTTCTGTCTTTCCTCAGTTCTCATTTCTCTCATACAAACAAAACACACACACACACACACACGCTCACACCAAAAAAGGGCACATCAAAGCAATGAAACTGCTGGCTAAAAAAAAACAAAAGAAAACAGATTAATTTGTGGCAAACCCAATATGCAGCAATGTTTAGAGTGCTACTCCTGGCAAATGAAAATTCCCAGACATCAAATATATCCAGCTGAATCTGTGTATTTGTATATTATGATTGGTTTACACAAAAGAGATCTAGAAGCCTGATGTCTCTAATTTGCACTATTTGTTGGGAAACAGTAAAGAAACACGTTTTAGTTCCCAGGAGATTTCTGACAGTGCTTTAAATAGGACGTGAGCCTATTGAGTCCCTTCTGTGTGTTGGGAGTTAAGAATACCTGTCCCAAATTTATGTCCTATTTGGAGGGTTACTTTCGTTGAAATTGCGTTTTAAAAGTGAATGCAGACTTGTAGACATGCCGATGTTCGACTCACCGAAACGTGCGAATAAGTGTGAGTTACCGTGGACACGGTCATAAAGCTCCTGCTTGCGGCGTGTAAACAATCAGTCTTGTGTTATAAGCGATATCGCTGTTAGATTACACGCCCCCCGACCTCACCTGTCTGTCAGCGATCCAATCATCCCACCTGCCAGTGTTTGTGCTCGTCACGATGCCCTTGTGTTTGACTTTCATCGATTTTTAATTTTTAATTCCACGCTACGATAGCTTGTCGTACAAAAACACAGGACTTCGCATTACATTGAGGGTCTGATCCATTTGGACTCCTGGGTCTGCTGGGCGCCCTTGCCAGACAGTGCAGTATCGTGTGCTAACATGCTAACTCGTGTGCTATCATGCTAACTCGTGTGCTAACATGCTAACTCGTGTGCTAACATGCTAACTCGTGTGCTAACATGCTGACACATCTACGGCTAGCTAACGAACATACTGCATGGTGGATCCGGCGAGGCAGGAAGAGCACCTCCGGCTCCCTCTTGCCTTCCTGATGTACCCTGCTGCAGATCGCAGGTCACGCACAGACGTGGGCCCTACCCCCACCCCACAATCACTGTAGAGAAGCTTGCCAGAGTGCTGATGAGCTAACACACACATACATTTCTGCGCCTGCATGCATGTCGATCCATGTGCCCATATCAGGGAAAAGCCTGCTTTAGTCAGCGAATGCCCTTTGTATACATCGGACCAATTTAGAGTCGTTAATTCCTTAATGAATGCCCGTCAGAGTTCCAAACAGCTCCTGAGGGCTGGCGAATGTGCAGCAAGGGTGCACATGTGCATTCCTGCGCAACTCTGTGCAGCCCCACGCAGCTCTGAGCAACTCCACGGTCAGCTCTTACAAGCTGTTGCCCCTGCACTCATCCCTGTCCCTCACCTGCTCTCCTCTGACCTAGAAAATCGTGAGTGCGACCGTGTTTCTCGCGAGCGGCCCGCTCCTTTCGGAGTCATTCTCCAGCTTCCCCTGTCCCCCCCTCCCTCCTGCCCATTCTCCTTGTAATGTAGGAGCTGTATGTTATCTGATTGCCTCCCCAAGGTGACCTTAGGCTGCAATGAAAAATCCACAAGTTTAGGATGTGAGGAATTTAGCCGTAGGCACCATCCCTGGCCACTCCTCTTACTGGACCGGAATGGCAAAGTGGTATGGACTGGGCGAGAGAGGACCGGCTGGACCGGACCTGCTTCAGAGAGTGCCCATGGCCCGTGTCACACCCTCTGCCCGGCTTAATGCTGCTCTTGCGTTTCCTCCGCTTTGGCCCCCCCTGTAATACCCACAAGCCCCGAGGAACGTGCTGGCCTTTCACGTCGGGGGTCTCTGCTTCAGAGCCTCTCGGGGCTCCGCTGCGCCTTTCATACTCTTCTGCTTTCCCGGATCTCATTTTTCCACACCGGCATTCCAGCCGTAGCCGCTAATTGCGTCTGCAGTCTAGACGTTCCGGTGTCTTCCGACACCTTCGACGTCGATCTCCATACGCATCAACAGCCTTTGTGGGGCATTAGAGTGTCTTTCCAGCACCAGCCTGCATTTCTGACTCAGATACTGACTGCGGGATTTTCTCCTGCGGCCTTATTGCAGGTTTAATCTAGTTAGGAAACAATGTGCATTTTTCATATTCATTTTTTTTTCGCCACATTTGCGATTGAGGGATCCCGGCATTAATCGCGCCACATTAAGTCAAAGTCAAAGTACCTTTATTGTCACCTCAGCTATACGATCCATGGGTCACAGGTTGTAATGAAATTACAATCTCGTTGGTCATAGTGCAAGAAAAACCGTGATAAACAGAATATAAATATGTCATTTAAACACTGACAAATCTGACAATTTTAACACGACACACTGACACGTGGAATATAATCAAATATGCAGTTTAAAAATATTTTTAAAACATGCATCAGCATTGGATACACCTACTGCAGAATAACTTCGGTTTAGCTGTCTTGATAAGGAAAGACAGCAGTCGGGGGTTTAAAGGGAGTACATATTCTGTGTGTTGGGTGGTATGCTGTTTGCATGGTGTAATTGATGCAATGAGAAGCCGTCAAATTAGTAATAAATGGTCCAAATCAGCAGTCCCCTGGCAATGCATGAATTATGTATCTGTTTAGGATGCATGGGTTGTAATAGGTAACACTGTAGCCTCACACGTCTTGCATTGTGGGTTCAGTCCTGGTCTCTGGCTTTCTGTGTAGAGTTCACATCTCCTCCCTGCATCTGTGAGGGCTTCCTGCAAGTATTTCAGGTTCCTCTTGCTCTCCAAATTGCCCGTAGCTTGTCAGCATGTTGGCCTGCAATGGACTCATATCCCATTCCGCATAATATGCTGGAGGCTCCCTGTGACCCCGCACTGGGTAGTTATACAAGGTGCATGTAGATTGACAGCTTTGAAATGGCCCCGCCTTTCCTGCAGTGCAGCTGGATCTGCAGTGGTGGGCGGCAGCCTAAAGTTAGCCTGATCCAAGCAGGGCCCAGCTCTTCAGGACGGTAACCTGAAGTGATCCATTGTGATCGCCTTCAGCGTCCAATGTGTAAGCCGTCAGACAGAAATGTTCGCTAAGCGACTGAATGTAAATTTCTGTCTCCCGTCGTGCAGTTGTTGTCACGGCTTTCGTAGTAATTTTGCGTGCTGCCGCCGACAGCATCCAGCTCGATGGCGGGAGGCGCCGGCTAAACCGACCACAACCCCGTTAATTTCGGGATCTGAGCAGCGAGAGGAAGAATGAAAAGGAGGAGAAGAGCCGAATGGCACATGCTGGAGTGCGGATCTTCCAGGGCGGGTAGCAGTGTCTGTTACAGCCATCAGGGGGGGTCTGCGTGCTTCGGGACTTATCGATATAATGCGCGCCTGGCAAGAGGCTTGTTGTTGTCATTCGTTATCAGTGTGTGAAGAGAGCATGAAATAATAACAATGAGAAAATATAGCGCGGCTCGGCGGCACAGAAGGAGAAGGGGGGGCAGGCGGCCGACAGCATCATAGGCGGCACGTACCTCTTGGCTGGGCGAGGGGGGTGGGGGATAAAGCGAAGGTGAGACAAACTTTTCAATCACCCTAGACCCCCGTCTCCCGATGCACATGGAGGAATTCCAAATGCCATTCCGCCTCAGTGTTTATCTGCGTCTGGCCCTGCGCCCCCCCGGATCTCCCGCGGATGACCGGTGCAGTGTGAGAAAAGGTCCCAGCGGACAGGGGGCAGGGCGGTAAATTTGTGCGGGGGCCGGCCCGCTCTGCGTCGGGCTTCACGGAGCCACGCGGCGCATCGAGGGAGGAGTTCGCCTCGCCGAATGTCAGCCGGCGAGCAGGAAGCGCCGGTGATGGACGGCGCAGTATAAATAGACATGCCGGTGGCAGGATAATGCATGGAGGCGCTCCTGCGCAGCGGCACCGGACCAGCAGCGCGACGGGCGAAAGCGGGACGCCTGTCTTTTTTTTTTTTTCAGGTCACTCGCCGATCCTATAGGTGCAGGAGCGGCCCGTGATTAATTATCGTCATTATCGCCACAGTCCGTGGCGGAGGCATAAATCACGAGTGCATGGGGCGGCGGGGCCGGCGGCCGCATTCGCGTCCCCATCAGGTGGAGCTCTTCCGGGTTGCGCATCGGCAGGTCGCCCGAGGAGCCTGATGGGGCCCCAGAGGAGGACGCAGAGGCGCTTGGTCTGGGATGCTTGCAAACAGCTGTGCCAAAGCATTACCACCACCATACGCATTACAAAACACGCTGGAAATGCAATGCAAATGTATGCGGCAAAATCCGCAATAAACTGGATAACTGCTCACAGACTGAGGACGCTAAGCTGTGCATTCTTGCAGCACACATCCATGAGTGTGTGCGTGGTTGCTGGCATGCATGCTTGCATGCATGCGTATGTGTGTGTGTGTGGTATTCCCCCTCATGCTCCATGCTACACACTCCCCTTACGTCTCCCGCATCTCCGCTAATGACATGCATTCCCATTAAATCGCACCATGCCGGCTCACATTTCTATGAATTACTTAACGCTGGAGGTGTCTCCAAGGAGGAAGCATGGTGCAGACTTCCCTCCATTCTTCCGTGTTCTGCATATCTCTCTCTCTCTCTCTCTCTCTTTCTCTCTCTCATTCCTCTCTCTCCGCTCCGGAATGACATTTCCGTTAACAAGGGACTTCTATAGACCACTCTGACAGCACGCGGCGCATCCCAAATTCCACCAGGACGCCTCCCCCCCCCCTCCCCCACACCCGCGCTAAAGGCCCCGGTGTGATTCGTCCTTATGAACACCCCTGATGCCAGTGGGCTGTCTGTCCCTCTTTTGTGGATTTAGGTTGACATGAAACCGAGGTCGTTCGGCTCTCAGTGGTGCCGCCGCTGCCTGCCTGTCACTGAGTTTTTCCCGTTCTGAGTCAAACGCAAAGATCTCAAAAGCTGGAACGTTCCAAAAGCAACGGGACCCCGCAAAGCTGCATCTGAGCTGCCTCCTCCACTCTGAATGGTGCCCAGGTCCAGCTTGGGGGTGTTTCCCTTAATTACCCTACTCGCCGGCCCCTCGCATCCCTCATGGGGGCGCTCCGCTGTCCGAGACGCCCATCTGTCTGTTCTCACCCTGGCTTCGCCTCCTGAGCTAATTTGTCATTAACGGGCTGTCTGCTAGACGGCCTAATCTGCAAGGACCCCTGTTAATCACGGGGGAGATGGGGGGGGGGGGGGGGGAGTTCACCTCATTTCTCAGGCCAGTCCAGCCTCAGATGGCCCTGCACTCCGACCAGACGCTTAACGAGCCAAGCTGTCGGGCCCCGTTAACGAGGGGGCCAGGGGCTCTTCGCCAGGATGGGGCCAGTGTGCGTGATGGTGGCGGTGGCAATGGTGGCAAACGATCCAGCATGCTTCCCCCCCCCCTCCCCGCCCCATCCTCAGTGCTCTAATTAGCGGGGGAATTTACCCGCGCGCCATGCTGATCCCCCCAATCCGCAGATGATCCTTGCACTTCCTGCTCCTGCATTATTTATGTCTCCCCGCCTGCTTCTTCTCGCTTTCTGCATTCAGGATCCATTGGGCTCGTTATAAAAAAGGAAAGAGTACACCTCTTAAACAAATAACACTTAAGAGCTGGAAATCGATACCTGCTGACTTCCTCCACGCAACGTCGGGCCCTGGAGGAGTCCGCCGTCTGCGCGCGTGCATGCGCGTGCATGCGTGTGCATGGGTGTGTATGGTGGGGGCGGGAGGGGGGAGTTTTTAGGAGTTTTGGTTGCGGCTTTATTCACAAGCGGTCGTCTGCAGATTTATCGCCTGTGACTGCGCAGTTGTAATTTATAAACGGACCCGGTCTCACTCTCCCAGCAAAACCCCATAATCTCACAACCCCATTAGATCGCTGCCCTGGCTCAGTTAACATTCGCCAGTGATGCTCCTTGTCAGATAAGGCGCCATCGAAGGAAATTAGGCCCTGTTTGGAGGGGTGGTGCTGGGTGGTGAGGTACAGGCTGGGGAGGAAAACAAGCGAACTCAGTGGGGCACGGGCGCCGTGCAGGGGGGCGAAGTTAGGGCTATTCCAAGGACCCATGAGTGACAGGGGCCCATTAAAAATTTGGAACAGTTTTGTTTGGGTTTGGATTGGTTTGGGTCGGGAGCCCAATATGATATGCTTTCATGGGGTCCAAAATGTCTAGTGGCGCCTCTGCAGTGGGGTACAGACATCCTGGGATAGCAGGCGGCCATCTTGCCAGCTATTGACGTTTGATTGGCTGAGAAGTGTTGGCAGAGGGGCCCCATCTTTGCATGCTGGTAACCTGGTGCTTTTCTGCATGGGATTCTGCATCAAAACGGCTTTATCTTTCATTGCACATCAGTCTGAGTAGCACAGCGATGCCGACATGACAGAAGGTGGGTGCCGTCGGCATCGCGCTGAGGGAACGCCGGCCTCTGTACCAGTGAAGCCCCCTCCACCACCCTCAACCCCCCCCGGAAGGCTCCAGCACTCTCTCGTGTGGCGCGAGACGGCATCGCTGTTTGTCACAAACAGTTTGGTCATAAAACGGGAGGAATGTTGAGTCAGCTCCATAGGTGTCCTTTGCACCTTCCCTTCTGTTGCAGCCCCTTCCAAAGACACACACACACACACACACACACACACACACATCTTTTCAGAGAATGTCTCCTCCCCCCGGTGCCCCCCCTGGCTACAACTGCTCCCCACCAGATGCCCCGCCCACGCAGCCTGATGTCAGGCAGTATAGCTATAGATGCCAGCCTGTTTATGTTGCTCTTGATGACATTTTATCCAGAACGACCCCCTTTATTATGCTTTCATGCTACCGCTTGTTTTAGTCCAGTAAGGTCAGCTGCCTAATTCAGCAGTTCAGCAGAATTCTTAACTGCTACGCCATCTGCTGCTATTATACGGAATATACAGAATGTATGGATCTCTGTATGCATTTGTCACACCTGAGCTCTGAGTCCTGCTGCTGTCAGCCACTTTTTTGTTGTTTTTTCTTTCTTTTTTTAAATATTTCTTTTATAATCTAATCTGTTCTCCTTTGACCTTAGATGGAATAAGACTGTAAAACGGTCCAATAAACCAAGTAATTGGTTTAATTAACTAAGGTTAAGGGAGAGGTCACTGTGAATTTTCCCTTTGCTATTCTTTTTTTTTTTCATCATCTTAATTAATTTTCTTTGAATCGGGCGGGATGGTTTCCATGTGAATCCAGGATGGGTGGAGTTCTGGTAGAGGCAAGGCCTCCATTTGGCGGGTTGGCAAAAAAATGTATAGTTCCCTGGGATACAGAGAGGGGGCGAGGCTACGATCTCATTTGAGACCATCAGGAAAACCCTGAGGGAACTTCCCTATGTCTGGCTGCCATTTTTGGAGTAATATTGTATATTTCTGTCTCCCCACCAAGTGTCATAGTTTGTGTCTGGGCTGGTGTTTCCGTGGCAATCCCCTTCATCCCCCCAGCGGTGCCCCCTGCTGCCTCGCTCCAGATCATGCCCTGGCCTCGTTCTTGCCTCATCTCTTCATCCCCGACTCCCTTGATGTCACAGGGCTCAGGCCTCCCAACTTCATCCCCTCTCCGTCCAGATGGTGAATTTCACAACCCGTTAGGCATGATCAATCAAGCTCCGATGCAAAAGCGCCGTGGTTAAGGTCAGTGATGATGGGCTTGTGAGCGTTACGAGCCCGGCCTGGGGATTCGTGGTGATGCATCAGGGCTCTGCTCGGGTGCCGGACACGCCTGCCCTTAACAAGGCCGCTTAAAATATCGGCCGGGGGATACAAAATGAAAAGGGTACAACCTTATCTCTCGGAAGACAGGCCGATGTAGCCCCAAGGTGTAATAAAACTACAGGACTAGGCTGCCGCCAGGACTCATCGCTTTTATAAGCAATATGTTTGAGGAGCTCGCTAAGCGGAGGGCGTGGACCAGCAGACTGCATCGCCATGCATCACGGTCCCGCCGTGCTGGGCCACTGGCCTGTCCTCACAGCCCCGTTTCAGCTTCATTCACCTGCAGACAAGGAAATCATTCTTATTAAACCGGAGGCGTGGTGGACCCAGGACCCAACCGGCAGATCCCCCTCTCGCCTCTAGGGGTGCCGTTTCACCTCCGCATAGCAGCTGCACAACTGGATAGCATGTGGCGTAATGAGCTTGTCAAATAGTTGTGCTCCTGCAAGCGCCAGCTTTGTCAAAGATGCCTTTACTAGATGTGCAAACTCCGTGTAGGAAAACACGAGGAAAAACGTCTGTTATTATTTTGGCTTTTGTAGAGGACTCCCTCTGTAGCCGAAGCGTCAGGTAGGAAGTAGCAAATAAAGGCCTTAACAGGAACTGGCTTTTCAGTGAGTGGAATTCTGGGTCGAAAATCCATGTTCACTCTGGATTTCTGAGGCTATTATACTTCCCATCCATCCATCCCTCTTCCAACTGCCTATTCTAGTCTAGGTTGTGGGGGTAAGAGAGTCTATCCTAGGCAACACTGGGCTGTTAAATTGTCATCATCATAATCATCCATCCATCCATCCATTTCCCAACCCGGTTTATCCTTACTAGGTCGCGGGGGGTCCGGAGCCTATCCCGGAAGCAACGGGCACGAGGCAGAGAACAATCCTGGACAGGGGGCCAGCCCATCGCAGGGCACACTCACACGCCAGACACTCACACAGACATACTGTACCTACGGGCAATTTAGTAACTCCAATCAGCCTCAGCATGTCTTTGGACTGTGGGGGGAAACCGGAGTACCCGGAGGAAACCCCACGACGACATGGGGAGAACATGCAAACTCCACAAACATGACCCAGGCGGAGACTCGAACCCGGGTCCCAGAGGTGTGAGGCAACAGTGCTAACCACTGCACCACTGTGCCGCCCCTTCATCATAATCATTATTCTCAATATTATTATTATTATTATTCTTTTATTATTCTAGGACCTAGATCAACCAAATTTGTTGGTAAGGTGTCGATTAGTACCCACTACTCAAAACAATCCAACCCAACCCAGGCAGTCAAATGGGAGGGGGCGCTACATCAAAACTGTCTGCATTTTATATTTTGGCCTATATCTCCTGACCTGTTAGGCCTAGACTCAATTTTTTCCCCAGGTACAGTGGGCAGTACCCTACCAACTTTCCAAACACAATATTACATTTTTGCAAACTAGTCCGTGGTTTGTCAACCAATCCAGACCAATGTGGTATCAGACCAATCAGACCCCAAAGCTGATTAATAATTAATTAAAAAAAAACTGCCACTGTCCAAGCGCAAACTGTACATTAATGATGCCAATTTGAATCAGACAGATATAACTCAGTGATACCTTGGCTTGTCTTCACCAAATTTCCTACCTCCCAGGTCCATACTGGGGAGGCAGTAAAAGACTGGCTGCATTCGGTCAATAGGGGATGCTAAAACTGCCTATATCTCTTGACCTTCTTGGCTAATCCAAGTGAAATTCATAGACTTTATGTATGGTATGACCACCAGCCACGCCCAAACTGTGCCAGTGCCACACCCATTTCTGTCAGACACGTATATCTCATGCAATGCTCAGCCAATCCACAATGAAGATATACTGTAGTAGGACACTGTGGATGGACCCTCCAAATTTGGTGCTGAACGGTCAATAGGGGGCTGAACATGTGTCTTTAAACTTGCAAAACCAGTGCAACTGACATCTTCATCATTTCTCTTTGACCATCATTTGATTTTTTTTCCTCTTACTTTGAGTTCTGCGACTTATTCCATATCAAAATATATTTAATGTAAGCGACAGCCATTTTCATTTCCTAGTGATTTCCATAAATTCCATGAAAAAGACATATTTTCTACTAGTCTTACAATCTCCACCCAGCCTAGTCAAATTTAATATAATTTGAATCAGCAGACTGATCCCATAATTAATTATCAGAAAAATGCTAACCTTCCTGTAGAGGACGGCCGCCAGCCAGACCCAAATCTTATACTGACCTTGCCCAATTCAATCAGCTGTATGTTATGCATACTTTTGCCAAATCTTCCCATATATCACCTGCCAATAAACATGGGTACTACAGGCAGACGCTGCGCATTTGGCACTAATCGGTCAATCGAGCTGTCGGCGATGTTCCGAGCTCAGATGCATCGTTCACGGCGTGCAGATATCTTTATTATAGTGGTTGTTATTGTTGTTATTTTTGACTTCGTTGCTGCTGCCGCTGCTATTCTGCACTGAACCAGAAGCTCTCCATCACGCTCGTTACATTTTGAGCTCCAAGAGATTCTCACTGAGCTCTCGCACCACTTCTGAACAAAAGCGCGCTGTGATTATTTATTAACAGCGGGATGCCGTGTGCAGGTTTGTCTGGCTTTGGCGCGTCTCAGAGCGGCTGCCGATCGGACGGCTTTCTGGCCGGATTCCCGGGCTCCCAGGAGACCGGTGCGGGGGCAGGGGAGCAAGACAGACACACCTCCACACATCCGAATGGCACCCCCAACCCCCCCGCCTCCTTTCGCAGGCCCATAAAGCACAGAGGCACAAAGCATAAAATTGACAGCGTCATGGAGATGTC
>JAODLC010000113.1:1796311-1807100 GCA_026781145.1 Hippopotamyrus pictus
CGTGTGGTACCTGCCCGTGTGAGTCTCTCCCCGTGTGGTACCTGCCCGTGTGAGTCTCTCCCCGTGTGGTACCTGCCTGTGTGGTACCTGCCCGTGTGAGTCTCTCCCCGTGTGGTACCTGCCCGTGTGGTACCTACCCGTGTGAGTCTCTCCCCGCTCTCCATTATCCTGCCTCTTTCCGGCAGGTGGCCTCATAAATAATGCAGGACCCTCAGGCTTCTCCCGATTATTCCAGAAGGCACCGGCGCTGTGGGTTTTGCTTGGTACCAGTGGGCCGGGGGGCCCTGGACAGTAGCTGCATGTGGGAGTTGTTGGGGGTATGTGGTCAAAATGGTGGGGTATGGTGATTGTAGTCGGGGGGGGGTACCTTTTCCCCACTGGCAGGAAAGTGAATTCATTTTGCTGCCCCTTTTTCCTAGGCTGTACCCCAACCTCAGACCCCCCCGCACACCCCCTATATTGTGCGTTTGTGTTGGGAAGATTAAGCTGCTCTGACGAGGCTGTGTTTACAAATATGCGGACTGAGAAACAGGCAGAGCGGCTCTGAATAGGAATAGAATACAAATTGCTTTTTTATCTCTCCCTGGGCCTGGGCGAGGGAAAATGTGCTTGTGATTGGCGTTGCTCTGCTTGCGAGGGATAAAGCCTTTTTGCTCTCCATTTGCTGGCCGGTTAGCATTCATCCTTCTACCTCTTCCCTTCTTCCGCTCTCCTTCTGCCTTATTACTTCCCGCTCTCCCCTTCGCTCTTGCATGCTTTCCTTTCCCGACTTGGATTTTCTTGTTGTCTTGCAGAGAAATCGACTCTCCTCTTCCTTACATTCGTGTTTATCTCTCCTATCCCTGATGCGCGCTCCTTTGCCTCTGTGTTGCAGAGCTCCTCTTTGCTTCTCCCTCGCTCCCTCAGTAATCTCCTCCAGCTCCTCTCTCCTGTGGTTCCATTTATTCCGACCCCGTCGCCCCACCCCCGTCGCTTTCTCTCTCTCTGTCAGAAATCCAGAGCAAAGTCTGTGACAGTTTAGTTATCGTTTCAAACACACAGACAAGCTTAAAGAGTGCCTTAAACTTGTTTCCACGATTGGCCAGCATCCCCCCTGGCAATTTGTGAGGGGAGAGGATGGGGGGGGGGTCTTTGGCATGTGATGGCAAACAGCGAAATCCTCGATGCCTGCGGCATGACTGTGTGGTGTATAATCAGTGCGATGACTTGGGGGGGGGGGGCGGGGGGGCAGGGTGGCCAGGGTGAATGCAAGTGCGGGGGTGGGTTTTTTTTACTGACGTAATGTGTGCCACAAACAGACGGTCAGAAAGAGAGGGAGAGAGAGAGACAGAGAGAGAGCGCGAGAGAGAGAGGGACAGGAAGGTGGCATCAACGTGGCACTCTGCAAACAAACAGTCATCTCCTTGTGCCCTTTTTAATAGAATTACATCATCTATAAATAATGGCCCTATCTTATCATTTCAGGTAATTATTCATTATTCATGTCACCTCATCATTTTCCCAAGTTTTGGGGAGGTTGCAAGTGATGGGAGGGGGGTTTGTGCATGGGGGGGGGCAGAGGGATGGGAGTCAATATGAGATGGGGGGGTGGCTGCCAGGAGAGGAGGCTGAGAGAGCAGGTGTACTGAAAGCGGAGAGGGGACACCTTGAAGCTGGAGTGCAGGACACGATGTGAAGGGCCTATCAATCAGCCGCGGGATCCGCACATGGGGGCATGCGAGCCAGAGCACAAGAACCAGGGATCTGAGACCCGGGGGGGCGGGGAGTGTAGGGGAGGGGGTTATGGCAGATTCATTGCACATTTTATGCCCCTATCAGGTATTTCGATCTTGTTTCAGAAATGAACGAAATCTGAGTGGGAATGTTCCTATTGTACTTTGTCAAATTCCCTCTTAACATTTCCAAACTGGCTCACCGGTTCAGCCATTGTCATTTTATTACAGAATTAACATTATCCTCTCCACTACACTCCAGTAAACGAGTATTAATAGTCACAGTGGGAATATGCAGAGATATTTCTTCATCTTATTTTCAGCGACATGCCCCCCCCTCCGGTTTTCCATTTTAAAAATATACACTCCCAAAATTACCTCTCTGTGAGGTGCCGATTCTAGGCCTTCTCATTTCTTAATTATGGTTTTTCTTATTTAATCTGAGCTGTGAATAAGAGAGGAAGGCAGCTCACCTAGAGATCCAGGTGTGAGCGAGAAGCTAACCAAAAGCTAAGCTAAAGCTAAGTGCAAGCTAAGCTAAAGCTAACCGAAAGCTAGGCCAAAGCTAATTGAAAGCTAAGCAAGCACTAACCGAAAGCTAAGCAAAAGCTAATCGGAAGCTAGGCCAAAGCTAATCGGAAGCTAGGCCAAAGCTAATTGAAAATTAAGCAAAAGCTAAGCGAAAGCTAACCCACATGCCTTGGATTCCCACTGCCGGGACCCATGTCTCTCCCCCTCTGGTTCATGTCCATTCTGCAATAATGAATACCTGGCCTGTCAGAGCTGACCTATCAGGAGAGTGATTTGGGCAGGGGGGGGGGGTGAGGTATTTGCAAAGGTTTCTCTCTAATGAATTCTGCTTCGCTAAACTAGCTAATTGGTTCCAGTCCATTTTTGACAAAGTGAAGTATACCGGAAAAGGTTTCCCAGTCCTTGTGGTGAGGCAGGTCTATGCAGACCCACTGCTGACTCGTAATTAAAGAGATACCGTCAGTGAGTGGCGTGAGGAGGGCTTATAGCATTGGCCTTTCAACTATAACAAATGACTTGAAGGCCGGCATCTAAGTATAAATGCGCGAGGGCGACAGGTAGCCTATAGCCCAACAGTTCAGGTCTCTTGACGGTACAGGCTGTTGTACCCTGTAGAGAAATATGAGAGAAGCTAAAATCACTCCCATGCCATTTTCTGCTGCATAAATTGCTAAAAATTGCAAGTCGCTTTGGATAAAAGTTTCCGCTAAGGAGTGTAATGTAATGTGAAAAGGAAAACAAGCATTAATGTAAATAACATATAAAAATGCCCGGTCTGATCTCCTTTAGCTGATAGCTATATATCAATACCTGATGGCTTTGCTTGTGTGCTCTAGACCCTCCAAGGGGCGGTAAAAAAATTCAGCTTGACCAAAGGGGGGCGCTGGGTGGCCGTGATGAGGTTAATGGAGTCTGAGGTGGGGAGGCGGGAGTTGTCAGGGTGGACGGCCAATCAACAGAGACCTCCGGCCAACTCTGCAGCACCGGGGCGAATGGCATCCAGTCGGTCATGACGGGGCACCCCAGGCTGACCCACTACACGAGAACACTCACCAGCCTTGACAGGGGAGGTGACAGCTCTCTGGGGACCACGGTTTTCCGGTGGGGGGGCACTGCTGAGAATCATGATCTGGGCCATTTGAGGTCTCCGGTGACAAGGAGGAGAGTTTACATGCATCTGTGCCTTGATATATTGGGAACGGCAGAAAATGTAATTAAATGTGTCTTTTTTTGAGATCCCTCCCCTGTGTGTGTGAACTTTGCATTTCTCAGTATAGCTCAAGTGATACGCAGCTCGCCTAAAAGCAGACCGAGCGGTCTGACCAGCTGAGTGCGGCATTCTGGGATTGTGGTGCCAGGGCAGAACGTTTGCTCAGTGTCAGCCGCCGTCCAAGCCGCGGAAATACAGCTTGGCTTAGCAGTGCTGGTACACACACATGCTAGTGCACACATGTGGACACTCACACACACACACACACACACACACACGCAGGCGTGGCTAAGCTGGAAGCTGGAACCCTGCCCTCCATCCCATGCTCCTCCACCTTTGGGCTCCCCATTTCCCCGCCTCTGCTCTTCTTCTCAGTCACGTGACCGACCAGCGTACACACGCACACCCACCCTCGCGCGCACTCAGCCCAGGGCCGACGGAGTCATGCGCCAAGGGCCCCCCCCCCCCTCCGGCTCCCATTACCTCAGCCCTGCTGCCGTCTGCTCTAACCTTGGCTGCTGGGCTGAAGGAGAGAGAGAGTAATTCTAACCTTAAAAACCTGCTGATTAAAGCTACTTTTGAGGAATTCGATTCCGCTTAATGCTTCTGGCTCGTGGCCCAGCCTTTGGCATCGGCATCGACAGACACCGTGTCTTCAGTCAGGGAGATGCGCAGAAGCCCCCCCCCCCCCCCAACCACGACAAGCTGGAGCAACACCCCCCGCTCTATAACCCCACCCTCTACCCCACTTCCCTCCATCTTCTGCCCGCTCTCACGTTTGCTTGCTCGTGCTGCTTCCCTCGAATCCTGTCATCGCCCCGGTCTCGCTCCTTTCATACCTTGCCCCCTCCCCACCCCACTCCTATCGCGGGTTATTGATTATTTTCCCAGAATACCTCACTCCTGGGTGCCCATTCCTTTACATTCAGGCTCCTGCCACTGCTGCTGCCATGGGTATGCCATTTCCACGCGCTTCCTATTATAATGTGCTAATGTGACATTTTTTTCCCTCAAAGTCAGCGTCAGCATAAGCCTCATAACCGGCCCCCTTTAATCAGAGCCCACCCTTGACCTCCGACCCCGCCCCCCGCCATAACTCCCCACAGAAAGATGAGCTGTCTACACTCTCCAACCCCTCTAATACGCTGCCTTTTGTTTGTGACACTGCAGACTTCTGGAACTTTCCCAGCGACCATGACTGGAACGGTTCGTTCGCCTTGGCTTGAGGTCTAACGAAGGGGTGGCACCTGGTCGTTTGGACAAGGTCATTAACACTGTCCCCCCCATGCCAAATTGGCAGCATACAAACAGGAATCGGGACGGAGGTAGAGGCAGTGAGCAGTTGCTATGGATTATGGGCCTTTAATGCTTTCAGATATCATACTCTCATTTAAAACTTTTACCACTGTTTGGTGAACAGATAAAACAGGGCGATGTTTCACGGTTGCGGTTCTGCCGCCACGGCCGCCTCTGATCGCCCCCAAGTCACGCCGACGTTTCTAAATGCGTCTCTCGCATGTCCCTCCCGCTCTGGCGCCGCGGTCGGCCGCTCTCGCCTGCACGAACACGAAGCAGCCCTTCGCAGAATCAGAAATGAGCCGAACTGCTGACTACCTGTCTCGACGTATTAATCTTTGTGAGAGCTGTGGCACACCAATAGATAGGAGGTACTCCATCTAATTAGATTCCAGGGGACAGTGGGCTTGCTGGCAGTCTGCAAGATAATATAGGGGACTTAATTGATGCGCTGTGGTCTGAATGCTGAAGCCTTATTGTTCTGTACAAGGCGATCACCATAAAATGTATTCGGCTCGATCACAGCAACGAGAACAAGCGCTACATACAGCTACATTAACACCTGCCCTGCTAATTAATCTCCGCTGGCTGTTTGTGTGTGTGAGGGTGCGTGTGTATAATACCGAAGCCGCGGAACTAGAACTGCTTAAAACTGCACCTCATTATGATTATATATTAAATAATATGAAGGTTCCCTCATCTTGAATGACCTTGATCTTAATATTAAAACCACACCTCACGGAGCTGTGGGTTCCTTGGCACAGCGTGGACTAAGGTTATGTTCCGATACCTGCGTTTGGCTGAATGTTTAAGGAGCCTGAACTATGGGCAGAGGGTGCGGATGGTGGTTTAGGTTGTTCTCGGGGCGTCCCTGCTGTTGCACCCTGAGGAAGGTGGGGGGTTAGTGTGCCCAGGGGTCTGCCCCACCATGTAGCGCACCTAACTGCCAGTGAGGTTCTGATTTCCTCTCTTCCATTGGCTTCTGGCTTTTTTCTCCTAGCTAATTTGAAACATTACAACATTAATTGCCGGTACGTCCACGAATGCCCCTGGCCTCAATTTGTTTCCTATCAACCTGTAACACTGTTGCGAAATTTCTTCGTTAAATGGTTTGGGGCAACTGCTCTGCAAAGGGTGCTATAAAGAAATTAATTAAATCGAAAGTACTTAGCATGATTTGCTTCACTGAACATTTTCAGCTGTATAAATGAGTAAAAAGTGTAAAAAAAAAAAAAAAAAAAAAAGAAATCATCCATAGACGTGAAATTGTTGTAAACTTTAGGAATGAAATGTTCCAAACTGTCAAAGCAGCCAAGTAATATCAGCGACTGTTAAAGTGCAGCAAGGTGAAAGAGGCAGGAAATGATGCGTGTTACCTGCAGTGATTGGCTGGACAGACAGACAATCTCCCGCCTCCTGGGGTCAGCTGGCCAATGGCTGTGAGCACTCTCTCATTAGCAAGTGTGGTGAGCCAGGTGATGGGCGCAGGAGAATGTTAGCCTGATTTTTCTTGCTTTGGGGTTTCCATCAGCTGGCAAGCCTTCTTCAGGACCCGTATCCATGGACCGCCTAACGGGGAGGGGGGGGGGGGGTAATTTTGGAGTGCAGTGATGAAGAGTGAAAAAAATACCTATGAATCATTTAATGCTAATCGATAAAAAGCATAATTAATGAAACCCTCAATTATATCCATTTTTCTAGAAACAGAAGATTATATCAGGTTTTCAAGTGGACATGATTTTATGCCCCGCCCATGCGCCCCCCCCCCCATTCAGATGCATTCCGTGGTTCATTCTGTACCTCCACCCCTACCCCGCTGCCTGTCAGTGTCAGAATTAGCTGGCTGTCTCCTGTGCGACATCCCATAATTCCTCATGTTCTTTTCGGAGATTTTGAATCCCTGTCTCGGTTTCCCCGCTGTTGGCACACAGGGAGGTTGATGTTTAATACACGCCAGATCTCTGTATCGTTTAAAACACGGTGGCTGCTATATGCTGACGGACCGACGACGCAGCCGGCCAAAGGCACAGTTGCCAAGCGTGTGGGGGGGGGGGGGGGGGGGGGGGGGGAACTGTCCCCCCTAGTTGCCTGAGTCAAAATTCAAATAAATTAGCAAGACCAGCATTGCACGTGTTCTGCACTAGCACTGCCAGCTTATGTATGCATCAGATAGGTGGATTAACACATACAGTACACAACATGCAGACCCCCCCCCACCCCCAGGCACAAACATCAATCAAACTCTGCTTATGCTTCTGCCCTTGGTCCAGCGTGTAAAGACACTAGTACCAGAGGTGGGTATTCAGGTCCAGAGAGTAAAAGTCTAGACTAAGATTTTGTTTCAACCAAACATTTGAGAGTTGAGTATAAAGAGTCAGACTCACAGAGTACTCAACTGTTTGCTTGAAACAAAATCTTAGTCTGGACTTTTACTCTCTGGACCTGAATACCCACCGCTGTCTACTGTGATGTGCAGATAGACACAGTCATGTTGCCAACATGCTAATTCCAGTTAAATTGTAAAATGTAGCCAGCTTTGAGGATTTTGGCAGTGGCAGTACTCTCTAAGACCACCATCACTAGCTAATCTGTGGATATACTCACAAAAGGCAATGAATAACACACACATAGATCCTCACACAGCTACACGCCACTTTGAAGTGGTTCAGCTCCTAGGTAAGAGTTCACCCTTCAACTAATAAGTTGATAAAACCTCAGGATGTCATTGCCAAACCATTTTCAGTATAAAGGTTGAGGAGATTTTAAACTACTGCTTCAAACCTACAAAGAAAGACATTCTTACTGTTTTTATTTCCAAAAATAATTCTTTTCAGCATACAATGTATCAGAGGTCTGGCCTGGGGAATATTGCTTGTATCCTGCAGCTTTTGATGCTTGTGATTTAAAACCCAGCTGCGTCATCCCATTCTCAAACACACGCAGGAGTTAGAATGTTCCTAGACTCCTTCATACCAGGTGGATAAACTTTTATCATGGTCACATTTCAAATTTAAATTTAGATTGATTGTTGTCTGTTTGTTAACAGAGATCTGCTAATACACATACACACACACACACACACACACACTCACACTGCTTATTGACGCCCTGATCTTAGCTGTGGAATCAGAAGATAGAGGCAGAACCCCAGGAAATAAATGAGCACGATCGAGCTGCTGGAGTGATGGAGAGCCTCAGGCTGAGCAGATAGTCCGACGTTCCCGAGGAGTGAAGAGCTGAAGAGCCCCCAGGCCCGTCTAGGAAAGTTGGAAAACACAGATGTGGGGAGTGCCAGGGTGCCCCACCCTGCCTGAGAACAGAGTCATGGATATTGCAATTCCTATAACCCCACAGCAGGGGGGGTGGCGGTTTTGGTGGAGCAGGGCTCTCTCTGGGTTAAACTCCCCCTTCCACAAATAGAGCTCATAGACTATAATGGGCTCAAAAAAGACAGATAAACTTTCAACAGAACTTAAAACATTCAAGGAGCTGCGTTACACAAAAGTAGCGAGACTTAGAGAGAAGGAAATGGAAGGTGGCTGAGGGAAAGTGATTCAGTGCAAACTTAAGGTTTGCTTAATAATTCAGTTGAGGAGCGGCAGAAGGGATGGGGGGGGGGGGGCTATATGATCCAAGACACAAAATGAACCTGCGTAAATATTGCTTGACATGGCCAAAGCCTCCCCCTCCCCAACCTCAAAGACAGGTCAGAGTAAATAGCAATATCAAACACCGTGTATGTTCTTCTAAGGGCCGCAGACCACACTACTGGTTTGGTTCCATTGACTGTATTTTCTATAAACCAAAAAACAAAGGAGAAGTATCCCAGTAGTTATAGAAGCTAATCCTATGTACTGATCCTTTGCATGAGACTTTGAAGCAATTATATTTTCTCAGTATTTCTCTTGAAACATAGCTATACATCTAAGTGCACTCTGAGCAGCCACTGTCGTGCCCCCAGCTGTCCATCTGCCTGTGGCAGACTTTGCAGTAAGATTCATTATTTGCACAAGTATGCTGCTGAAAATTGGATTTCTGTACAAAGTGGAGTAAGCGGAGTAAGCCATTGAGTCAGATCATTGATTCATTTGTTCACAGAAATATGTGGTATTCAAGGAAAGTTTTATTTTTTATTAATGGTTTATGATTCCTTTTTTATAACTCAAACTATTGTGTATTTATTTTAGATGCGACGTGGGTTATAGAGACACGTTTGATTTAACTGCCGAGGGATGTGTTGAGTGATACGTTACGGCACTGTGGATTTTCAACATGTGGTCTGTGTAATGCGTAGGCTTACTGCAAACTGCTAGGTAAACCCCTTAAGCACTGAGGATCAACAGATGGGGGAAATCATCAGGCTAATTCCAGCTTCCAATCGGCATGTCGATGTTCATGCAGAGTCAAAATCTATATATACATATGACTGTACTGTTACTTTAACTGTAACCAATACAACACTCGCATCTGCAAAGACACAACTGCATGTATCTGAACTCAAATATCTAAAGTAACATTCCATTTTTTATTAGCGGTCTCTGTAATTTTTTAGAGTTTTCCTAAGGAAAAATATTAAACTACTGAAAACCACAGAGTATGAAAATTCTGTGTACGTGAATCCCTGTAAATATAATAAAATTCCACAGTAGTGTAAATTGTGGGCTCTGCAAGTAATTTACAGGCGTATATGAAGAAGGGAAGAACTGAAAAGTCAATGATTAGCCTACAAACAGAGCGATGTCAACAACCCGAAAAGCACAAGAGGACGAATCCTCACCACATTTTATGATGGCTTCCATGTTCCATCCACTACCATCAATCCAACCTGTGAAGTTTAAGAACGGTTTTGCTTGTATTAATTCCAATAACAACGATACAACCTTAAACCAAAATAATATTTAAAAGCCATGCCTTGCATTAGAGATGTATGTAATTAGATACCTTCTGTTATTATGCTCTTTTCTCATAAGGAAATCTTACATTAACTTACATACTAAAACTCAAAGGGCAATTATTGGTCCATAAACTACAAATGTAATAATTGCTTTCATACTGGAATCTAAGATCGCAAATTTTATAACTGCAGTTACTCTACATAAGCTAATAGTAAGGCAATTAGTCTTGATTTGACTGTTTAATAACAGTATTTTGATTAATGGGGAGAATGTACTTCTTTAATTTAATAAAAGGTATTCAGCATGGTTATTAATAGATGGAATAATGATGTCAAGTTCTGTCAGGGTTTTATGATGTCTCCAGCCATTTTCACCACTGTGGTGGGGCACGTCGTCTCAGGACCTTCTGCGGATTGTCATGAATCCAGCCACTTGGAACGCCTTCTTATTCTTCTCCTGCAAATCACATCATTCGCCATCACGCCCCCATCTGCTCCCTAGATTAAGTGGGGGGGGGGGGGGGGGGGGTGCTGGCTGGCACTTCTTGAGACTCAGTCAGCAAACGCCTCCCGGAGTAGGAGTGTGTTCTGGAAAAAGGGACGTTGATGGGACCGTTTTCACAGCAACCTATTCACACTGCGCCACTGACGTCTTCTCTTACTGTAAACGCTTGTGGTTCAGCCTTTTGTTGCCATGTTAAATTTGACGCCAGTGTGGTGCCGTCACATATATACCGACGAAGAGGAATGGAGCACAACGATCGATCAAATGCTGTGTCTAAATTAATAAGGACTGTAACTGACCTATTAAACAACACATCTTTGTAAGACTTCCAAAGTGGAGGCCTACTCTGTCTTTGGAACCTTGCATCATACATCCAATAGCTGTGAGCAGTCTTTCAGCAACATGAATAATATAATGTCAGCAGTGGTCTCTGTGGTCATCCTGTTGAAACACATGAGTACCTGACTGACACTTTAATTCATATCCCCTCCTATCAATACACCTCACACATTAATTAACACATGAGTACCTGACTGACACTTTAATTCATATCCCCTCCTATCAATACACCTCACACATTAATTAACACATGAGTACCTGACTGACACTTTAATTCATATCCCCTCGTATCTATACACCTC
>JAODLC010000113.1:1807200-1828618 GCA_026781145.1 Hippopotamyrus pictus
CAGCGTTTGATCTGATAATGTAACGCTGCACTGGGCCTCCGCCGCTGACTGATCGCGTTTCCACGTGCCCGCCCTCTCGCCACTCCGCAGCCTTCTGGAGCTCATTCCCAGCTCCCTGTCCGACTCTCAGCTCTTCCGGGACAGCTGGCCATGTCCGTTTTGCCGGCGTTTTTGGGGAAAAGTTTCAGTTCGCTGGCCACCCTTGGACCCCAGGGTTGGGGCGGCATTGCTTATCGGAATCAGAGGGAACTGAGAGGCTGCTGGGGTGGCTGACATTCTGCGGCTATGCCCTAAAAAGGCAAGACGGCGCATTTGGCCGGAGGCCTGCTGTGACCCGCCGGGCGGTGGAACATCTTCAGCAGACCGTCGGTGTGGCCCCACTGCGTCCCGGGCCCATGATCAAAGCCCAGTCTCGTCTGATCATCCCAGGAAAAGCTCGCCGTTCCAGGGCGGCTTCTAGTTAACAGCGGGCATCAGAACGGAGGCAAGAGTTCTGTGATTGTAGCTCTAAAAGCGTCCCACACATGAAGAACGACTGCCCCCAGTGAGAAGTGAGGCAGTGCTTCTGGTGCGGCATGCCGTTTGTAGGTAGGTCAGGCTGAAGTCACCAAACAAAATGCTCAGCAATGCATTTCTACGGAGATGAACCCATTTATTTCTAATTGTGTCTAAATGGAATGTTAAATGATGTTTAGGCTTCATAAAAGGACAGTTTGAGCTGTCGGCTGTACACCTGTGATGGCAAGAAGTGACTCAGCATAAAACTAAAATGTACCAGACCTAAAAAGCCAGGGAACATTTGTAGGCGACACTTCTGTGTCAACAGAAAAGGAGTTTGAAGGTGAGAGGGCAGCATGCACGAGGGGGTGCGTACGTACCGGGCCAGGTAGGCGGTGGCTCATTCAAAGGCTGTTTGTTACGGCGAAACACCACAATTCTCATCATGTAATCAGCCATGTACCGTGAACAAGGGCAAACGAACCCCTCGATGGGAGGCTGCGTTGCTATGGAGATGTCTTTAGCTTCCGTCTAAGCGACTGTTCATTTGAGGGTGTCATATAGGTCATTTTCTGCACCTTTCGTCATTATTGTGATGTAATACTCGGCTGTTTTTTTTTTTACGCATGTCGATTTGAGAAGCGCAGATCAGTCTGCTGTGCAGCTGCCTCACGTTCGTTATCCTGCTGCACTCTCAAACGGTCGTCTGCCGCGTCTTGTCGTTCGGGAGCAAAACGAGACCTTTGTTTTGTTTTTTTTTTCCGTGCTCCTCAAGGTGAACGCTGGAACTGCACGGAGACAGAAACACACGGTGATCCTCTGTGGTTCCTGAGCTCTACAGAGTCAGGAGTACAAGCCGTTTGGCTATTTCAGCAGAAACCCGCGCGCCAAAAGCGGCCCGTGAACCTTTGTTATAGAAACCCAATTTGTTCTCCTGTACGCTCAATAACTAAACAACAGAAATCTCAAAAAGCGAGTGAGCCCTGAGATAAAAGGAAACTCCTTGTTTTTCTTTTTGGTTTCTGGGTGAAAAATACCTCCTCCTCTTTAGTGCCGCCCTAGAGCCGGTGGTGGCCACCGCCTCCAGGCGTGAATAATTACTCCGGGCTCCAGGCCGATGTCTCGCCCATATCTAGATGACTGTCCGTTTATTTATTCAGATTTGTTTACTCAGACAATTGGCCACATAAAAACCATGTAACGGCTACAGAGCCCCTGGGTCGCTTCCCGCAGGCCGGCCTGATGTATATTTAACTCCCCTCGCTAAATCTTTAATGAGGCAAAATTCCATCACGCCGGATTAATTGCAGAGACGTGGCTGTAAAACCAGGGCCGTGCGCAAGCCGTGTCAGTTTTGGTTTGCGCACCCCAGGCCAAGAAGGGGGCACAGGGGAGGAGTCACAGGTGATTGCTTTGCTGATAAACTGTGGGAAGTGGGAAGTGTCTGTTTCATTTTTTTCCATCTTGTTTACCGCTCCCTTCCCCCCGCCCCAAAATGGCCGGAGCCCGTTTCGGCCAGGGTGGGGTCTGACCGTGGCGGTATAGCTTTGATGTGTGTGGCCCCTGTGTGCCCCCCCACCCCATCTGCATGCCTGTGCCCTTATGCCCACTGCAGCCCTTACAAACAAGGAGCTTGCCGCTTTGCCCCCTCGGAATGGATAGCTTCACAATTTTTGGCCGGGTTGTGGGGGGTGGGGATGTCAGAATGCAGTGGGCCCATCGTGGGGTGCCGTCGACTAGTAGAGTGTCCCCCCAGCCCCCACCTCGGCCATGTTTGGTGTTACGGCTGCCTGCTGCTGTCTAACAGCTCCTCTGCGAAACCCCCCAGGGCCGCACACTGGAGCACGGGTTACTGAGGGAGCTGAAGCTGGGGGGGTGCGGGGCTGCTAAATAATTCAGAGTTCCGGAAAGGTTAAAATGCAGAGGATAAGCAGAGCTGAACCCCCCCCCCCTCGTTACCGAGCAAGCTGGGCTGACCCTGTACGATTATGCAGTGCCAGGCGCTCTGAAATGTAAACCTCCATTTTTAAAATGGGGGGTGGTCATCCAGCTCCTTCCTTCGGGGAGCCATAGCAGTGTTGTGGAGAGCCTTAATAATCCGTTTAAAGGTGTTAGAGGACTAAGCCACTGACCCTTAATAATGTGCAGTTGACTAGTTTAACTGCTTGCTGGTGTATCGCTGTCTCAGGTGGGGCTTCTGACAGACGGGGGGGGGGGTTAGTTACACAGCATCCCTGCTGCTGCTTCCCCGCGCGCTAACACGCTGGTGACAGGCAAGTTTACGTCAGTACCGCGCTGCAGCGGGCTGTCACCGCGTCTCCGAAGGGAGGCTGTGCCATCCTAATCGATCGTCTCAGGGTAATGTTTCTAGTCTCACTGCTCAGCTGTGTCCCGGGGGGGGGGGGGGGTTGAATGGAGTTAAAGCCACGGGTAGTGTGTAATCTCCTTTAGAGAGCCGCTTTGATCAGAACCACGGCGTCCCAGGGGCCCGGTGGGGTTTTTGCTCTGCGGCCACCAGCGAGCAATGACGTAGCCTTCCATGGGTCAGTCGGTCACGGTGGGCAAATCCCATCACTCTCCACTAGGGGGGACCAGAGAGTTATCGTAGTGTTTCTGACAAACGGCTATGGGGACATGTGAGCGCGCTCACTCGCCTACCCGCACATTTCCGCGACGGCCGCAAGGTCACCGTGGCACAACAGTCGCAACTAATGACCAAAACAGGCGCTTTTGTCCCATGCTGATTACTCATTAGAGCGCCAATTAGTGGAGTAACGCTTTAATGCCTTCATTAGAGAGTGGAATGGGGGGGAATTAGCAGCAGTAGGAGCAGGAGGAGGAGGCGTGAGTGACGGGGCCCGGGTGGCTGAAGCGGGGGCCCTCCTCTTGAGTCGTGCGGGGCCCGTTTTCACGGCGACCCCCATTAACACCGCCGAGAAAGCAGACACCTCCAGAGCCGAAGGTTCCGGCTCCTTCTCGTGGAATTGAAACAGCCAGGGGGAAATCAATACCGTAAATCCCAGACCTGACCCCAACCACCCTCCCCCACTGGTGCCACATGCGGAAAGGGGGAGCGAAATTATTCAGGAAGAACCGGATGCTTCATAAATGCCAGAGAAGCCAGAGAATGACATCGTGTCGCTCTGACCTTGAGAATAAACTGTAATTTTTCTGGGGTCCTCTGTTTGCTGTTGGCCCAGCCTGCCGCATGTTTCGCAGATTTACTCAAATGCGTGGTGTTCTTCTACGCCGTTAGTGGCGTAAATCTCCTGGCATGATTCCGAGTGGATCTTCCGCGCGCGGTATCCGTCGGCACTCGTAAATCCTGGCCCGTCCCTCGGAATGTGCTCTTTGCGCGTGCCACGCTCCCCGCACAAAAGCCGCCAGCCCCCTGATCTCGCAGAAGCGCTTAATTCCATTAGCGTTCTCCCCCTCGCTGATTCTCCACGGCCGAGCGAGGGGGGCTTCTCTGACTCCTGGCATCAACCCAGTAAGGGGGGGGGGGGATTGGTAATCATAGACGTCTGGCTGAGAGGTGGATGATGGGAAATGTAGACTGTTGTGGTGGGATTTGCAGTAGTTTCTGTGATGGGGGAACACGGATGCAGGAAGAAGCACATCAGGCAGGCAGCCCCGGAGGAAGTGAAGGCAAATGGCGAGAGCCAATGAGCCGCCTCGGAAATTAGCAGGCAAGAGCGTGTGGTGACTGCGACCCCCATCTTAAACACACCCCAGTGGAAACCCTGCCCCCTCCGGGATACGCCTGCCCTGGCTGTATTATGCTCCTGTGATGGATGGGAAATTTCTTAGCTGTTGTTTTCCCCCAACCCCGGGCCTGCTGCGGAAGCCTCCTTCATAGGATTGCAGGATTTATATGGGAAGCGGAGGGGTCCTGACACCCAGGGCTGAGTACGTCTGTCTCGGAGCCTGACGGATCTGTTCCACCTACGGTTGTCATCAGGGTTGCTTGTCAGTAGTACCAGTTCTGTCTTATCCTAACAGGCAAAAACGTGGTGGCCAAAGTGAATATTAGTGACATGGGGAACTGCGAATTCCCCTGTAGATGCAGTATATCACGTGTAGTTATGTTAGCATTTTTACTACTAATAAGTGAATCTTGTCTCTAATAAGAGGAATCGTTATTACCTGTCCAGGGCTCCCAGGCAGGAAAACAGCACCGCAACACGGGACTCAACTGATGAGCAAATCAATTAATCACATTAGTGATGCAATTAAAAAGGCGCCTTGCCGCGTACCATTAGCCTGGGGAGGCTAACCGCTTTGTCTGGGCTCCCCGGCCCTGGGCAGTGTTGGGGGGGGGGGCAGAGCCAGCCGGGACAGGAGCCTGCAACTCTTCAGGAAGATTGATTTTGTGGGCCAGACTGGTCACCATTCTCTGTCCGAGAGCGGCTGCCGTTCTGCCCCCACAGGGGGGGGGTGAGGGCATTAATATTCCTGGCTGTTACTTTTTTGGGTCTGGGGGAGGGGAGAGAGGTGGGGGCAGGCAGGGTTGTGAGTGAAATGTTCCTGCTCCCATGACTATTTTTGCCACGAGGCCAGCAGTGGCAGAATGTCTTTAATTCTGCGGCCCGTTAATACTGCATGAGCTCCGACTCTGCCAGTGTGATACTGCATGAACTCCGACTCTGCCAGTGTGATACTGCATGAGCTCCGACTCTGCCAGTGTACTTTGCTGTCTTGTCCGGTATTAACCTGTCTGTATAAATCGGGGGCCCCACTGGAGCCTACCCCTGCCCTCCATCCCCTGCTCCATCTCTTTCCCCCCTTCATCCCTGTATACTTTATTGCGCTGCCTGCATATGCCCCCCACGCGGGGGTCGGTGGGTGGGTAGGGAGGCCGCTATTCTGCGCCAAGGCCCCTGACGCCACCGCCTGGCAGGTGACAAATAGTTTTTTAATTGCTTGCACCAGGAAAATCATTATTCTCTTTCCTCTCCTTGGTGGGAGCGGCGAGGACGTGTGGGTAATAATAATAGCAGCAGTCCTGCGCCGGCTGCCTATTTTTAGCCCCAATATTGCAGGAGCCTTTGCAGTATGTGTGTGTGCATGCGTCTGCATGCATCTGCATGCGTGCGTAACCCAGGGGAGAGCTTTTTAGGGAGGATGGAGTTATTTTGGTCTCTGCCACATGGGGGTGCAGGTGTCCTGGAAACACACATGAGATGGGGGTCTACCTCTGTGCGTGTGTGTGTGTGAGTGCGTGTGTGTTTGTGAGTGCGTGCGTGTGTGTGAGTGCGTGTGTGTTTGTGAGTGCGTGCATGTGTGTGAGTGCGTGTGTGTTTGTGTACCCCAGCTGCAGGACCTGTGCATGCATGACGTTCGCTGTGCCAGTCCCGCCTCGACAGCGCGGCAGTGAGGCGCCATGTCGATTTCTAAAGCAGTCCCTCCCGCCGCAGGGGGCCGACGTGCCTGCCAGAGACGTATTGTGTCGTGCTGTGAAACTCAGCTGGAGGGAGGGAGGTTTGCCTCGTCTGTGGTACGTGTGCGTGGCGGATAAGAGCAGTCAGTCATTGTGCTTAATGTTTTGAGAAATTAAAGTGCTGCTCTGCTGGGTGAGAGTGCAAACACTGTGCATGTATGATGTGTGTTCATTTGTGTCTGCTGTTTTCACGTGTTGGAATATACAGCCGTCTGTGTGCAGGTCCCATCTGTGTGTGCATCGCCATGATACAGTACCAGCCATGTGATTGGCTGACTGATGGCTCTCCCCCCTGTGTGTGTAGACCTGTCTTCCAGTGTTTGGTGGCCTGTCTCTCAGTAAGTGAGGCCTGTATCCCAGTGTGTGAAGGCCTGTCTCCTGGTGTGTGAGGGTCTATCTCTTGGTGTGTGAAGGCCTGTCTCCCGGTGTGTGAGAGTCTGTCTCCCGTTGTTTGGGGGCCTGTCTCCCGGTGAGTGGAGGCCTATCTCCTGTTATTTAGGGACCTGTTTCCTGGTGTGTAGGGGCCTGTATCCCGGTGTTTGGGGGCCTGTCTCCTGGTATTTGGGGGCTTGTCTCCAGGCATGTGGACACCTGTCTCCCGGCGTGTGGACGCCTGTCTCCTGGTGTCGGCCACTCCCCTTGCTTGCAGGTCATCCAGCGTGCTTCATCTCTTCTATTCTTTGAATCTGAATCCAGGTCACCATCCCGCCTGCCATTAAAGCTCCTCCTTCAGCTCTCACCCCTGCCTCCTCACGCCCCGCTCTCTTTCTGACATGGCTTACTAAAGCTATCTTCCACTCTAAGCCTCCCAAGCGTGGCCAGCTTGGCAGCGAGCGAGAGCATATGTTCTTGGCCACCTCAGCTGCGGGCTGGCATCCCGGGGGGGGGGGGGGTGGTGACGGAGCAAAGGGCATGGGGGGATGTGTCCACCACCCCCTACCACCAAGGACACTCACTGATGAGCAACACCAAGTGGCATGGAAGCTGAGTAGCAGCCGGAGGTCATGTAAATGGACCAAAATTTTTTGCTGCCCCATGGGGACAGGCAGGGTGGGGGGGCTGGCAGGGGGACTATGGCTGCACCCACAAGGAAGGTGCGAGAGCAAAGTAACTTCAGTGAATTATCTGGCCTGAGTGCAGTGTAAATATGTCAATGGAGTAAGTTGCTTTGGATAAAATAATATCAATAATGGTTTTAGCTCACATGGGGGGGGGGTCTAAGTGGGTGATTTGTCCTTTTTCAGAAAGTACATCACCAAAAACATGCGCTCCCCAGCTGTTCTGCAATCGACGGGTTTCACTTTACCCTTGAGGGCCTTTTCAAGGTCGTTCCCTCTGCCGCCCCCCCCCCCCCATCTCCACAGCCCCCGCGGCCGATGTTTAAAGGACGCCTTTCGCGAAATCGCTGACCGACGCTACATGCATTATTTAGCAGGCCCTGGTGAGCGGACCATTCCCCCTTGGGTTGCGCTGTCTCCGGTGCATGAAGGGGTTAATTCCGCCTGGTGTCCCTGACTGCAACAGGCCAGCTGTTTGCTGCTCTCTGCTCTGCCTCCACTCTCAGTCCCTCCCTGCCTCTTGGACCACTAAATGAGCATTCATTTGCAAGTTAGATAAATCCTTTGAATTTATTATTGATGCAAACAAATTAGCCTGTAGGCCCCAGACAATACCTAATGGAGCTTTAGCTTCTTACGGGCTAGCTTCCTACCCAGGCTCAGCCAGCACACCAAGATTGATGCATGCTCCTCTGCCCCTTAATTATGTCTCCTGCAAATTATTCACTCTTGTTGATGCAGGTTTTTAATGCTGCGTTACTTATTGCAACCTCTGTGATATCCAGCACTGAACTACACAATTCTCATTAGTTATACAGCAAAATGCAGCATTAAGGCCCTTATTATGCCCTACAAAAGCATAAAATCAAATGAGGATATGAGGGGATTGCAAATGAGTGCAGTATATTTGACTGCGCGAGGGGGATGTAATAAACAAGCAAGCCATATGTATTAATGTCACCAATTATTAGTGTGAATATCTAATTAAAACACCATTTTACTAATTAACTAGTTGGCGCAAATGGTGTTTTAATTACATATTTACGTGGCATTATCCTCATGATACCAGAAGAATTTTAAAAATCTATGCATATGATTCAGTATTTGTTGTTACACATATACAAATACCCATATGTCTTCAAATATCCATATCTGGTAATATAATTGAATTAATCAAATTTAGTAACATAACCTGTGGAAGAACTTTCTGGTGAAAGACTGCATTTGAAGGGATTGTGCTGAGCTTTGACTTTGATTGGATATGAAGGGAGAAGAGCAGGTTTCCCTGGAATATTATTAGCAGCGATCACCTTGAAAATGAGAGGATATGCCAGATATTAAGAGGTGAATTTTTTTCTGTGGGTAGCGGGGGTCCTAATATCATAATGGAAAGAAGGAATGTCGACTTAATGGTGACATAATGCTTTATGGCAGCGAGTGGTGCCAGGGATTCATTGTTTAAAAAAGGTCTGTAGGCCGAGGACTGAGCCTTGAGGGACACCCAACTCAGCACGAGTTGATTGGCAGAAACTGTGTTTCTCAAGGAGACTTGTACGGAGTGACTTGTTTTACTGGAAGGGGGCTACACGAAGAGCTGGAGAACCAGAGAAAGATCCAGAAGGAAGATTTCAGAGGAAGGAGTACTCTTTGAACCATATCTGCCTTTATGTAGAGATTGACTCAAAGTGCAAGAAACCCAGGAGATCTTCTGCAAGAGAGGAGAAGGTCGCTGTTTACAGAAAGTCTGCATAAAAGTCATCGGGGTGAATGAGGGTAGAGAAACTGTATTTTTTTCTTTCACAAATGACAGTTGAAGAGTAGAATCTTTTTTTTTAAACTAGGAACCAACCCTGGCCTGTTTGACAATGGAGGGAAAGAAGCCTCTGGTGAAAGAGAGGATGACAAGGAGAGAGATGAGATTTCAAGGGTTATGTATTGGATGTGGTTCTCAGGAAAGGACTTACATAACTGGTCAGGAGTGGAGCACAGTGAGGTGTGGCTCAGAAAGAGGGGCGGGAGGGGCTACTAGGGAATGGGACTGTCCTGATTAATTAGGATTCAGTATTGATCAAAGGGAGGTGGGTTCAGGGCCCGTCGCTCTGGTGGGTTTCGTCTCCGCTCCTTCGCCAGCGAATGGGCCGGGCCCCAGGAGCCACATCAAAGAGACTCGCTCCCCTGCCAGTCTTGGCTTTGAAGATTTACGGCGTTTGATGACATCATTTCCCCTAATGTTCCCATCGTGGACGCCACGAATCAATGCTGGCATGAGTACTGCGCCGCTAAAAGGCCGCGTGAGCAATGTTTTTGCACACCTCATGTATGTGTGGCTACGTGCGGATTCACACACATATGCCAGGTGCAGTTGTGTGTCGATGTGTAAGTGTGTGAATGTTTATGTGTTCTATAAAGTATGTGTATATATTGTATTTACTATTATGCGGTGCATATGAGTTTTTTGTTTCTCTGAGGAAGTGTGTGTGTGTGTGTGTGTGTGTGTGTGTGTGTGTGTGGCTCCCATCATCTTCTCATGTGCCCAGAGTAACTCTGTTAACGGTGCCCCCCCCTCACCCAACAGCCTTGCCGTGTGCACTGGGCTGTACTTCCCCACTGTCCCGGTCGGGCTGGTGCTCCTCTGACCGACATGCAGCCTAATATGCCCAGACAGGGAGAATGTGTACCACCTTTTAAGGTTATCAGCACAGGTGTAAATCTGCGCAGCACAATCAGCAGTGGCCTCGTCCCTTGGAAGCGATGCAGGATACCTCTGCAGTCACTGCTCTCTCCCTACCTTACTCTGTCCGTGTCCCAAGTCTGGGTCCATGGTCTAGACTCCCGCTTTGCACAGTCAGAGGTCCTTGAGTCCATAGTCCTGAATCTCCAGGCCAAATTCGAGTTCACAGTATAGAATGCAAAGTCTAGAGTCAACACTTAGAGATCCATCATCCCCATTCTATGGTTCAGTCATCAGTCCAAGGTCTGGACACCAAGGGCTCGGCTCAAGGGCTTAGAACTGGGGCTCAGGAGTTAGGTGTCTCATCTGAGGTCTAGGGTTGACGGTGCAGGAACAAAAACGCAGTGTTGGGGATCATGCCAGGCTTCGATTCTGGCACATCCTCATTTAGTCGTTCTTGTTGCTACCACTGCAGCTGGTGTTTGACAGCACGTCCATCAGACATATTTTATTCAAAAAGCACCCTCACCTTCAGAGTGGGATTCATTAAGGTTTCATCTGCTCAGCCTTCACACCCGTCCAAGGGATGCATCAAGGTTTTCCTTCCTCCCTCCGATGAATTTTTGGAAGCGTGCTCTCCCAGCGTGCCGTCCTCGAGTCCCGCCACGCTCCGACAGCCCCCCGGATGTGCTTCCCCTGCCGGGAATAACGCTCAGAGCCCTTCGATGTATAATCGATACTGGAGAGCCTTTAACCGCTGAGCCGGACCTTCGAAATTCGGCTCCCGGTTTTATTTTTATCACGAGTGACTTGCTCCCCACGTTCTGCTCTGTCACGTTCCGGCAGCTTCTGGCTAAAGGCTTTGCCGTGTAGCTGGGCCGCTCCTGCTCTTCAGCGACACTGTGCAAAGCGAGTGCCTGCCTCGCCGTTCCCGGCCCCCCTGCGCTCGCTCTTGTCGCTTCACAGGGTCACCTGCAAACTTTTAATGCCAGTCCCTCCCCGGGCGGCTCTCGGCAAACTGCTGCCTCAGCAGCTGCCCTTAAATGATTAATACTTTATTGATGGTCCCAATTAAATTCCTATTACGCCACAGACGGCTTGAGACATTCCGGGCTCTTTCATGGCCCTCAATTTGTTTTCGGTGGGGGGGTGGGGGGGGGGGTCTTTGATGGCAGCTGGTTGCAGGAGATAGTGCTGCCGTTTGTATGTACGTGCGGACGCGTGGGGTGCCTTTGCTGTACAATGTTACATGCTGTCCCTCCCCGCCTGCCTTACCAGGTATGCCCCCCACCACACACACACACACACACACACAGTACCCACTCATTCGAAACTTGTGGGTGAGGCGGCCATGTTAGGCATGTGATCATGTTGGGAGTCTGTCACACCGAAGGGCTTGCTTTCTAAAAAAATGTTCTTTAATGTTTTTTAATGTTTGGTGTCCCAGCCACAACAAGGGTAATATCCTGTTTGTCACTCTCCAGGGTACAGGCTGCAGATTTAAAGAACAAGTGTACTACACTTTTTTAGTCCTTTTTTTTCACTTGGAAATTATAAATAGCATATTCCTGGCTGTCTCACTGGGGAATTCCTCTCCAGTAAACTCGGTGCCTCTTCCCAGTTATTGGCTCACACCCGTTAGCTGTCCCCTAACTGCCGACCTGCATCTCATAAAATGTCATCTCTCTTTCATCCTTCGTTTTTTTAACCTTCATGCTGAGATCTGTGGTCCAGGCTGCCCCTGGAGAAGCTGACTCTCCTGGAAGTATCCGGAAGTCGAATGCGCAGGACCTATTAAAACGAAAAAAAAAGCAAATCCCAAATTTCTCCTCTCTACCTATTTTTCTCTTCTTCCTTTGCTGTTTCATTTAATCTTCTTGCGTTTCACCTGTCTTGCCCCCCCCCCATCCCCACCTCGACTGTCTTTCATTCTATTTTTCATATGGAATTTGGGGTTAAGATAAGAAAAAATACACAGCGGCGGTCGCTAGGCAACGGAGCCAGCTTTCTTACTTATGAGTGGCAGGCTAGGGTTTTAATGTGTCTGTTTGTTGTGCCTGCGTCGCAGACGGGGGAAATCTACTGGGACCCCCTCCAAGCCTGCACACTGGGTCTAGCAACCTTCTTGTCTCTGCTCCAATGCCCAGTAGACCCATCTATTTTTAAAAAGTAGGTTTGACTGAGGAGACTGCAGCTCTGTGTTGTTTTGTTGTGGTTATTTTGTAGTTGCGCAGGGCTGGTCTGACACACAGATAGGCCCCGTCTCCATGGAGACACCCTCCACCCAGAGACCTTGTGGGTAGGCGGGGACAGCCCAAGGGGCGGAGCCACATGCAGGCTGGAACAGGGCGGAGCCTGTGGGGTGGGAGATGCAGGGCAGGGACATTGCAGTCTTCCTGATGCATGTGCTGCGGTCCCTAGGAGCTGCTGGAGGCCAGCACTGCAGTGAACATTCCAGATTAATGGGGCGGGGGGTTCGAATTAGGGCTCAGAGGAGACATTCGGTGTCTTGCCAGCACCTACAAAGCCTCTCAGGATCAATTGGTAAGGATGGACCCCAACCACAACCTCTGATCATGGACCTCTGTGCAGACCACTCCTCCCAGGACCCGCACAGGAGCATACACTGCAGCATCTCCTCCCACTCACACGTGCAGCGCCCAGCTCCTCTGCCCTCCTCCCCCCAGTCAGCTCCATCCAGACCGCGGTTCTGTGATTACACACTGCTGAATTAAACATCACAGTCCTGGCCTACCCCGCCCCGCCCCGGCCCCCGTCAGGCCTCTCGGCCTCGCCCGGCACCCGCCGCCCCTGTTTTCTTGGAAAGTTCCAGCTCTCCTCTTTTATGGTGCTGCCCTTTTTTTTGGGCCGCCGTGGCTCTTTGTGGAGAAGAAACAGCGGCGGCTATAGATGGAGCAGGCGCCAGGCAAAAGGAGGAAGAGGAGAAGGAGGAGGAGGAGCAGATGCCAGAGGTGTGCACAATACCCAGAATCCCCTTTGAAGGTACAGTGAAGTAGGCGTGAGTGGCTCCCGCCCCGTGTCTCTGCTTAGTGTCCTGCTGGGGAAGCGAGGAGGGCGGCTGCCCGCCTGCTGTGCTCTCCTGACTCCTCTCAAAGTGGCCGCGCTCCCGCGTCTCCCCTTAATCTTGCGCTGGGGACTCGTTCATCCCTCTGAAGTTCAGCACTTCCATCCATCCCGCTGTGCTGGTGCCAAACGGTTACGGGGTTAACCCAAGATCACGTGTCTGACGGCAGGGGGACTTAAAGCCAGTGCAGCCTGGCGAGAGCCTGGAGGAGCTGCGGTCGACATCAGACTGGAAATTGCCGGCGGCGTATGGGGTTGGTGCTCTGGAGTGTGCTTACATTTACCATTATTAAGTAAGCAGGCAGTTTTTGCCCAAACGGCCTACTGAGAAAACCACCTAGAAACCAGCTTATGCTGGTAGCTGGTTTTAGGTCTTAGATGGTCTGGTCCCAGCTCTGGCTTCTATTTGATGGTTTAACTGGGTGGGTCACCAGGTGGTCTTGCCGGTGTGTCCAGCCTATCAAACTGGTCATGCTGCTACAACCAGATAAACCAACTAGAATGACCATCGTAAGCTGGTATGACCAGTTAAACTATCAAGTTGGCCAGGCTGGCTTTTTCAGTAGGGCAGACATATAAATGAGGAAGACTTTGGGTCAGGGAGCAGAGTCAACCAGCATCAGAGGTGGGTAGTTCAGTCCCCAAGAGTAAAAGTCCAGACAACAATTTTGTTTCAGCCAACCAGTTGAGTACTCTGTGACTGTGACTCATTAACTGGTTGGTTGAAACTTGGTCTGGACTTTTACTCTCTGGACCTGAATTACCCACCTCTGACCAGAATCCAGCACCCCTACAACAGCTGTGCTTAAGGGCCTTGCTCAAGGGCCCAGTGGTGATATGATTATGCTGTCAGACTCAGGGATTCTATCCCACAGCCTTCTGGATCTGGGCACAGAGCTGTAATCTACTGAACTTTAAGATCTGACTCAGTTGACAGTTAAACCATGGAAATGTGGACGAGTCAACCCATTAGTTACCGTGGCAATGACACATCATCACATGCACACCCCCTCCAGTGGTCTAGCATCACATTCTGATGGAGGGGGGGCACTCCTTCAATGCCTATGCACCGATATACCAACCAGAATGGCTCCAGTACACACATAGAGACCCTTATGCTTATCTAGCAGTCAGATCTGCTCTCCCACACACTGTCACACCCTCCCTCTTCAGTCCGTTCTCTTTCCCGGGCCAAAAAGCCTTCGGCAAAGTTTGACGTCCCATCCTGAAGTCTGTAGTGCCAACGGGCTGTAGTCCCAGTGGGTACTTCCCATGAGCTGGAACCCAGCAGATCTGAGGATCCATCGCAGATGACCAATGATACGCTGCCGATTCTGTTGTCCAACATATCAGGGTCAGCCGCAGATCACCTGGGACAGCGCCACCTGGCTGGGCAGCCAGCAAGTGACGGCTTCTTGCCAAACCAGTCACGAGTGCTGAGACACACACACACACACACACACACACAAAACAATGTTGACATCATGAAATTGGGTGTCCTGAAATTCAATTAAGCACAGAAATGGCAGGTAACAAAATTACCAGCAAACAGTGTGATACTGAAGTGTGTATTTTTGGAAATGCTTATAGGAACAGTCAGGAATAACGCAGAAAAATCAATGCCAGCCTAGATCATCTTCCTGTTTTCGACTGTCTTACTCCTGACGTTCACACATCAGTGAAGGATCTCCGCAGGGTTCTATCAGGGCAGAGTTCAGGCCAGCGATCCCCATTCCCAGCAGACTCTCAATCTCTCACCCGGGATTGGCTTAATTAAAAATGCTTTCCCTAGACGGGACTGTCGCCCGGCCCGTGAACAGTGTCTGCATTCAGCTCGGCCTTTTTCAGCCGGTGCCAAGTAGGTAGACGGACTGGGCCATTAACAACTGCAGTTCTGCCGGTCGTGTCCTATTTGCCGCGACGGGAACACGCTGGTCCTGGGGGCCCCTGTGGCGGCGGTCTAATACACTTAATGTGCCTGGGAGAGAAGACAGGCGAGCGCATCTGTGCATTTGAGAGCGAGGTGATGCAGAAGGCTTGCGGATTCTGGAAGCGTGGGTGCCTAGGAACAGGTTGCCATGGTACAGCGGCACTGAACCTTCCGCTAATCATGCTAACTTTGAACATGAGAACCATTAGAGCTGACAGTAGGTCATTCAGCCCATCCTGCTCAATTAGAGACTTGCTATCTAAGTTGGTGGAGCATTTTTTAATGTGTTGAGTAGCTGGGAAAGCTAGGGCCCTAACCCTAACCCTAACCCTAACACTGTCACACTACAAAAGTAGAGCTTTTCCCAAAAATCCACTGGGAGAAGCTTCCTGACCTGTTCCAGTCCGAACTGGTGCTCCGGCAACCTGCTCACATAGGTCACGTCTCATAGACCTTGTTAGAACATGCTCACATAGGTCACGTCTCATAGACCTTGTTAGAACATGCTCACGTTCGTTTATTATGCTTTTTACATGTCCTCTGCAGTCCAGAAAGCTTCCTTTATTACAATCACAGTACTAATTATTATAAACTGGAAAATCTATACTGCTGAATAAAAGTGAAGGTGGCTATAATTAGATTTGCGATTCAATAACTGTTTGCCTCTATTGTCGGCCGCTGTAAATACTTTTTGTGGCAGTTACAGATATTATGTTATGTAAGCGTCCCTTTCAAAAGGGGGGGAGAAATAATTTTAAAGAACTGCATAAAATTTGATTTCTGCTCTGCAGTTCACCAAGATCAGCGGAACGTTCTGGGTGGTATTCCTTCCGGAAATTTCTACCCCTAAGTTTGTGGTGCCACGCTGCCAGGCATGGAGATAGAAATGGCGACTCCCTTAAATCAATTATTTTGAGGTTGTTCAAATAAAAGATTAATTGAAATATTTTCCTGTATATTATGTTTCATTTTATTACTAAAATGGATTATATATTTATATAATATCCTGAACCACTCAGATCTGTAGTAGGCCTACAGAAACAGCATGTCTGTAACTCTGCACTGGATGGGGTCCCTGACATCATATTGGTAGGTGATCGAGAAATTAATGTGCCCAGATCTTCCCAGGGAAGTCTCACAGAAGTTTTTCCTCCACGACTTTTTGTTTTCGTTTTGGAACGCCAAATTCCACACGTTACACGGTGGAAGAGAGAGCAGCCAGCAGGAAATGAAATGAAATTGCTGGCCTGATAAATGTATGTGGCATTTTACATTTTCATTTTGTTGTCCCTCACTCGGGGGGGGGGACGAGGAAACGGCAGAGTGCTAAGTATGATGTTAAAATGCTCTCTGAGCGGTGAAATGACTGGCAGGTCTGTCTCGCGCGTGGATTTATAACCGATAGTCAATTCGTGATGCTAATGTCCACCTTAGCAGCTGGCTTCTGCTGCGATGTGCACAGAATGCGCAGAGTTTGGCTTCTTATGGCAGAGCATGCGGAGTGGCCCGCCATTCTGCGGACGGGAAGCGGTTTTGTTAAGGGGGTAGTATCTGTACGTGCCTGTGTGTGGGTGGCAGTCAGATTCCTCTCTACAGGTGCGTGGGTGACTGGCTCACATGCGCGGGGATGCTTATCGCTTTGAGCGAGCGAATATGTGGATTTATTTGTTCTTTTCTCACAAGGATCTGCGTGTGTGTTTGGATAGGTTTAGCTGTCTTGTGGGGACAAATTGTTCTGTCTCGTCAGGATACCTGTCTCCAGAATGTAGGAAAACCTGCGCAAGAACACTGCTGCGGCTGCACCCTCACGAGAGAAACACCTTTCTTAAAGTAAAATACGAAAATGTGCCAAAGCTTTGTTACAGGTTTTCATTCTCTGTTTGGGTGGTTACGCTGAGCAGTCATTAATCAAATAACAATGGAAGTCAATGGAAGTCCCCGTGAATGTCACTTTGGCAAATGCGTCTTTGTGTGAGTGAGTTTGTATGCGCTCATTTGTTTTTGTGCGTGTGCAGTCCTGTGAATGTGTGTGCTCGTTTCTGCATTTTTATGCGTGCATTTGGCTCTCCGTGGCTGTTCGTGCGTCTCTATCAACATGTATGTTTACCTGGGCGTTTTTGTTGCAGCCTTTTGTGCGTATATCTCTGTGAGCGTGTGTCTGGTACACTTGTGCATGCATGCGCGTCTGTAGGCGGGCGCATGCCTGCCTGTGCATTTGTTCATGTGCATCTGGTGTGACTCAGGCGCTGAGGGCGGTCCCCAGGGACCTCTACAGCTGGTCACGCCATCTGGGAGAGTCACGGTGCCGCCTTGCGGGGCTCGTCCCCCGCCGCGGCAGGCTGTGCCTACAGGCCGTGGGCCCATCGACGACCTAAATGGGAAAGTTATTTCGTATCGACTCGTCTTCCACCGATGGCTTCAGCTGAGCGGTTATTCATTAAAAAAAAAACCCATTTGGTCAATCCAAAAGGATTTACCCTCAACAGCTGATTTAATCTGGCATCCCTTGTATTTGAAAAGTGGATGAAACCTGAAGGGTTTCAGACCATCTATAGTTTGTCTCAGAGTTCTGTATGTTTCTAAAAGTTCCTCAGAGCTTGAAGCACAGAGTGGAGGTGGGTTTTCATGGACTAAGTGTCCACTGGTTCCAGGGCGGATGCTGTAAATTGTTTTTGGGTTTGGTGTTACGTCACAGCGTGTGGCAAGGTGAGTGTCTAGGTGGCTCTTGTGAGGGATGCCCCCCCCCCCATCATAAATGGTGTATGGCTCACTGGGTTAGGCTGCTGTTCCTGTGATTGGAAGGTTGCTGATTCAAGTCCCAGAATTACCAGAGTTGTGCCACTGGTGGACCCCTGAGTGAGGTCCTTAACCCCATTTGCTCCAGGGACTAGCTGATCCTACCTTCTCAGTTGATTGTTGCTTTGGATAAATAAGCAAATGATAAGCTGTGGTGAATAGGAAGCCATTGCTTGGATGTCTCTCAAACAGATGTTGCCACTATATCTTTCTTCATTGAGGCCATCCACAAAGTTTGTGTGTGTGTGTGTTTATGTATATATTGCATTGTGGGGACCAAATGTGATAAAAACCTGTTGTTTTGACCTTGTGGGGACCATTCTTTCAGTCCCTACAAGGGGAAACTCAATTTTATAAAAATCTGTGACTGCAATCAAAAGACTGAAATTGCCAAAAGTCTTGTATTTCGTTTGGTTACGTATCGTCACTGCTGGGATTAGGGTTTTTCCTAAAGAAATGAATGGATGGTCCCCACAAAGATATGGGTAATATTTTACTTGACGAGGCACAGTAAGGGGGGGCTTCACCTGGGCTCAGTGTAGCCCACTCAAGGCCATGTGACATGTCCATGAACAGCTCATATGTAAGAGGCCTACGTCAGCCTACAGTGAAATGCTTGGTTAAATATCTTGGTAGCACTTTTTGACAGATAAATACCTATATGTAATAATCCAGTTACTACTGAAGTACAAATTATGAAAACATCTCGAACAAATATAGTTGCTACTTGAGATAAAAGATGCGTCACGATTCATTAATGATGAACAAACATGAGATCGGTATTTCACTTGTGTTATTCATGACTTGTTCCCTCAGCAATTCCTTAGTAGTTCCTTCAGTCGTTTCTCCAGTTGTTCAGATTCACAGAATCAACAGAACAACAAACATAGAAACTCATTAATGATAAATTAACATGCGATTATTGTGTAACTAAGACTTTATTTGTGGTTAAGTAATACATAGTAATATTATAATACTATTGTATTTGTGTCCCGTCAAGTAAAGTGTTACCAAGAAATTAACACAAACGTGTGTGTGTTTTGAGGTGCTCGTGTATGCGTGCCGGCACCCAAACGCGACGGGAACGCGGGCGTATGCATGCCGGCACCAAAATGCGACGGGAACGCGGGCATATGCATGCCGGCACCAAAATGCGACGGGAACGCGGGCGTATGCATGCGGGCACCAAAAATGCGACGGGAACGCGGGCGTATGCATGCCGGCACCCAAATGCAACAGGAACGCGGGCACGCACGAATGCCCCTAAGCCTGTTTATTCTGCACTGTAATCAAACAGAATGCCTCGACGACACAGATGCATTTCGCAGTGTCCCAACGAGATTTAAACAGCGACAATTATTCATAACCTTTCAAATCAGGTAATATATAGAGGTAATTATTGCAGCAAGTAGAATCCGAGATCCCCTTCTTGGTAAACACATAGGTATTAATTGGGTGTGTTTACTTTACATGGGTGGATGTACGTGTGCGTCGCATGTGTGACGTTGCTGGATGCACATGTGCATCGCATGTGTGATTCTGCTGGGACAGGACTTTCCCAGTTTCGGGTGCTGACAATGCTGCCAGGTTACGGCCTGTTGGCCATTGGTTCTCCGGGCTATGTCCACACAACCCACATTCTTGCTTGGCAAAGGCCTTTTCCCATAATTGTCTCGATCCAGGATCGGTATTCTCAGGCAGCAACCCGCCACCTCCCCCTCTGTCCTTATAAGCCCCGCCCATCTCTCACCTCTCGCCTCTCTTCTTCTCCCATCTGCTTCAGAACCCTGACATTGTGCTGGTCCACTACCTGAACGTGCCGGCCATAGAGGACTGCGGGAAGCCCTGTGGCCCCATACTATGCTCAATCAACACAGACAAGAAGGAATGGGCCAAGTGGACCAAGGAGGAGCTGATTGGCCAGCTCAAACCCATGTGTGAGTTTCCCGTGACACCCCCACACACCCCCACCTCTGCTGTGGTTCAGCACTAGTAGAAATTTAGCAGTAATGGTTGAAGGGACTCTTGTGCTGACACGGCGTTCAGCTGCTAAACAGTGACTCATTTTAACTGCAGCACTGTTTGTTTAATTACCTCTTTCATACACATAACCAGCCTCTGACCTGGTTGTAGAGCAGGCTTCCCCGATTCCAGTCCTGGGGGGCCAGTCTATAACACACTTTGCAGATTTCCCTGCTCAAACACACCTTATTCAGCTCAAGAGCCAATTGTCAGGTTTAGTAGGTGTGTCTGAGCAGGGAAATCTGCAAACTGTGTCGCGGACTGGCCCTCTAGTACCGCAATCGGGGGACTCCGTCTCGGACGTTTTTGGTGGCCATGCTTGGCAGGGTGCTTAGGCTGCTCTTGGAGCACCTGGTTCCAGTGAGATGCATCATGTCCTCTGGAACCCCATGTAGATAGAGAGGCCCCATAGTGATGAAGGGGCCCCGCAGAGGCCCGAAAGGCCATGCAGGAGGAGGAGTGTGGCCGACGTCAATTGACTCCATCTTCCTGATGCAGTGGGCACATGGACGAGCTCCCTATATTAAGAAAATGAAGTGTTTAGCAAGGCGTGCCACTGTTTATTTTTAAGAATCGTTTCGCAAATCTTTGTGATCAACCAACCCCAGAAACAGTAAAGACCAGGGTTTCGGTAACAGCCCTGTTCCTTTGCATGTATGGTGATTTTCTAAAGTGCCTTTATGACAATCCCTCCGAGGCACAATTCCTGCGCCTGCTGTAAAACCGATGTATCCATTACACTGGAAACTTTAAATCAAGACCATGGTAATCCATATTGTCATTAAAATTGTGAATCATTAGGACATGGGAAAAGAGCAAGCTGTTGTACAGTACCAAAAGGCAACAACCCATTTCATGCTTCTTCACTGAGTAACACAGTGGGATCGGCTGTGGTGCATCACTGCCCCCAAGTGGTGACAGTGAGGAGCTGCAAGCATGCAATTTACCAAATCCAGGTAGCGGGGGAAACAGACAAATGGAAAATATGTCGTCTGTGTTTTACTCACAGGAGAGCTGCACATCAGCACCCAAATACACGAACCCTAAAGGGACCGACATCTAGCAAACAGGAGCACCAAAGTACATACAGTGTGCGAAATGCCATAACTATGGGACGTAAATAATTTACTTGTCCTGGTGTGATCCATTCTCCCTGTCGGGCTTGTGATGCATGAAAGAGACTCAGAGACGAGTGTTTGGAAACATGCGTTAGTACTGTGGGTCGAATATAGCCTGGGGCGGCCTGACTCACTCCGTTCTAACACTTCGTAAATTAGGCATTAGCACAAACGCCCCATAATGCTTTGTGACAGCCTTTATCCCCCAGTATTAAAAATACCTGATTTTCGATGGAGAGATGATTAGTATTCAGTGGAGCGAATTAAACTGGTTAATTTCTTTATCTTAAAGGCAGGCTTCAGAAGCCACTCACTTGGTTGGCTCAGAAGAAACTCCTTGGTTGTTAAGGTTGGAGCTGGATGGCAGGACGCCTTGATGACAAACTGCTAGCTTTTCTGACAGGGCGGGACCTCATGAGACAAGGGGCCGCCCTTTCAGACAGGGTGGGGACTCTGAAACAAGGGGCCACCCTTTTAGACAGGGCGGGGTCTCTGTGACTAGGGGCTGGCCTAACAGACAGGGTGGGGTCTCTGTAACAGGGGGCTGGTCTTTCAGACAGGGTGGGGTCTCTGTGACAAGGGGCTGGTCTTTCAGACAGGGCGGGGTCTCTGTGACTAGGGGCCGGCCTATCAGACAGGGCAGGGTCTCTGTAACAAGGGGCCGGCCTATCAAACAGGGTGGGGTCTCTGGTCCAAGGGGCCGGCCTATCAGACAGGGTGGGGTCTCTGTAACAAAGGGCTGGCCTTTCAGACAGGGCGGGGTCTCTGGGACAAGGGGCCGGCCTTTCAGACAAGGCGGGG
>JAODLC010000113.1:1828718-1839463 GCA_026781145.1 Hippopotamyrus pictus
TCATTCCATTTAATTAAACTCAAATAAAACTAAACATATTTGTTTATTTTCCATTTCTTTTTTATATATACTCAAAAAGGAAGCAAGTGAAACAAATAACAGAGTAGCGGGAAGAAGCGGTAAAAAAAAAACTACTTATATGTTTACCTGCGGGATTTTGCGGGCGGGAGCGGGACAAAACTTGAATACTACGGGTGGGAGCGGGAGAAAATAATATATATTTTTTGCGGGAGCGAGACAGAATCTTGCGGGAGCAGGCGAGAGTGGGACTGAAAAATCCGTCCCGCGCAGGTCTCTAGTGGGATCTTCTCCAGTGCATTCTCTTATTGATACTGATATCCAGACTCTGGCCATGAGCCCAATGCTGTGTGGGTGCCAACGTTAAATTGGGAGCATGAGAATGCGAGTGTGGTTAGGGGAGGTGGCCTTGTGTGCATGACTGTGTGTGTTGTGTTGTCACCTGAACTGTTTATAGGGCTCAGCTGTTGTACCCTTGTAACTGTATGTTACAATTTCTTACCTAGCTGTCAAGACAGGCTGTAGGCTTACCGCTGCTGGGGATAAGACAGTGTGCTAAGCAGCTAGCATTAATAAGAGTGTGGGCTATTTCACTTGAGACCTTAAGCATATTGTATATCCCTTATTTACTGAACTTGTGCGGATTTTGCAGCATAACCAGTAGACTGAGAAGATCTTTCCGCCTAATAAATGTATACAACAGTTCACTGGAGACGCTGTGTGGATATTATATATCCCTTATTCAGTGAAAATGCGCTTCCCTTGATTCTCCTGGTTTCTGAGTGCAGTAGATCAGCGGAATGAGCCCTGTGACCGGTCCGGCTCGAAAATGTTTGTGCAACATCCCCAGTAGTCAGTCTGGCTTTGCTCAGGCAGCCCTCGGCAGAAATATGTCCGTGCGACGGCATTTATTTATGACTGTTTGGTGCGAGTGGCACGGAGCTGTGGAAGAGCCAAGTTAAAATCCTCTGTGTTTCCTCGTGATTTGCAAAGTCTGCTGACTTTTAGGTCGTTGTAATAATATGGATGCATTTTCTTGTGTTATTGTTTCTGCGGGAGATTACGCACAGCAGTAGCTGTCCCTGTAATGTGGCAAGATCTGGTATCAGTGACGGCAGTAAGTTTTGGTGCAAGGAAACATTGCCTGAATGTTACCTGTGCAGAGGGGAGGTGTAGCACAAACTGACTTCCTTTTCATCTGGAGCAGACTGTTCCCCTCTGTCAGTTTCTCCCCATCGCTGCACCTGCTGTGCACAGGAATGTCACCTTCAGACTAAGAGCTGGCAGTTACACTGATAAATGCAATTCCACCACCTTGCCAGCAGATGTCTCTATTGTGCGCCAAATTGACTTGTGCTTTCGTTATCTGCCTCCCCAGCTCGTAAAGTAAGCATCTCAGGCAGTGCTGAAGAAAAGCAGTGTGGACCAGAATCAGCGACACACCAGCACTGGTCTCAGGAAACATTCTAGGCACACACAGCATCAACAATTACTCAGAACAGAATCAGGAATAATCAGTCAAATTCTCAGTGATGGACGTTGAATAAAACTTTGCAAGATGAGGAAAAGAAAGATCAACATGAACCATTAACAGGGTGTTTTATGCATAGCCACATAGCAAAAAGGTGCGTGCAGAAGTTCAAAAGGATGGACCAATTTATTTCAGGTGTGTTTTCACTAAGAGACAAAAACATGCCCAGAGTGTTCAAGGTGCCAAAAAAAGTTGGATGCCTGTAATATGGGGTCTGAAATTGGCCAGTAGCACCCAATACCTTGTTACTCTGAAAGATTAACAAGGGGATGATTCTGCAACACTTAGTGACCAGTGAATGGCTGGTTCTGCATTCCTAATTAACCAATGACTGGCCAAAGCCACAAAAGAAACAGGAAGATGATTTAAGGTTGATCCCGTTGAACAGCTTTAGTTGTAATTATGATGCTGACCACAGGAAATAGTGTGGGATTGATCTGCCATTGCAAAAGGAGCATTTTGATGATGTGAGCTTTGAGGACAGGGAGTGAAGAGGTGACCTTCCTCTCCATATGGAAGACAAGGAGGTCAAGATATTTTGAGCCCCAATCGCAGGTCTTGCCTGCAGCAGGGGGCCTGGGCTGCAGGGTATAAGCGGGTCAGGGACGTGGTGTGGCTGGCGGGCCGTGTGGCGCAGCAGGGACGTGGTGTGGCTGGCGGCCCTTGTGGCGCAGCAGGGACGTGGTGTGGCTGGCGGGCCGTGTGGCGCAGCGGCTCACGACTGTGTCTCCTCTCTCCCGGCAGTTCATGGCATCAAGTGGACTTGCAGCAACGGGAACAGCAGCTCCGGCTTCTCTGTGGAGCAGCTGGTGCAGCAGATACTGGACAGCCACCAGACCAAGCCGCCCCCTCGGACACACAACTGTCTCTGCACGGGCACTCTGGGTAAGGGCTGGCAGCGAGGGTAGGGCAGTGGCAGGGCGGCAGGCGAGATGACAGGGAGGAAGGAAAGAGGGCATAATAGGCGCATAGTGCTGAGCTACGCGGGGCCGGGGATGGCCTGGGTTAGGGTCACATGGATATATTCTCCAACGTTGCCTTAAGGGTCGGTGTCTTCATAGGGTTAAGAGTCTCCTTGGGAGGAGCATTCACGAGGAACATGTGCTCGTTCAGTGCATGGTGGTGGCTTCCACAGTCCCACCATGCCTGTCCGCTCATCCCCATCTTAAACAAAAAGGCCCTGGTTCGGTTTGCTTTTGGGTTCTGCTACCGAAGAAAACCCGAAAGGGGAAAATGGTCAGGATCACGTTCGTCGCGTGGTACACCCCGTCGCTCGGGCAGTTGAACTGCGTCCTCTCACAGAACCAAACTCAGTAAATGGTGACATGAGGAAAAAAAACAGCCAGCGTATTTCGGGCCTTGATGGAAATGCATTCAAAACTGGCCCGTCCTCATGGTAATCCATTCCCTCTTTTCGGTATTTACCTTTCATAAATATATCAAGGAAAGCTTGTCGTTTTAAATTAGGCTGCTGATCTAGGAACACCGTTGCTTCCATGTTCCCACTTGACAATCGACAAGAGGCGGCTGTGAAATGTTAAAATGGAGCAGGGATTGATGTCTGGTTCCTGGGAGGCCCACTATGGGAGGGTGTAAAGAGGCAGGAAACCCCTGTGTGGGGACAGCCTGCACTGTCATCCGGCTTTGAGGGATTTCCCTGAGAGTGGAAGCAGTTGGCAATCATGTGGCCTGTGGCATCAACTCAGTGACTTTGCGAGTAACGTTCATCATTGCTTAGTCCTGAAGTAAAGGTGATTTTGCTAACAGCTGAGCAGTCCGGAAATGTAATCCTGCTGCATTTTTTATTGCTTAGAAACAGAGTTTGTTTGTAATTGGTAATTCTTCTCCACCGGTTTAGGATTTTTGGGGGTGTACCCATTTCTGCATAAGTATTTGTAAGATGCTTGTGTGTTTAACTGAGGAGCATAATGAGGGATTGTAACTGAACATCAGGGAATTGTCCGGAAATAGAACGGGTGACAAACATCTCACAGAAATGCAACATAGAACCATAATGCCAAAACAACCCATAAATATGCAACAAGGGAAAATGATTCAGAAATGTAACAAAGAAACAACAATGCAGTGACAGAACACAGGATAGAATAAGCTGGGGAATTTCTGGAAATGAAACAGGTAACATATAGAAATGCAACATGGAAATACAATGCGATCCGTAATCAATCCGTAATCATGGAAAAGTAATGAAGATTCATAATAACACGGAAGTGTAATAAAGTATAAACGAAATGTCAGACAGAAGCCATACATGCCGACTCACACTTCACTCACCAGTCAAATTAGCGGGATTTGATATCCTGGCAGATTCCGACAGCTTTTGGCATTCAGTATTGGAACAAATCCTGTGTGAACAAATATGTGCAGCAAACATGAAGAGTACCCACAGTGTTATCCTTGTAAATGGAATGGAACTATTTGTGTTGAAATTGTGCTGTTTTTCTTGGAAGCTAAAATGAAGAAATTAGCCAGTTAGTATTGAGTGTGAGTGACAGGCATTACTGGCCATACCATCCTTGGTACTATATTCTGTTTAGGGCGACTGATTGAGATGGTGTACTGACAGGCTGGAATGGCCATCTGGCATACCAGAGATTTTACTGGTGGGCTGGCGAGATTTATTATGAACCCGTGCTCCTCATCCCTAGCCCGCTCAGCAAAATTCATTGTGAAGTACCCCACCAAACCAATACCCCCCTCCCACACCCCTAGCTTGGCAAACTTTATTGTGATTTTTAGCCACAGCCGCACTTTGTTTACATAGGGGAGGGGTTAATGTGTGACATCAGCTACCTATGTTGATGAGAGGCTCCACTCTGAAACATTGTACTTCCTGATTGATGGGATTAACTTAAAATCAGGTTATGAGCCATAAATAAACCTTTTACAGATTCATCTATTAATTAACACACTAACTAAAAAATTAAATTCAGGGCAATTCCTGATGCTGCCTGCAGGGGGTTGTGTGCGTCCGTGTAGTCGTATCCCTTCTTAACGGTGTCTGTCTCTTCCACCCCACCACAGGCGCAGGCAGCAGCGTGCATCACAAGTGCAACAGCGCCAAGCACCGCATCATCTCACCCAAGGTGGACCCGCGCTCAGGTGGCTATGGTGGGGCCCATTCCGAGGTGCAGAACAATGACGTCTCTGAGGGCAAGACGGAGCACAGCCACGGCAGCAGCAAGGGGGCAGGGGGCGGAGCCAGCGGCGGGGGCGGAGCCCGCGAGAAACGCAATGGCAAGGTGCCCAAACCAGCACTGCTGCACCAGAGCAGCACGGAGGTGTCCTCTACCAACCAGGTGGAGGTTCCCGACACCACGCAGAACTCACCCGTTTCCATCAGCAGCGGCCTCAACAGCGACCCCGACATGGCCGACAGCCCCGTGGTGGCGGGAATCGGCCATGTGGCCTCCGTGATGGGCGGCCTCTCGCAGGGTGCCGCCGTCTTCATGTCCGAGGTGACCGGCGACCCCGTCTACAGCATGTCCCCCACCGGCGGGCCCAGCTCCCACCTCATGGGCCCCGACGCCACCTCCCAAGGCCTGGTGTTAGCCGTCGCCTCGGATGGGCACAAGTTCGCGTTCTCTGGTGGGGCAGGCGGCGACGCGGGTGCAGCCGGTGCCACGGACGGGCTGGCCATGCTGTCCGCTGCCGGTGTGTCCGAGGAGCTGGTCCTCTCCAGCAGCCTGGACTCTGGGGCCATCAAACTGCCAGAGACCGCCATGAATTTCGACCCCGACTGCTTCCTCAACAATCCCAAGCAGGGCCAGACCTATGGTGGCAGCGGCCTGAAGGCAGACCCCAGCTCCTCCGGCGCCTCATCCTCCTCGGGCAGCGGCAGTAGCAGCAATGGTGGCCTGCAGCGCTCTCCCCCGCTGTCCGATTCCGGCTACGGCTTCAGCTCCTCACTGGTGAAGAACATCAAGACAGAGGACACCTCCTTCGAACAGCAGTTGGCCAAGGAAAGTGGCTATCAAGTGGGCCCGGCCGTGACGGGCGGAAGTGGTGTGCCGGGCTCTGCGGGCCCCTGCTCAGCCCAGGGCTCCCTCACCCTGACTCCTGCGGGCTCTCTGCTGCCCTCTGGTGGTGGGCTAAGTCCCAGCACCACTCTGGAGCAGATGGACTTCAGTGCCATTGATGCAAAGCAGGAGTACCCACCTGGCGCTGCTTCAGGGGGCTATGGCCAATCTATTTCCAGCCCACATCTTGCCCACCAGAGCCGTTCGCCCAGCTTTTTCCTCCAGGAGGCGCCCAAGACCAGCCCATCCCAACAGGGCCGACAGGGCTCTGGACAGAAGTCGCACCTAATGGAGCACAACTCCCATGACTCAGGTGCTTATCTGGGTCTGCAGGTGGTCCGGACCGACTCCCCCAGCAGCAACGGGCACCTCCACCATCACCATACCCACCAGAGCCAGCACAGGGCCCCCAGCTGCAATGGTGGGTCCCCAGCCGAAGGAACTGGCCAGGCGAGCTCTCTCCAGCTCCTGCAGTACCAGGGGGCTTTCCCTGGCCTAGGCCCGGAGCACGAGGAGGTAGTGGGCTTGGATCAGGGAGGAGGTGCTGGAGCCGTGGGCCAGACGGGAGCCACAGAGAATGGAGCAGAGGGCCTACTGAAATCCGGGAATCACCTTCAGGCTTGCAGGGGCAGCGGTGGAGAAGAAGGGGGCGCCGATCACTACTTACAGCAGGGAACGGACGGGGCTGGAGGAGGCGGGGATGGAGGGGGACTGAGCAACGGGACCTCTGGCGGCTCCGGGGCTTCCCAGCAACAGCTGCAGCCCCTCATGCAGGGTGCAGGACTGGTACAGGGGCTCTACAGTGCCCACCAGGCCCTGGGTGGAGCAGGGGCTGGAGCAGGCAGCAGTGGGGGCCTGGAGATCAGCCTGGACCACTTTGACATCTCCTTCGGCAATCAGTTTTCTGACCTCATTAGCGATTTCATCGCCGTGGATGGAGCAGGGACGGCAGTGGGACCTGGTGGGGCCCTGTACGCCCACCAGCTGGTAGCCCCACCCAGCGGTGCTGACGGCCAGGCCAGCTCCACCGGGGCGCCGCCCCAAGGTCAGGAGGACACGGGGGCGAGAGGGACCGGCTACAGCCCCGCTGAGCTCTGCCTGCAGACCTGCTGCAGTCCCCAAGCCGGCGGAGTGTCTGGGGAGGCCGGCTCCCTGGCCTTCATGCACGTGGCCGAGGTCGTGTCTGCCGCTGTGGCCCAGGGGGCGCTGGGGATGCTGCAGGCCACCGGAAGGCTCTTCATGGTCACTGACTACTCCCCCGAGTGGTCCTACCCAGAGGTGGGCGTCCTGCACAGTGCCTGAATGGAAAGGTGTCCGTTATGATTTAAACAGCAAAACCTGGTGCAATTCACTAATCTAAGTCACCTGACTAAGTTAGTAATCTGACAAGTTTTCTAAAAGCAAAACAAGGCAATAAATACAAGGATAGAAACATGGACTGTTAAGTTAACAGTTTTGCAGAACACATAGTTATAGTCATATGACTTACAAAATACATAACTAGTATTGATTTTATGTATCATATTTCTTGTACAGTTTATGCTAAAATAAGTCCATCTATTAATTATACTAATCGTTAATTTTCTGCTCAGGAATTGTTTTAGACGTTCTTTAGCTGGCTTTAAATGGGACCTCAAAACTGCAATTTGCCTGAACACCACTAGATGGCAACCTGCAGTACGAATGAAGGCGTATTTAAAAAAGAAAAAAAAGAAGCCGCTATTCATGGTAGTGTCCACTAGATGGCAACAGGAAGCCAAAAATAAAACATCGTTCAACAATATTCACGAAAACCGAATCTGTTAACGTGGGTGAGTTTGCTGTGTCAGTTACTCGAGTTAAAGAGTGTGCAACCACAACCAAAACTGTAGAAAATGGCATGCCTCTGCTGGAGTTTTCTACCTGCATACCTGTCTCGAAGATGTCAGGTCACGCACCAGAGCTGAGTTGTGAAGTGCGTGAGGCTAGCAGAGAGCAGCTCGCCCGGCCCTGGAGGTTTCCGCCGTTTATCCGTGCCTGTTTCCTCAGGGTGGCGTGAAGGTGCTGATCACAGGCCCTTGGCAGGAGGCTAACAGCAGCTACAGCTGTCTGTTCGATCAGATCTCCGTCCCCGCCTCCCTGATCCAGCCCGGTGTGCTGCGCTGTTACTGCCCTGGTAAGAGTTGCCTGCATGTTGTACTGCTCCTCCCTCCGCCATTTTCACCAGGCCTTGTCATGGAATAAATAAAGTCACTCATCCCTGGATGTTTACACCATGCTGGGGGATTAGCGAGAGGGGCAGTCAGAGAGTCACCCGCCTTGACGGATGGCCTGTCACCTGGTGAGTGACAGTGGAGAGTCTCCCTCCTGATGCTCAATCAGTCTTTCTCTCTCTCTCTCTCTCTCTCTCTGCAGCTCATGACACAGGGCTGGTGACGCTGCAGGTGGCTGTCAGTAACCAGATCATCTCCAATTCCGTGGTGTTCGAGTACAAGGCCCGCGCCCTGCCCTCACTGCCCTCCTCACAGCATGACTGGCTCTCCCTGGATGGTAGGTCGCTTTCAAGTGTTACTGCGGTGAATCTTTACAGTAGCCATCTGTGTACCTGTACAGTCTCCATCTCAGGGTCTCTGTACAGTCTCTGTCTCAGTGTTTATGTGCAGTTTACATCTGCATCTCTGTACTGTCTACATCACATTCTCTTTGTACAGTGTCCTTCTCAGTCTCCCTGTACAGTCTACATTACATTCTCTTTGTACAGTGTCCTTCTCAGTCTCTCTGTACAGTCTACATCACATTCTCTTTGTACAGTGTCCTTCTCAGTCTCCCTGTACAGTCTACATTACATTCTCTTTGTACAGTGTCCTTCTCAGTCTCTCTGTACAGTCTACATTACATTCTCTTTGTACAGTGTCCTTCTCAGTCTCTCTTTACAGTCTACATCACATTTTTTGTACAGCCTCATTGTCTCTGTAGAGCAGGGGTCTCCAACTCCGGTCCTGGAGAGCTACCATCCAGTAGGTTTTCTATCCTACCTGGCTTCTGATGAGCCACACCTGTTCTCAGGTAAATACCAGGAGCAGGTGTGGCTCATCAAAAGCCAAGTGGGACAGAAAATCTACTGGATAGTAGCTCTCTAGGACCCGAGTTGGAGACCCCTGCTGTAGAGTATCCATCTGTCTCTATACAGTCTCCTCCACATTCTCTGTACAGTTTGTCTCAGTGCCTCTGTATAGACTCCATCTCAGTATTGTTGTATTGTATGCATCTGCATTTCTGTACATCTCATTGTCTCTCTACAGTCTCCACCTCATTGTCTCTGTACAGTCTCCATCTCATTGTCTCTGAACAGTCTCCATCTTATTGTCTCTGTGCAGTCTCCATCTCATTGTCTCTGAACAGTCTCCATCTTATTGTCTCTGTGCAGTCTCCATCTCATTGTCTCTGTACAGTCTCCATCTCATTTTCTCTGTACAGTCTCCATCTCATTGTCTCTGTGCAGTCTCCATCTCATTGTCTCTGTACAGTCTCCATATCAATGTCTCTGTAAAATCTCCATCTCATTGTCTCTATGCAGTCTCCATCTCATTGTCTCTGTACAGCCTCCATCTCAGTGTCTCTGTACACTTTCCATTGCATTGTCTCTATACAGTCTCCATCTCAATGTCTGTATATAGTCTCCATCACATTGTCTCTGTACAATCTCTATTTCATTGTCTCTATACAGTCTCCATCTCATTGTCTCTGTACAGTCTCCATCTCATTGTCTCTGTAAAATCTCCATCTCATTGTCTCTGTACAGTCTCCATCACATTGTCTCTGTATAGTCTCCATCTTATTGTCTCTGTATAGTCTCCATCTCCGTATTTCTGTACAGTATATAAATGTGCCTCCGTACAGCTTTCAGCTCAGTGCCTCTGTACAGTCTCCATCTGTATCTCTATACAGTATTTCTCTCAGCGTTTCTCAGACTGAACGATCGAGTCCCCCGGCAGCCTATTTCTTGCCTGTTGGTCAACGTCCAAGCCAAGTACAGTAGCGTGTTAGAACCATCTGCTCCAGTCCGTCGAATCTGTTCTGTAGGTCTTCCATACTGAGAGTGTGTACTGGCGGCATTGTGGCTGTGCTTTCGTGACGCACCACCGTGGAGTTTAGTCAGCGCTTTCAACCGTTTGAATAGATTAAAACTAACACATCCCTTCCGTGAAAACCGATCTCTGCCAGTTCACATCAGATACCTCACAGGCGAGTGCCGGCAAACAACCGGTGCCCAGATCAGCCAAGTGGTACCAGGGTGCCGTCCTCTGTGCCGTGAGCAGTGACGTGACAAGAAAACAGAAGCGTAGCACTGGCGAGCATACAAACATGCCACATGCTCTGGCGGCGTGTTTTCTTAACCACGATAAATATGCCGCATTTAATTTCATGAATAATAAAGGTTGTTATGTTTTATTGAGCGTCCTGGCAACCAGTTGTTTCCCGTCGCATCAATTATTAATTTCTCATGCAGCTTTCTGGGTTCTCAGCAAGACTTTTAGCCAAGCCTTTTTTTAGAACAATGTCTTATGAAATCTGCTTCACTACTGATGCAATAGTTTTTTTCCTGCAGCCCCAGCGCCGAATCAGGCACAGGTGCACGGCGCAGGTGGGGAGCGCACCAGCAGCCGTGCAGCATGCACAGCTGCCCAGGTTTGCCGTAGTCCCCTCAGAGGGTCTGTCAAAGGCAAACCTTTCCGAACGTCACCCCGATGCATCCTGGGATTTACGAATGGCGTAGCTAAGCACACCATTATGTGAGGACCGGGAATGGAGGCATTAGGTAAACTAGGAAGAGAAAGAACTGGGTGTCTTTGTCCAAGGGTAACAAATGAACACATGACTATTTGTGCTTGTGTCAGAGAATCGGTCACCCTGACACCACACACCTCTGCTTCTCCTGTAACTACCCAGCCTTTGCTTGCTCTGTTGTGTTTTTCCTCTATTGCAAGCAGATTATTCAGTCTTACATCTGTCTATGATGCAGCTCTTAGCTCGTTTCAGATCTATGTGATGCTGTCGCTAAATCTCCACTTAGCTATTTGTGGAAAACAGCCATGTATAAAAATGAATCTTAAATAAACAGATGAGCTGAAAAGGCTCCTGGATGTATAAACGATTCCCTACACGCCTGGCCGATGTCG
>JAODLC010000113.1:1839563-1875035 GCA_026781145.1 Hippopotamyrus pictus
GGGGGGGGGGGGGGGGGGGGGGGAGGGGATTGCGGCCCCCGTTACTAACCGGGCTTTTCTCGTGACCGTACAGCTGGGGGGGCTGCAGGGTGGCATTGTTATCCAAGATGCTGAATTTTAGCAGCGGTGCCCGCAGAGCATGAGGGGCAGAGCATTGGTCGACAGCCGCAGATTTTGATATCAGTTGCTCTCCATTATTTTCTTCCTTGATTGGACAACAGTGGCTTATTGCCCCAAGAAGGCGGGGCGATTTTAAGTAGGATTTTTGCCTCCACAGCACAGATAAAAGACGTCTCACACTCAGCTTCACTCCTTGTGGTCTCCTTTCATTTCAGTACAATTCTATATGTTTGCCTGATGTTTTCGTCTAATTTGACATGAAATTTAACTGATTTACAAAGTTGAAAATTTCACTGCTGTGGTAAAGACAGAAGGATCCAGCAGGACGGCCCCTTGCTGTGGATCGCCCTCGCAAGGTCCTGGTGCATCCACTGCAAAGGGTCTCTAAAGGATGTCACCCAGCTTGTTCTGATTTCGAGTGATAATGAACATAAAAATATATGCTAGTTGTGGAAGCATGTTCAGTCTAAATGTTCAGCTTAGACAATTATGCCTTTGACAAATAATCACCAGCCGTCTTAAGAAAAAAACGTAAATCCTGTGATATGCAAGGTTTTGTGTGGTAATGAATAGTAATACCAAGGTGTTTAGACCATCGGAAACAGTAATGCAGCCTGCAAATTAACCAATGAAGGGCCGGTTTACGACATGCAGTGATTGGCAGAGCTTCTCACCTACCATGTTTCAAACCTTGTTCCTCCCATTACTAGTTAACAATAAGAGCATTGATTAGTGGAGCCTGCAGTTTAAGTCTCATTAGAGTAATTAGCGAGATTTAGAAGAACAGTCAATGAAATCCCTTGTTTAAACACTTATGAAGTCTAGCTCAACAGCAGTGCAGATTAGGGATTGTTGTAATATCCATCCTCTACACATACATACATATACAGTGCAGGACAGTGTGTACTGCAGGACACACAGACACACACACACTCGCACACATGGGTGATTTAGTGACACCAATTCACCTGTGAGATTTCGGGAGAAAGTTAGGGTACCTGAAACACACCTGAAATTACAGGGAGAACGGCCACATACACAGTCAGGCCCCGAGCCCTGAGGTCGCAGTGCTGCCACACTGCGCTGACGCACTGCGCTGACGCACTGTCAAAAGTGCAGCATTCAAAACACAAATGCTCCTCTCCTAGTGAGGTAGGCAATATCGTTTTGTGATTTGACCACCACTGGTTCACATTTTCGCGGGATAAAGATGAGTCATCAGTGGGCAGGAGATGCAAGTAACCCTTGTAATCTTCAGACAGAATCAGTACTTTAATCAGTATTGCTCAAGAAACAATATAATCCATTTGTAAAGAGTTTAGCTGAATGTCTGCACTTTGCTAGTACAAAGGATTAAGGATGGTGCATATTATATGTTGACAGCATTACATCAATTGACTGATGGATTTCTGGAGATTGCAGGAGCCATATCCTGTGCCCTAAGTGCTGTGATATTTGTGTTTTTTTTCCCTAAATGCTCTGCACTTACAGCTGGCCTGTGGTACTCCAGCTGTCACACAAAGGATTATGGGTTTCGCCAGACCTTTCCTATATTCTTTGGCGGAATCTCAATATGTGTACTTGACTCTACTTGCGTTCACGTGTACCGGTTTAACGTCATACTCCATCACCGAAGACCGGTCCCAGTACTAAGATCACAAGATCAGAGGACGATGTTGTTCTTGCACCGCCCCAAATATCAAGGATGCATTGGGTGCACATTGCCAAATGAGAACAATCCCATGATTCTTTGCGTGCTGTTGAGATGGTGGAGGAAGAAAAATTGTATTACTTTAATCGGAGTAACATTTCCGTCGTTCCTGTCAGATAGTATTTTCCCGCTGTTTTTCACTTTTTTGGCTCGTAAGACTGCTGAACTGGAATGGTTATCATCCGCGTATAACGTTCGTACAGAGCTGAAATAAATGTGAATATTTTAAGTGCAAACTTCATTTATGAAAAGTACTCATACTAGTAGTCATACCAGGAATAATTCGTCATTTAGACTGAACATTTCGATTATGTGTCATTTATTAAATACCACAATAAAAATTACAGCCAGGGTAATCAGCTGGGTGTACGGCATAGTGGAACAGCAAGTACACGTCTGTCTCAATCCACAATTTGGTTCTCTGTTCTTGTGATCTTACAAGATCATTCTTGGAAGGCAAGTTTGCAGGACTGGTCTGGGTGCCAACAGACACTGGGGTCACACCACTGTGGATCCCAGTCTGTCGCTGTTGGCACTGTACACCCGGGCCAGTAAAACAAATTTTTCAAGACAAACTGTTTTTACAGTTTACTGACCAGAAGCAGCTGGAATTTTATCTCTGGTGTGGATCCTTAACCAGCTGGGCTGTGGCCAGTTTGGTAGTGCATGGTTCCAGATCAACAAACAGTTAGCACTAATGTACGGTCTTGCATTAAAAGGGTACAAGCCTGGGCTGTGTCTCAGAATTCTGATTTAGGAGCCTGGTCTGCCTGGTCTGTGGGGATTAGTGTGTAGATACTCTGAGCAGAAGGATTCCCCTATGAAAAAATTACCCTGAAGCCTGTTTAATACAGCACAAGGTGACAGGATAAGTCCTTGGGGAGAAATGCAGACCTTCAGAAATCACACTGACCATGTGATCGAGTGAGTAAACAAGCCAGCATGGCCCAGGGGGGGCTAATCTGCACCCACTGGTCAGCTAATGGGGTTTCAGTGCGAGACAAACAATGCTGAGTCTGGGAGCCGATTAGGAGAGAACGGGAAACAGGAAAGAGGAAGGAGCAGACACAGGAGGCAGGAAGCAACACACCGCCCAGGGTCATCGTTGGGGCCCAGGGTGGGGGACTGGAGAGCAAAGGCAGGCAGAGCAAAGTGTGCAGGTCGAGGGATGACAAGAATCGAGCTGATGTGAACAAGGTGGAGGAGGGGAAGGCCAGCTATGATTGATAAGAAGGCGTCCGTGGTCTGTGTGTGTGTGTGTGTGTGTGTGTGTGTGTATACAGTGTGTATATATATATATATATATATATATCTGTGTGTGCATGTGTACAGGATTTGCTGCTTCTAGCGGAACAAAGAAAACATCCCCACAAAATCGAGAAGCCTAAAAAAATGGACATCCCAACAAAACAAACACCCCTCTTTTTTGCGGCTTCTCCATTTTTTGCAAGCCTGCTTAAAAACTGAAAGTGCTACATTTTTTTGTTTGTCATCATTTTTTCCATCTGTTTTCCAGTTTTGATAAATTGGAGTTATGGGTAATTAATGACAATGAAAGGAAGTCAATGGAAAAATCCCACAAAGACAGGGATTAAAAATGTGCACATCGGCACGTGTGTCTGTGTTCCTCGTGTTTCTGTGTGCCTGCGCTTATATGTATCTGTAAATGTCTTTCTGTGCCTGTGCGTCCATGTCCAGGCATGTGAGTGACTTTGTGTGCGTCTCTATGTGTGTCCAGATATACGCCCGTCTTTGTTTTCCTACGGGTGCCCGTATATGTGCCTGTATTCACATGTGTGTGCGTGCGTGTCTGAGTGTGCATGTGTTTCTTTGTGTGTCTGGGGGAGGGGGGTATTACTGCAGAATACATTGACTGGATAAAGTAGGGCATCGGTGGGAGCACAGAAAGGGGACAGCTGCAATGCAGAGGGCCCTTGATGAAGGCAGAGCGGGTAGCTGCACAGGCAGCCTGTCACCACAGAGCAGCTCAGCAGCCACCCTGCTCGCTGAGCTGCCTGCGCTTGCAACCCACACACACTTTACGCCATTTTGTCCTCCTCTGTCCCCACTGTAGTCTGACATACTCCAGTCTTTTGCATGATTCAACTAGACGTGTAAAGAAAAACCAAACCTGGCTGCTTGTACTGCTTTGTATCCATCAAACGCTGTGAATTGCTCAGTATTGTCATTGGTGCAGAATGTATCATAGTATTTATTGTATTATCAGTAATTACGGATTCAACCTTAAATGTCTTTTGTGAATACTGATCTTTAAATGTGCGTTTAAGAGCATAGCAGGTCTCGAATTATCTTTAGGCTTCAGAAATGTTGATGTTTAAGTGAGAGTTTCGGACATGAGGAATTATTCCAGGCAAACAAACGTCAAATAAACACGAATTAATGCAAATCATTTTACTGTTATGCCGAGCTGAGTCCCAATTCATATACATAAAAATCTACTGAATCATATTGCAATTCTGCAAACGACAGAATGTGTGAGGTAATGTCTTTATATATCACATATGAATAAACAGTGTTAAGAATAACAGTCTATATGCAGAAGCAATTGCAGGAAGTATTTGGGCAGGCTATTGTGTAACTCCCCTGGGGAAACAGAAAATGGACGCTATGGATGTCGCTAACAGACATATCGGCATATCTGTGGCTCCCTGTGGTCAAACAGATTAGAGATCGAGTTGTGTGTCGCTTGTGTTGAGATCGTGACGGCTTGGGAGAGCCGTTTTGTCAAAGCCGCCTCCGTCCGCGGATACGCTTGTTCCGGCGACCACGGCTTTGATCCTAATTTGTCGTGACGGGCCAGAAGTCCTGCCGCTTCCTTGGCGGGGCGGCAGTGACATTTATTAAAATTCAAGCTTGGCGCCTCGCGTTTCGCTGAACGTGACACAGCTTGTCATTTTCGTACTTGAATCACCGGGGAATGGATTTCGGTGCAGCCTTCCATAAGGTCCCTCGTCGGATGAGCTGGATTATTCAACTTGGGGCGCTAACACGACGTAAATTCGACATCCTGCGGAACAGAAGGGAAAGGTAGTTTTCCCTCAGGCTGCAGGCTGCTGTAGCAATTAAATAATAGTAAATAAATTTACCGGCATCAATTGTTGCGAATATGATTTAGTGGGCACGTTTTATCATCGTTTTGTCAACGCTTGTGTGTAGGAGATGATGTGTGTGTGAGTTCCCAAAAGAACCTGGCCTCATTCGCAGAAAGTATGAAAACTTCTTCATCTTTATCATAGGTGTATTTGCTGGTGAAAGCAGACTTAATTCATCCATCTTCCAACTTCATGTCCTGGAAAGGGATCCCAGGGTGCATCTCATGTAAGGAAGGGCACAGGGGAGTGGTAAAACTAGACAGGATGGGAGTGCATTGCGGGGCACATAAGATCAGTCATTCAGTACTTGCAGTTTAAACATTCCAGTTCACCTCATTGCATTGGATTGCAGATTTGCCAGACACAAGGACCAGATGCAAAATTCACACAGTAGAGAATCGATTCAAACCAGCAGCACTGAAAGTGTGAGCTAACAACATTTCCCACTGACTTACCCATATCAAAGTAATTATGTGTAATGAACTTTACAAAATGACTTATTTTGATGGGTAGCTTTTAGTTTAGTTATTATATGTTGGTTATTGGTTAGTACTGTAGCCTTCTACCTCATGCCCTTAACCAGTAGGCTACTGGCTTTAAAGTCTTTTTGCAATTAGGCTTCCAGGCCTTAAACTCCATGTGATAGTCTCATGGTGCCACTGAGGTTACGTTTCTGCTTAATTATATTGTATGGAAAAGTCATCCATTCATCAAGCCATCCATCTATCTTCCAACCACTCGATCTGGTCAGGGTGACATGACATCCAGGAGCCTCCAGGGAGCAGGACGCGCCAAGGATGCGATGCTGTGGTCTGTCTTTGTTGTTGAATTCATTCTGACTATATTAGGGGGCTTTTCATCACATCGTTGTTTGACTGCCAAAGTACTTTCACATACAAATACACATGAAGGGCGCAATTGTACACACTGTCTTTGTGAATCTAACTGTATAATAATCAGAGAATAATCAGATTTACAGACCAACCACCTGGAAATCTCCAATCTTTCAGGTGTTCACAGTGTGTGTGTGTGTGTGTGTGTGTGTATACTCACACACTCATGCATATATGCTACAGTTCAAAAGTTTGGGGTCACTAGGAAATTTCCTTGCTTTTGAAAAAAACTGTTTTTTTGCCCATTAAAATAACATCAGATTGTGTAGACATTGTTAATACTGTAAATGACTATCATAGCTGGAAACGGCTGTTTTCAATGGAATATCAGCATAGGTATACAGAGGCCCTCTATCAGCAACAATTAGTCCTGCGTTCCAGTGGAATTTTGTGTTTGCTAATGCAAGTTAAACAATTTAATAGGTTAATTGATCATTAGAAAACCCTTTTGCAAATTATATTAGCATAGATGAAAATTGTTGTGCTGATTAAAGAAGCAATAAAACTGGCCTTCTTTGGACTAGTTCAGTGTCTGGAGCATCAGCAATTGCGGATTCGATTACAAGCTCAAAATGGTCAGAAAATAAAAACTTTCTTCTGAAACTCATCAGTCTGTTCTTGTTCTGAGAAATGAAGGCTATCACATGCGAGAAATTTCCAGGAAACTGAAGATCTTGTACAATGCTGTGTACGACTCCCATCACAGAGCAGCGCAAACGGGCTCTAACTACAACAGAAAGAGGAGAGGGAGGCCCCGGTGCACAACTGAGCGAGAGGATAAATACATTATAGTGTGTAGTTTGAGGAACAGACGCCTCATAGGTCTTCAACTGGCAGCTTCATTAGATAGCACCCGCAAAAGACCAGCCTCAACATCAACAGTGAAGAGGCAACTCCAGGTTGCTGGCCTTCTAGGCAGAATTGCAAAGAAGAAGCCGCATCTCAGAATGGCCAATAAAAAGAAGAGACTGAGATGGGCAAATGAACACAGACACTGGACGCTGGAAGACTGGAAAAAAGTGCTGTGGATAGACGAATCTAAGTTTGAGGTGTTCAGATCACAGAAGAAATTTTGTGAGACGCAGATCAAATAAAAAGTGGCTGGAGGAGAGCTTTACGACATCTACCCAGCATGGTGGAGGCGATGTGATGGTCTGGGGCTGCTTTGGTGATGGTAAAGTGGGAGATTTGTACAGGGTAAAGGGATCTTGAAGAAGGCAGGCTATCACTCCATTTTGCAGTGCCATGCCATACCCTGTGGATGGTGCTTAATTGGAGCCAGTTTCGTCCTACAACATCTTCAGACTACGCAAGAACTATTTAGGGAAGAAGCAGTCAGCTGGTGTTCTGTGTACAATGGAGTGACCAGCACAGTCACTGGATCTCAGCTCTATTGAGGCATTATGGAAGCAGCTTGACTGAATGGCATGTAAGAAGTTGCCCATGAATCCAACCCAGCTTGAGTGAAATCTCATCGGATTACCTCAACAAACTGACATCAAGAATGCCCAAAGTCTACCAGGCTGTGATTGCTGCAAATGGAGGACTCTTTCATGAAAGCAAAGTTTGAAGAACACAATTATTTTAATTTCAAAAATGATTATTTCTAACATTGTCAATGGCTATGTCCTGTTTATTTAGCTATATTTCCTATTCAAGCACATTTCATGTATGTTTTCATGGGAAACAAGGAAATTTCTTAGTGACCCAAAACTGAAATGGTAGTGTGTGTGTGTGTGTGTGTGTGTGTGTGTGTGTGTGTGTGTGTGTGTGTGTGTTCACGCACGCGTGTGTGTTTATGTAAATTTTCGGTTGTAGGACAGTCCGTTTTTATCTTTATTTTCGTCTTCAGCTGGTCATACAGTGACATAAAATATTCTCTGACACATTGAGACATGAACATGACATACAACAAAAAAATGCCATTAACACCGTTGTGCAAATGGGCAATAGGATTGAATGAACAGGAATGTACAATAAATAAATATCCTCATCGTATTTAGTAAATTTTTGGCAAATGTTTTCGCACGCCTTTAGGTGTGACACTGATGGTGGATCTTCTGGGGTAAATTGTAGTGGTGATGTGAGGGAATTTTCAAAAGGATAACAGTCCAAGCACTGGCTCTTTTGTTGTGTCTAGAAACTTGGGTAGTATATCTCTCTATTGCGCCCGGATTCTCACACATGTTTACCTTGAAAATAGACAAGAAGGTCAGCCTTTTTGAACTGAACTACAGCAAAAATAAATAAGCAGTACTCGCCACTTTGTGCATCAGTGAACAACGTCTGAATTAATCTGAAATGACAAGCAGACCACTTTGATTTATTGTGTCTGTAACAATATTCCATTCTGTAAAAAAGCCAACCAAAGAAACATTGATTCTTTGCTAAGCGACATATACTGTGAGCAAATTGTAAAAAATAAGAAAATGGAAAAAAAGGTTATTTCCATGTCAGTTTTGACGAATTGATTTTTTTTAAATCATATAGTACGTGATATACAGAAAATGTACCAAACGTTCTCCTTCAGTTAAGAAAAGACGGAGGCTTTGTTTCGGCATTACTTCTATTGATTTATATATAAAAAATAAATAAATAAATAAAAAACCTAGAACATATAGGCTACATACATGCAGACAGTTCCAGTGTCAAACTATTTCGGTCTTTTCGGACTCGGGAGTACAGCGTGACGCGCTAGTGGCACAGCTGCCTGCCTTGATTTGTCATAATGCGGGTGGGGGCGGGGAGCGCTGCTCCTCTGCAGCATTGCAGGTACGGAGTCACAGACAGGACAAAAGGCGCCCGCTGTAGAGCGCCGCCTCGTACTTTGCGTTACCAGTCCGTTGAATCCTTGCTCCGCGATGCCTTATCTTAACCGTGTGAATTTAATCGATCGGGGGAAAACGGGGAAAATGTTCCCCTCGGCGGTCAGATGGCCCACTGGGTGTTTTTAGTGAGCTTGAATTAAACGAGAAGGGGGTGTGTTACGTAAATTCAGGCAATGAATGAGAATCGAGAAAGCGAGAATTTGATAGTAATGAAAGAAAAGCACCCCTCATTCAGAGCATGTCGTATGATCGACGATAGAGACTAATTTTCGGTTAAATTGTTTAAATCCTTTCCAGATCTTGCGTCGCATATCCCATCTTACTTGTGTTTTCGGTACACGGAGGTCAAGAGAATGCTGCATCTGCATTCTGAGTTAGCGATAATATAAATATGTATATTTTAATGCAGTTTATAAAGCAGCAGTAAGGCGATCGATCCCGTGCAATTACAGAAACTGGAAGGGCAGACTGCTTGCCGGTCGGTGGCTTGAAAATGCTGGCAATTCACCTGCGGCACGTGAACGGCAGCGTGGACTTATGGCGATTTTCTGTCTTATGCTGCAGGCTTGTAGGGGGTAGAGTGGTGGCGCGGAAGAGAAAGGGGGAAGAGCGGCTCGGGGGGAGGGGGGCAGAGTAGTGAGGGGATTTATCTCTCCCTCTCTCCCACGGTGTCGCTCTTCCACTTTGTTCTGTTATTGTGGAGTCAGTGCAATCTTTCTCCACGCGAAAAGGAATTATATCGCTACACGCGGAGTTGGGGCTCAGACCGCATGAGCGCTGAGTTGTCACTGAGGATCAGCCGTTTGGGCTTCGGTGTGGATACAGATGAATGACGCCAGCCTCTTTTTAAAGACGAGGGAGTGAGTTTGCTGCAGACAATACCAATGGAAAATGAAATAGAAGGTTAGATTTGTGTCGTAACGGTGCTTTTCTTCGTTTGGTGGTATCTGGTGTGCTTTGCATTGACGGTAAATGTGTGTAAAAATGAGAGTGAAGTTGCACAGCACCAACATGACATATTTTTTAGTAATTCGGCGGTACTCTGATTTCTGCTGCACTGCCTGGCTCTCAAATTAATTTTTAAATATTTGTTATTGTTAGTAAAATAAAGGTGACTGAACTCTAGATCGATCTCCCTTTTGTTATTGTGTGGCATTAGCTGATACATTAAGTTTAGCGCTTGTTGGTGCTTTCCTTTTGTTTGGAAGTATGTGGTCATGTTCGTTATGTAGTCCTGAGGTGTTCTTAATGTTGTGCTGGCAGTGCTATTGCTTGTGAATATTCGTGCACATAGATACTATCATAAAGTCTTTCAAAAAGACTTTTAAAATATCATTTCATGGTTTCTTTTGATAGGTGTTACCAAGAATCGATACAAAGATTATAAAACGATAAAACGGTACTCTTCCTACATTTTCGTCTAATTGACATGCTGATTCGGACAGTTTTATTACTTACTTTACATTTTCAAAAGCTGTTCTATCCCCGACCAGAGTACTGTAGAATAGCGACACGTCCCCTGGGTGTTGCAAATGAAACATGGAGCCCAAGAAATATAACCTGGTCCTTCTAAAGAGGCGTTATTACCCATAACACAATTATCGACTAACACTGACTGGTGTAATTTACTCCACAGACAGAATCGAAGCCAGAATAGGGAAAAAATGCGAACTTATTCCTCCTTAATATCACTTGTGGATCATACTTATTTAGACGCCTCCATTTTTAGGTGTTTACAAAAAATATATATTATTTGAAACAACTCATGCAAAACATTATATTAGGATTTAGGCAGCAGAAACTGGTTGATGAATATTTGTACGTTTCTTTATTTATTCCACTTCTTTCCTTCACGTCGCCCTGTATGATACATTCCGTTGATTTTGATTATGCTGCAGCCGGTTTATCGCGCCTCGCATCCCGGGTCAAAGTTTGCCGTCGTTTCCGTAGCGCATGTCGTCTGCAGCCGTCGCCGTCTCGTCTTCGCCTCCTCAGTCCCGTTTTGTCAGCCACCTTTGAGTCACTTTCAGCTGATCGACTCAAAACCCCGAGACAAACAAACAGCTCGTCCCCAACAACTCACACAATACCGTCAAAACCATAGACTGCTGTATTCTGTACATTGTGCATGTGTCTTGAAAAAAGACGCGTCTTCATGTTTGTTTTTTTTTTTTTAAATCAAGCCCTGGTATATAGTGCATACAACTTAAAAAGTTAACTCCGGAAGAATCGCTGCAATTTCAGAACCATTGGTTGTGGACAGCGACACGATTATGTGCACCAAAGCAAGAAAGAGAATAAAAGTTTCCAAATGACTTAGACGTTTTGTGGAGATATTACAAATAATGCTAACATCACATCAAAGTATTCGCTACAAGTGCTTGAATAATTCCGTGTTTCTGCATCATGTGTTTCTCATCACGATCATCGAAAAAGTAGGTCATGTCAGCACCCCCCTAAAATAGCTTGAGTATTTAGGCGGAAATAATTCCGCGTAATATTTATGTCATGCGAATAATAAGAGGTGTACTTCATCATTTTATTAGCATGTAATCATCACATAGGTGGAGATTTAGGCAGCGATATAAGCTACACATGCCCTCCCATTGTGGCAGGACTGGCAAACTGTCCTTACAGATCATTCCCCTAAGGCAGACCTGTAATTTGGTCATTCATTTTAAGTATCTTAATTCTCTAGATTGTGTTTAATAAAACAAAAAATGATGTTCAATTAGCATTTGTTTTGAGCCATGCTGTTTTTGAAGTTATTAGAACTTTAATCTTCAATTCATTGTATACTATTGTTAGAAATGTTTTTGATAGAATCATTCACATATGACTGATATATGTTGATTTTGGCTATATGTATGATGGACATCAGAGCCAAAATGTAACAAAGGAGGCTTCTACGTGTGAGTCACTTATGTGACATTTCATAATGATTCACAGCGCTCCTGCCTAAGAAAGCTCAGTATGAGAGCAACTTTGTATTGTTATGGCAATTTTTTTAGCATCATTTTCATTTAAATACATTTCGTATTAACTTGCAAAACATCTTTCACAACGTTTCAGTTGTGGCAAAAATTCTCCCGCAGGCCTGTTTTGGGATTTACATTAATGCCACATAATAATGATATGGACCAGTTTAAGGTTCTTACCATGTTATTGTCAGGGGTACTATAGAGATTGATGAACAATTTTCTTAGCTCTGATAAGGTCAGACCAACACAGGTTTCTCCTAACCTGTTGATATTCTTTCTGTGTCTATACCTCCCAGTGCAAACACAGTACAATATCCCATTGTTGTTAATTTGAAATAAATGTACATTCTGTATTTTCTATTGTCACTCAAGAACTATTGCTGAAGTACTTTAGTAATAAAAGGATACTTTGAGTATGGAACTCTTTGAATCCTATTAAACCATTCAGACTGACTCTTCGTGTTTCTGGGTCAGTTGTTTAAGTACACAATAGTCCTTTAATATGCGAATTTCTGCTGTCTCTATTTTGAATATTTTGTTGACTAGATTGCAGCAAGCCTCAATAAAGCTCAAAATGCCATTAGGCTAGTTCAAATAATTGTTTATTTCCCTGTGTGTGAGGATACACAACGAGTAACATTTTATAATGTGGGTATTATATCCTTACACTGTCAGAATAAATGGTACAGCACTGGTACAGTTTTGTTCCCCAAGGTACAAACAACATTAATGTCCCCCCAATGGTACAAAAAATGCTTCTCAGAGTCCATCTTTAAAGGTATATTTACCTACAGCTAGGGTATAATTGGCAGACCCCTGATGGTACAGCCCCGGTAATTGCACCCTCAAAGGTACAGATTTGGGCTTTTCTTCTGACAGTGTACTGGTATTTACAATTATTTCTCAAAATAACTGCCAAAGAAAATTTAGTTTGACTCTTTTTGAAACTTATGAGCTCAATACAGTCACTCTATCATGCTCCTTTGAGTAATAATCTTAATTCCAGTCTGGACGTCACGTAATGAGAGCTTATAATTTTTCCCCAGTATTAAGATTGTTAAAAAGAAATGATTTGTCCTTCAACTTTTCAGTTGTATCTGAAACCAGCCAGCCTTGCATTGTTGTTCCTTAGGTATTTGCCTGTGTAAAATCATCATAAAACATTGAAGTGAGGTCTTCTACTTGATGTGTTTTTCTTGGGTTGATCTCATGGTGAGGAAGGCTAAAAACTGTTACCCACCTGTGAGTTTCTCGAAAAAACTTAAGTATTGTCAAGAGTTAAAGCGACGCCCCTTCACAGGCTGAATCGAGGAGCTGAATCGGTCACATTCCTAGTTTGGGGGCTGTTGCTGAAGTTTTGAATGAACAGATTTGCTCTGTGCTTAACGTGCTATTTTTAGCAGGGATGGCTTTCTCAAACAGAGATCAGGGTGTGTCGGAGCAAGCAGGCAAGAAAACCAGATGCAGAGCTGAAAGGCCCAATGTTCATGTGGTCTCATTAAACAAAAAGTGTAACTGCCTAGTTCAGGCTGTTGTGTCATGTTCAGCCAACTGGTGATTCTCCTTGCTGTTGTGAGGTTTGGCTCATTTCAGGGATATAAGCAGTCTTTTGTCCATGAAGTTCATTATAGACTTTCCTGCCCCGTCTAGAAAACACCTCCAAAAACCCCAGTTGTAAAAGAAAACATGGAACAGACACTATACACTTCACACTTCTGTTTAATTGAGGAAGAGGTGGCACTGGCCATTTGTCATGTCCATTCAGGAGATGCCTATTTACACTCTGTCCCTTCTCTGTCCTCACAATCTGTCCCCTCTCTGTCCTCACATTCTGTCCCCTCTCTGTCCTCACGTTCTGTCCCCTCTTTGTCCCCTTTTTATACTGTCCTCAACTTTGTCCCTTCTCTGTTCTTTCCACATGCTATTTACACTCTGCCCCCTCTCTGTTCTCTAATTCTGTCCCCATTTTATCCCCTCTTTGTCCTCTCTTTATTCTGTCCTCCATTCTCTCCCCTCACTGTCCTCTTCCCGTTCAGTCTTCTCTCAATCTCTTCTCCACTCAGTCACTTTGCATTCTCTTAGCTAGTGGCTGCATGCATCTCTGACATAATCAGGAGAATCGGGCTTATTTGACGTGTGAAAATACATAAACAATGACCACATGCTCTTCAAAAAACAAAGGAAAAACAGATTGTTATCTGAAGCTGGATGAATCGGGGGGTGGGGGGCAGGTTGGGGGAGCTGCTGTTCCCAGTGCTGAGCTGTAAAGCCACAGAGAGATTGCTGATCAGCGCAGTATCCAGCTGCAGTCTTTGTCATTTCTCTTCACTCCACAAAGTATGAATGAACTATATTGCAGCAATACAGCAATATTTGATTTTCAATGAAGGGGAATTTAATACTATCTAAAACTGTAGGATGTATGACCTCGCTTATGGGGCAGGAGATATGCAGAGCAAGTCTTGAGACACTTGCTTCATTCAGTAAAAATATTGCAGATTTATTGGTTTAATAACAAAAATCATTACTTAATTCATGTAAAGAAAATATATATCACATTATAGACAACCAGAATTTTTAAGTAAAATGTTCCTTTCAAGTAGTATTAAATTGAAACCCAAATTATAGTTCTAAAAGAGCTGGTCAAAAAGTTGATTGACAAGCATCACTGGGCGTGTTCTAATTAGTAACATTATTGCCAACACATGAAACTCTAAACATTTGTTAGTGTCCCTGTGGGAGCCAGTCACTACAATTGCAATTAATGGAAAAAACAGAACTGAATCAACTGAGTCCGTCAAAAAAATGATGACACTTTCTAAAAAGAAAATGTTGTATAACTAGCTGTTCTGTTGCAAGCGAAGAGCTCCTACATTTAAAAAACAAACAAACAAAAAACCTTAGGACCGTTCTCCTATAGTACAGGTTTCCATCTGCGAAGTTTTTGTGAAGAATCCCATTAGGAAAGGATGTAAATTAAGACAAGAACATGTCATGAAAAGCATGCAGACATTGGCATGCCAACTTTTCATTATGATTACAAAAAAAAAAAAAAAAGAAGGTAATTCACTCGCCGAAATAAACTAAAGCAAAAGTCTCATGATTTTAATGATGCCATTTGGTAAAAATAACTGCCTGGTAAACTGGCATCTCTCACTCACTTTAGTATGCTGGTGACAGCTGATGTAATTTGACTCTGCTCATATTGGACACTTATATGTGGTTTAGTTTTGTTCTGGTGGAGCTGAAACCTTGCTCTGACCTATAAGCACTCCTCCGAAGATGCCATCTGGACCTGGCGCGATTCACGTCAGACGGAGTCCGAAATTGAGCCCTCCATGGGCAGCCTGGCACCTTCCTTTGAAAAGTGAGAGATCTCCAAGTGTGAAAAATGGGCTGAGTGATTAAAGAAATTGGATCATCAGCCTTCCACTGGTGATTTTTGGTTCCACCTTTTCAGGGAACCACAAGTAGTGGACAAGGATGTATTTCAAATATCGTATATGCTTGTATCTCTCAGGCAGTTTTAAAGCAGCTGAGCTGGATTGTATGAGAAGTTTTGATTTGAACCAGCAGTGTAATCTGCTGCCACTTTAACATTAAGAATTAGATTAAATATTCTTAACAGTTGTCACGGTGATGAGGAGTAGTGTTATATATTAGTGCTATTAGTGTGCGGTGTTTATGGATCTGAATGTAATGTGTTACCCAGCTGAAAGCCAGGTGTCCGTGCTTTTGCAGATCTAACTGGCTGTAATGTGTTACACAGCTGAGAGCTGGGCATCAATGCTGTTACAGATCTGACTGTCAACGGTGGGCACAGGTAACCGATAATTAACTTTGATAATGCTAAACTGATAAACCATTAAAAAATTAGCGGAACTTAATGAGAACCACTAACCGCTAATTTTTATTATACAGTCATGTAAAAAAATTGACAGTCCATCAAATATTTAGTTCTTTATTAAGAAATATCAATATATCAATATTAAATATTAAACCTTCTTTCAAATGATATCTGTAGATAAAAGTGATGTAATTGGATCATTTGTGCAAAAACAAGAAACAAATTCACAAATTTACAAAAGAAATTATCTAAGATGCCAATTTCTACTGAGGAAAAAGTTAGGACACCCTCACATTCATTACTATTTAAAATGCCTAAAATTAGATTCTGGTTCATCACATCAGGTGAAGATGATCAGAACATCGTTGCACAGATTTTTGGTGGAGTCTGTCTTATTTAAACCACAGACATTTAGATTGGTTTGCTCTTTATTGTTGATGTGAGTAGTATTACAGTACCAAAGTGAGATCCAAAGAGCTCACTCTTGCATATGATGCATATGAGTCTGGGAAGGGATATATAAAAAGATCACAGGAGAGTTTGGAATCAGCCGTTCCACTGTCCAGAAAATAATTTACAAGTGGAGAACATTAAAACAACTGCCAGCATGGCCAGGGCAGGCTGTCCTAGCAAGTTCAACCCCAGGGCAGATCGAAAGATGCTGAAAGACGTCTCCAAAAATCCTAAAATGTCATCACAGGACATACTGTTGCTCTTGTCACAGTGGATGTCAAGGTATTTGCATCTACCATCAGAACGACACCACACAAGTTTGATTTACATGGATGGTGTGCAAGGAGGAAACCCTTGCTGTCAAAAGAAAACATTAGGACAAAACTGAAGTTTGCCAGAGACCCACCTAGACAAAGACTAGGACTTTTGGAACAATGTGCTTTGGACAGATGAATCTAAAATTGAATTATTTGGACACAGTAACAGAGGACATGTTTGCTGTAAACCAAAGACAGCTTTTGAGCAAAAGAACCTCATGCCAACTGTGAAGCATGGGGGTGGAAATGTCATGGTTTGGGGCTGCTTTGCCACAGCAGGACATGACCAGCTCAACATCATAGAATCCATTTGAATTCTTCATTGTATCAAAGGATACTTCAGGACAATGTGAAGGTGAAGCTGAAATGGGGGTGGACCATGTGACATGACAATGACCTAAAACATTCCAGTAAATCTACTAAGAAATGGATAGTTCTGGAATGGCCAAGTCAAAGCCGGCTGACTGTGTATGCAAGACACCCTTCAAACATCACACAGTTTGAGGAATTCTGCATTAGAAAGTAGGGAAAACTTTCTGCCAGTCTGTCAGAGATTGATAGATGGTTTTAGGGAAAGTCTCATTGAGATTATTTCAGTCAAAAGGGGAAATACTAGCTATTAGGGCACAGGGTGTCAACTTTTTCCTCAGTAGGAATTGGCATCTCAGTTAATTTCTTTTGTTAAATAAGTGAATTTGTTTGTTTTTGCATAGGTGGTGGAATTGCATCACCTTTATCTACAGATTTCATTTGAAAGAATATTTAATACCAATATGTTGATATTTTTTTATAAAGAACTATATATTTTTTTCATATGATTATATGAATTTAGCTTCGGTTTGGTTTTGTTCTCTGAAACCCTTAAAAATGGAGAGCGGAAATTCTAACTTGTCCAGCAATTTAGTTCCGCAGGGCTGGGGTCATTACTTGGGGACATTTAGGACTTTCCCAGTCGGGGATCATTGGATTGTGTAGAGTCTCAGGAATAAATTTTCTTTCAGTGCTATTCCATTTGCAAAATATAAGCATTTTTTTCGGAGGAGTCCTATATTTCGCAGCTGGGTCACGCTGACATTTTGCCCTCAGTGAAGCTGCCATAAACATGGTGCCCTTTATCCAGACCTAGGAAGGAGAGTCTCAGCTCTTTATTGGTCTATAGCTCTGTCAATCAGAACCCGGAAAATAACCAATGGCATGATTTCTTGCTTAGCCTGATAACTTGTGGTATTTAAGGTAGTCTGGGTTAAATGTAAGTGAACAAAGATAAAGTCTTTGGCCTTAACAGATCTGGCTACTGACTGTAATGTGTTACTTGGTGATGGATGTTAGTGATTCTTTGGCCTGAACTGTCCCGTTTTCAAGTTCAAGTGCCAAGGGAAATTCAGAGTTCAAATTTCTCCATCTGCTCTGATTGCCTGCAGAAATGAATGCTGAGGAACGTCAGTCAGCCCCAGCCTATGAAAAGAGAGTCATTGCTGATTGCTCTTTTGCAGTCATGCCAGCTATGCATGAGTGCAGTTTATGGCCCAAACACACACTTTGTTGACTTGAGCTGCTGTTGATTCGACAGATAATTAGTTGGCTGTGGCACAAGAGACAGGGCAGCTCCGCTTAACCAGCCAGTCAAGACCGGCTGCTTGGATAACGATGGATCAACAGCTACGGGGAGCGACGGACTGAATGTGTCTTTTTAGAAGGGGCTTTAACACAGCGGCCCGCCGAGAGCAATTAGCAAGAAATCGGCACAGCATCGAAAGCACTTAGCGCAGCGCGTCGCGTTTGAACATAAGCCTGTTGCATCGCGGTCCTTTCCCAGGAGGGGAAACAGATGGAAGTGACAAGGACTCGGCTGTCTCTCTGGACAGCGCAGTATCTCTGTTTAGGCAGACAGATGCAGGCTCTCACAAAGGCGGTGCTTCTCATAAAGTGATTCCTATACGTAATTGTCTTGTGGTTTATATACTTTGTTTGTTTTACACTCAGTCGTAGAGTAACTGGTGAGTCGTAAGCCACAAACGGCTTTCGATACCATTTTCTGTGCGTGGTGGTGGAGTGTGTGATGTGTAAAACAAATACACCGGTTAACAACTTCTACGGTCTGCACCCCAGGCTGACTACTGACTGTCACCAACACCCCCTCCCCTTCTTCACACGCTTAATTACCTCTTAATGACTTAATGACCAAGGTTCCTGAGGCTAAATCCGTACTAATGCCTTAAAATTTACGGGAGTTTCCGAAGGAAAAGATCTGCATCCGCACTACTGTTACCACAAACGTCGAATAAAACGTCGAAACGCGATTTATGTTTTATTTGTTTGTTGTAGCTCAAGAACATGTCATTTGCACATTTTTATCCAACCAAAATCTTTTATAATTCTAAAAGTGGCGAAGTATTTATTTTTAATCATTTACTTTTGACTTTGATTAGTAATAAAGTTCAGTTTTTATAAACACTTGACTGTTGATTAATCTCGCACACAACCATGAGTTTAAAGTAAAGGCACGTACATTATTTAACAAAAACGAAATATCACAGTACTGTATCGTCGCGAACACAAAGATGCGCATAAAAGGAACTATCTCTGTGCACTTTTTCCTAACAACTTTTTTATGCAATGTTCTTAGCAGTAATTTGATCTTGATGACAGCTGTTGATCTTAGATCTAGCTTATAAATTGAAGAACAGTCATAGACTACTAAGCACTGGTTGTAAATCGCTCTGGAAAAGAGCATCTGCTAAATGTAAATCACAGCAACAACACAGGGAACCAAAAATTTAGTCACTACAAGTCTCTCTCAATGTTTGATGGCTGAATGTCTTTATCGTAAGCTAGAGTTGCACTTATATTTGGCTCAGGTACAGCCTCATTTTGAGCTTTACAATACTTATAAACAGCATACAATGTACACAAAACATTTAACAATTAACTGCATACAAGTAAGCAAAACAGCAGCCAGACAGTGAAAGCCCTGTACATTCTCTGCGTTCACACGTGACAGTTTCCGTGAAAACAAAGGAAAAGCATTCTTCGTTGAAGAATAACCAATCAGGAAGAGAGACACCGAAAGAGAGCGAATCAGGAAAGGGTCACGAGCGAGCTAAGTACGAACCAATAGGAATTCAATGTTGAAGGCGTTACAAAATTTTTACGTTTATGAGCATCCACACTAATGAGTTCACAGAAAGCTTGTCAGACAGCTCTGAGAATTTCCTCCGCTTCTGGCAAAAAATCCGTGGTAGTTCGGATAGAAGGCTAAATCAGAAGAATTTTTTTGTTTCACTAAACAAAAGCGAATAGGCCTGGAGGCGTGTGACCACCACGTTCACCTAGGTCATTTTTAGTCTAGTATCTGAGTTATTTACAATAGAAATGTGGCTGAAACTTTTTGTTTAGAGGGATTAATGTGTAAATTAAATTATCCCTGCAGATCATCCTTGATTATAAGGGGACAAAGTGGTATTTTCTGAGATACATTTACTTTCATTTTTTTCATTGGTCCAGACTTTTATGCATTAACAGAAGATCAGTTTACCGTAATAATCACACCCTTCATTCAGCAGGCTTAGTTAATTAATGAAGTGAAATTGCCAATTAATTAAGGGCTTAATGGAAATAAAACCTAGCAAACACGGTGGCTGACCAGGAATTAAATTACAAATCCCTCACTTTTATATTATGTGTGTTTCACTGTTCATAATTCGAATGAAAAACTCAAAAAACTCTGAAAACTGACTCCAAGGGAGAAACTGTGATCAGCACTTACAATGAGACTGAATAGGACCCTGAATAAGGCTTATTAGGACTCACAAAGGGACAGCTCAGAGGTATGAAATTAAACAGGACTCTGAATGAGACTTTAAGTGGTCCATGACAGTATTGAATGGACCTGAATAGGGCTGGACAGAGCTCAGAACAGGCTGAGCAGGAGTGCAAATTGGGCTCAGGTTGGAAATAGGGATTTTGAATGGGACAGACAAGGGTGCTGCTAGAGATTTCGGACCCCCAACCCAGACCAATCCAGTTATGTTCAAAATATTTTAGGGCCCTTGGAATTATCCTAACCCCTCCCCCCCCCTTACAGCGCCCTTGGGGACAAAACAGATCTCTGAACAGTCAGAATTGGGCCCAGAATGAGGCTCTAAACGGGACAGAACAGCGACCTTACTGGCATCGGACCAGGCTGGACAGAGCTCGGAATATGACATAACTGTAGAGTGAATAGATGTGTGAATGGTAGCAGCCGGAACTCTGAAAGCGGGTGCTGTAATTGGCTGTTGGGGTGAAGCATGTGGAAGGGCCGGGTGTTGGCTTGCAGGTACACTGGGGCATGACAGCAGGGCCGGTCACTTGAGGCTTCCCTTTCCACTTCGCTCACCCGCCCTCCTCCCTTCCCTCAGTCGCGCTCTCTCTCCGCAGCGCTCGTAGGAGCGAGCTGAGTGAGAGGCAGCAGGTGGCGATGACATCACCAGCACCGCAGCGCACTGCAGTGCTGTGGCTTACAGTGACACCGCTGCCCAGCAGCTCGGGTCTGCCTCCATCATGGGTGCTCTTATAAATTTATCCAGAACTCACAGACATGACCTTTTACTCATTTTCCCAGCTTAGGATTCACCTTTGCCGTCAGCTGGCTGCATGTAGCATAGGGGCATTAAAGCGATGTCCGCCTCAGCACTTGAACAGGTTTAACTTTTAACCGGGAGTCAGGTTCCTTGGACACTACAGCACGTGCCTCCCGGTCCCGCATGGAGCGGTTGTCCGGAGAGGCGGGGCCACTCTCCAGCCAATCACCAGCCGCCTGGCACGCCCCACTGAGCTCAGACAGATAAGGGCCATTAAAAATCCACCATCCTGGCCAATTTTGTATTCTCCCTGTTGGTAATTAAAAATACAAGCGTCGCCAGAGGCCACCTGGACGTGAGATATTTGCTGGCACGCAGACACACTCGCGGGCCGATCGTGCTCATGTGGCCTCCAAGCGGGTCAGCACCCGAGCGCCGTTTTAAAGGGTAGTTAATCTGAGCAGACAGGAAGCCGCAGTCTCTCACAACCTCAGTGCTGTCTTCTTTTTTTCTTCAAAAATATGAGGCCCTATCTAATAAATGCCATACAGGATAAAAGTAGAATTTAGGGCACCCTTGACCTTCTCCCCATTTCCTTTCTGGCTTTACGTTCGTCCTTCCGCCTGCCATTTTACATTCATCAAGGTGGTGCTCAGAGACGCACACACGGCTGTGTGCGTGCACGCATGCATGTGTACCCCTGTTGCTTGGTTACCGCCACGGAGAGCACGTCAGCAGTCACAGCAGTGTGACGACTCGCTCTTGCGTGTCACTGCTGTGGCCCCAGTATTCAGTAGAGGGGGGAGGGATATCTGATCCGGTTCACCCTCCACATAGCTGCTGAGGCACATGAGGGTCAGAGGTATGCCCTCCCCGATCCTGCCACCAATCCCGCTGCCCGTCACAGCAGCTTGCTTAACCCACTCCTCAGGAGATGAGCCAAGAGAGGAAGTGGGTCTGCACTTGGCACGCCTGTGTCTAGTTATAGATACCATCAGGTCAAAGTAGGTCAGCAGGGAAGTTCTTCTGTGCCTGGACGGCAGTGCTGGGAGACCTCCGGGGCTCAGGATCGTGTGAGCGGCACTGAGTGACAGATAATGAGCTGATGAACTGTTACATGGGGGACCTTGTGTCACACACAGCTGTTAAGCTGTAATGACTCATCGTATGTGCAGTGACAGCTACCAGCTTTATGCACTTTGATTTGAGGAAGTCATCAATCCCGAAGCCTGCAGCTCCGTAACCCTTCACATTGTGCCAGTGCATTTATAAAACTGTCTTACAAAAGCCATAATATCATAGGTAGCCAGAGCAGGTAATAGTAGATTTGGTAACTGTGCGAACTCATATGGATACATTGTGTACACTTTATATTCTCAATCACTGAAAAAAATGATGTACTTTATTAATTCATTAAGGACAGGAATTAAACCATTTAAATTACTGAACTACTAAACTATTAAGATTGATTTAGACTGATTAATTAAACATTAATAAGAGGATTATATGATAATAGCCAAATATTCTTTCAGTTTCATGCTTCATATTCCATCTATAACACACCTACCAACACATTCCTGTACTGTAGGAAAATGCTGTGGTAATTTCTGTGTCAGAATTCATATGAGTTTGTATTGGCTCTGCCTAAGCATGTGTTCATGTGTAGGGGTGTGTGTGCTTTTGTGGTTATTACATTATGGGGACCAGATGTCCCCACAATGTCATTAAAAACCTGTAACTTACTACCTTGTGGGCACATTTTTTCACTCTCCACATGAATAACCTTAATTTCATCAAAATTTGTGAATGCGGTCAAAAAACTAAACTTTTGTTTTGTTACTTATCGTAATGAATGGACAGTCCCCACAAAGATATGAATATGTTAACTGTCTCTATGTGTCTCTGTCTATTTGTGTGTCTGTCTGTGTGTGTGTGTGTGTGTGTGTGTGTGTGTGTGTGTGTGTGTGTGTGCGTGTGTGTGTGTGTTTCTGTGTATCTCCATGGTTGGTAGATGTTTCTCTCGCGTTTAGTAACCCCCTAATAATTTAAAAGCATAAGTAATTCATAGACACCTATTTGACTCTGATACCCCTGGACACCGATAAGTAAACACAAATGGTGTCATATTCACCCCTGCTCCCAGTAGGAGTCCATTCACAGTTATTAACAAACATTAATGTGTCGTCGCCATGACAATACTGCTGTTGCCATGTCACATCCTGTTCCCGCTTACACAAGTTATCATGTGTCTCGTGACATTTATTGTAGTGTTACTAAAATGTTATGATCGGGGGGGTCAAGTTTCAAGTTTTATTGCCAGGGGACCGGTGCATGGGGAGGACAATAGGACCAACAACAGCACAACAAGAGACAATACGATGCAAGACAAAAGACGTGTATGTGTGACATGCAATATAAGGAGAGACAATAAATAAGCAATAAATCGGTGGTGCATCAGGGAAGAATATGCAAAGAGCCACGGAGGTAGCATAGTACTGTTAAAGTGCAGAAAAAGTGGAATATTAACAACAATGTGTAATAGAATGCAGGGGGTGGCCAGGTATGGTATTCTAGTCCTGAGTTTTAGGGTAGGTCACTTGCTCCAAGGTGGGTGATGGGTTCAGTGACACAGGCCATCATCTCCCTGCCTTTCAGACAACCAATTCAGGATGTCCATTCTGGAGCGGCTGGAGCAGATGGAGCGGAGGATGGCCGAGATGGCCGGCCACCACCAGCAGGGCAGCGGCGGAGCCTCCGGGCCTGGCGGAGGGGCAGGTGATGGCGGAGGCGGAGGTGGTAACGGAAGCAGCGGAGGCAGCAGCAGCAGCCAGTCGCAGGTAATGCGCGGGTGCCAGACGGCTTGTGTAACGAGGGATGGTGCAAAGCCTGTGCCGGGAGTTTACCTCTGCTTGTCGCTGTCGCTCATGCTTTAGGGGGCCATTGACGTTTGGGCCAGTTGTGATGTCATCACAAAAAATGTTATGACATCACATGGGTCACAAGGCAAGAATTGAGGTTCTCCCACTTTGGCGGAAATGTCCCCTGCTGCTCAGTATGGGATTGTTTTGACCTTGTGCTTCTGTGTATCGCTCTGTATACGCGCGTGAACATGCGTGTGACTCTGTGTACATGCGTGTGACTCTGTGTGCATGCGTGTGACTCTGTGTGCATGCGTTTCTCTGCACGTGTGCGTACAGGCTCAGGGCCCTGCTGGCAGCTCCTTTGAGAGCCGGGTGGTAGTGGTGTGCGAGAAGATGATGAACCGGACCTGCTGGGCGAAGTCCAAGCACCTGATCCACTCCAAGACGTTCCGCGGCATGACGCTGCTGCACCTGGCAGCCGGGCAGGGCTACGCCACCCTCATTCAGACTCTTATCAAGTGGAGGTGAGCCAAGAGCCCACGGCCCCTGCAGCAAGCAGCTCACATTCATTCAGCATTATGCCGTAACGTGCAGAGGCACCCGAGAATCAGCCCCACGAACTGCGGCACCTCCGATCCCACCTGGGATCTGCTGTTATACCCCGAGTAAGGTATTTGACTGGGTTGCTCCAGGAAAATACCAGGATATATTCATTTGTAACTGTCAATCAAGCAGCTAAATGTAAATATTAGGGAGCAGCTCCAGATTTACTTGGCATATGGTGTCAGATATGCGTGGATGGCACCTCGAAAATACTCTTCATTCATCCGTCAGTCTTACAGCTGCTTTTTTCTTGACATGATTGCAGGGTGATTTTAGTTTATATTAATACAATCATTCCTGGCTCCTGTACCATGATTAATTATTCCAGCATCCAACCCTAAATAAGGAGAGATGTTTAGAACCACATTGCCCGTCTGGCAAATGTAACGTCCTGAAACCTTTTGGTCTCCATCGGACGCTTTGATTTAATTTGATGCTTTGATCTTGACTTTCTCGGTTAAGTCATCTCTGAAAATCCACAGCTGGACCAAGCTCAACAGAGACAGCACCAACTAACCTCCCCACCCCTCCCCCCGCAGAAATTAATGTGTGCATTACACTTAGCAAGGAAGTTAGAAAGGAAGTAAATTACAAAAAAACTCCCTCACTGGTCTTCCTGTTCTTCCAGTCCTTGGGAAGTTGAGTATTTCAGTTAGATGTTTGAGGACTTTATTTGGCGTTATACAGCACTTGACGGCTTTGGAGTCTCAGGATGGTGGGTCTAGGCTTTCGCTAACTAAAACCCAATCTGAGAGTGTCATCCCTGCTCTGTCAGGACCAAGCATGCAGATAGCATTGACCTGGAGCTGGAGGTGGACCCTCTAAATGTGGATCACTTCTCCTGCACCCCCCTGGTAAGAAAAACTGGCTGGGGCCCTTCATGATTTTATACAACAAAGGAACTGAGATGATGAGATTACATCTGTCGTGGCCTAATATAAGAATTCTTGTATCAACAAAGCGTAATTTTAAAGAATTACGCAATGAAGGTAGTTCTGCTTCCTGTCTTTAATTTATCAAATAAATTAATGAAAAACTGTTATGAGAAGTATAGAGAATGTTTGTAATTATGTAAGTTTTTGGATAGCTGTGATGTCATATGGTGACTTTGTCCATCTGCCCATTTTCCATTGGCCCCGCCCCTTGCCCACATTCCCTGGACCCACGCAGATGTGGGCATGTGCACTGGGCCACCTAGAGGCTGCAGTGGTGCTGTACAAGTGGGACCGGCGGGCACTTGCCATCCCGGATTCGCTGGGCCGCCTGCCCCTGGCCATCGCTCGATCCCGCGGCCATACCAAGCTGGCTGACCGTCTGGAGCAGCTGCAGAGGGAGGAGCAGCCTCCACCCACGTCCCCACCCTCCACCCCTCGCGTCTCCTTCTCTCCCACCCCGGACCCTTCCGCCCATGATGGGTGGATGGTTGCCTGGAACAGTGAGCCAGGGGTGGCGCCGACAGGCCATAAAGGCGGAGTCTCCACAGCCCAGGCCACACCCCTCAACCCAGGTGAGGGCACCTATTCGGTAGCAATTGACTTGTTTGAATGTGTCACCTTCTGGCTAAAGTAACCAAAGCTGTGTGAGCGAAAAATCATAAAGCCCTGCATTGACTTTCGACTCCTCTGCCAGACTTGAGAAGACCCAGGTCAGAGTCATCCAGCTACCACGGCGGCGAGTGCCAGCGAGACGTTCCCCTCGCCAAGAAACACAAGCCCAACCCCGAGCCCTCCCAGGCACGCTCCGACAAGGGCCAGCCCACGGCTCTGGGCCTGGAGCAGCAGCGGCTCCATAAGCTGCCCGGCAGCCTGAAGAGCACGCTCCCTCAGAGCCTGGGCCCAGATGGCGGTCTGGAGGGCAGCGGAGGGGCATCCCAGGCCAAGCAAGGGGTCTTCCAGGGCCTGGGCAACAGGTGGAGCTCCAGGGAGGTGTACCTCGGCGTGGCACCGGGGAGGAAGGGTGGAGGGGGTGGAGGAGGCCCGGGAAAGGACAAGCTGGCCAGCAGGCTGCGTCAGCGGGAGGCCGCCAGCGCCCTGGTGATGTCAGAGCGGGAGATGGCTGAACCAGAGCTGCTCTCCTACCGAGATGACTTGGAGAACCAGAGCTGCATGACGCACATGGATGACCTACAGGTGGGCGAGAGGGCGGGGCAGTGGAATGGCAACCAATCAGATGTTGTGGTTCTTTAGTTTGTCTTTGACTTTGGTCAAGAGGCGTTTCACTGCTAAACAGGAAAGGACAGTTGGGATATGACCAAAATAAACTTCTTTATACGATGTGTAGGGAGAATATTCACAAGTTTCTTTTTAGTAAAACTTAGTTGTAGTTCATATACTCAATCAGGTTAGCACCGTATAACATTTTACCACTTATTAAATAATAAATATCCAAAGCAGTGATGTGTGCTAATTGACTTTCTCTTCCGTTGATTGCAGTTTTGTTTATAAACACCCCAAAAAGAACCATCAAATTTCCAAAACCCACACAGTGCTTTTTTCTTGTTTCTGAGATGAGACCGCAGATGACCTAAAGTCAGGCTTCCTCATTGTATGTTATAGCATTGGGAACGAAAAATGTCTCCGTTCTCATGTAATCCAATTATGAATTTTGGTTATTTTCAAAACTAATTCCACAGAAATTTTCTCAGAAACCCACCTCCTGAGCGAGTTTCTGAAATTTGCTCTCCGATTGTCTTGTTCAGTCAGCCCTCAGTTTGGGTGTAAATTACGCTCCTTCATGTAAAAATTACAAGCATTTGAAACATGGTCCGACCTTCAGAAGCCTTCAGAGCGGGTGGTGTAGTACACCCCAGTCATCACTGGGGGGATTGCTAAAGATTTTGGCCCATGAAAGCATATTATATTGGCCCCCCCAGTCCAGACCGGTCCAGTTATTTTCCAAATTTTTTAGGGCCTCTGTCACTCTGGGGCCCTTGGAATCGTCCTGACTCCCCCCCCTCCTTACAGCATCCCTGCCCATCACTGCAGACTCTGACCATGGAGATACACAGACCACAGGACAAAATGCGCCAGGATGTGGGGGTGGTATAATGATTAAGGGCACAGACCTGTAATCTGAAGGTCACTGCTGTTGCACTGTTGAGTCAGGTATTTATCTGCTTGGCTGCAGTGAAAAGGGGGGAAGTGACTTTGGATAAAAATGTCAGCTAAATGATTCAGTGAAGAATATACAGGGGGAGGAGTGCAAGCTTCGTCTACATAACCACATTCCTTTCTGTGTGCCCACCCCTCAGGTGAATATGATGACCCTGGCGGAACACATCATCGAGGCCACACCTGAACGCATCAAGCGGGAGAATTTTGTCGCCATGGAGACTGTGCCCATGGATAGTACGGGCATTAGCACCACCATGAGCTGGCTGGCCAGTTACCTGGGCGACATGGAGCACCTGTCCAGTATCATACACCTGCGGTAAGAGGCCCCCAAGCGACCAGAGCCCTGCCAATTACAGATGACCTTATTGCGCAGATTATTAACAAAGCTTTTTGCAGTAATTAGTGTACATGGACAGCAGCATCAGTATTGCCTCTGAGTGCTTAATCAGTCGTTGAGTTTTACCAAAAACAGAGTCAGACTCATTGACTGCAGTTTGTGAATTTCTTAACGTCATCAATAAGGTGGACTTCAGCAACTGCTCTAAGATGTGCACAGTCAATTGCAAAGGCAGACTATACTTATCTATTTCTATTTAGTTCAATTACGTACTTTTGGTCACTGTACTCTGTACCGTACGAGTGGGTGTGAAAAGTAGATGGATATGAAGCTCTCCTGGTTGAGATTTGAAGGGTATTTAAATTTTGAATGAGATTTGAAGTTTCACAACTTGTTTCATGCTTCTGGGATCAAAGTCGGGGGCACTTAGTACCAAGCCAGAACATTTTGGGGGCACTTAGTACCATGTCGGAACAGATGGTCGTACTTAGCACCAGGTCATAATTGTTTGGGGGCACTTAGAACCTCGTCAGAACAGTCTCTGGCACTTAGAACCCCGTCATAATCAGTCGGTGGCACTTAGAACCCCGTTGGAACAGTTGGGGGCACATAGTTCCAGGTCAGAGCAGAGATTTATACTCAGAATGTCATATATATTCCTGAGCAGCTTTACTCTCCTTTACTCTCCTACTGGGGACTACATACACAGCTTCAGCACATCCCAGGAGGGCCCTGCTCTAGTACCTTAGCGTATTTACCCTGGATCACTATAGCAATATACCCAGTTGTTTGAATATTAGAAGTTGCTTTAGATGAAGTGTCAGCTACGAGGTGGAGATTATTAAAACTGACAGCGCCCCCGCCTTCCCCGTATCAGGTCCTTGTACAGTGAGCCCCTGACTCCCTCTTCCAACCCCAGCCTCAGCCCTGGCAGCTCCCCCCTCGGGGAGGGGCCCTTCGACAGCCCCAGTCTGCTCTCCCCGGCTGACTGGGGTGACTTCCTGGGCGCCTCCAATAGCAAGGCGGAGAGGGACCTGGCGCAGCTGACCCTGTCCGACCCCGAGCAGCGCGAGCTGTACGAAGCCGCCCGTCTGGTGCAGACCGCCTTCCGCAAGTACAAGGTATGTGCGGACCGGCTAGCAGACTGTGAGGTCACACCAGAGGTGGGACGTTCAGGTCCAGAAAGTACATATCCAGACCAAGGTTTTGTTTCAACCAACCAGTTGAGTAGAAAGAGTCACATTCACAGTGGACTCAGCTGGCTGGGTGAAACAAAATCTTGGTCTGGATTTGTACTTTCTGAACCTGAACTTTCCACCTATGAATTGCCCAGTGTGTGGGGAAAGGCTGCTTTCAGTACTGGGGTGAAGTCAGATTTAACCTTGGATCAGTCTCACCAGTTTAATTATGCAATTGACAAAATTCCACTGCGGGCTCATTCTTAGAAAACACTAACTGGAGAAGAAGACAAATAACAGTAAATGCCCCGTGGTGTCATGTGACCTTTACATGTAGTCAGCATTTTACATATTCTCCCTGAATGCATGCACCAACGCAGTCCCTTCAGCCTCGCTGAGTATTAGCTGTACAGCTCCCTCTGCTGCCAGATCTCTGCTATTGCATTATATCAAAACATATCTTTCTATTCTTACAATTGAGTTTTTGGAGGGAAAGAACACTCCCTCTTCAGTGTGGAATAACACACTGGCCCCAGCTCTTGCCCACTCACTGTTCCTTTTTCATATGACTGACAAACTGACTTCAGGTGTCCCTATGCCAGGGACGCCCACTACGGGAACAGCAGGAAGTAGCCGCTGCAGTGATTCAGCGCTGCTACAAGAAGTACAAGCAGGTAAGGTCACCTGGGCAGCCCTGACCTGCTGCTGTAGCTCTACACACTGTACCAATCCTTAAGAACTGTGTGGTAAGCTGTGGGGGTTAACTCTCACACCTACCCTGGGGTCAAATTGACCCCAAAGGCACATGTCAGGTGACCTTTCTCATAGTAACACTTATTGTAGGAGCATGTGAGAGATATTCGGGGAGTGATGCATCTTTCCAAGAAACTATCTCAGGAGACCTTGCATTCAGCCAAATGTTAATGCAGACAGCAGAGAATTAAAATACTGAAATTATAAAATTAACGGTATCCAAAGAGGGGATTATAATTATAAAGTCTTCTCGAGTCATAGGGTCCAAGTCTGGTTCAGCTCTCGAGTCAAATTCCTCTCAAGTCCAAGTCTTTCCATTAGTTTTGCTGAGTCGAGTCACATGTCATCAAATTAGTGACTTCAGTCCGGGTCGAAGTGCGAGTCAGTGACTCGAGTCCCCTCCCCAGCTTTTTATATTAACCAAATTGATTAATAAGGTGCATCATCGACTTGCAGTCCAGACTTTGAGAAGCCCTGGTGTAGCTGGTAATTCAGCATAGAGATGAATAGGCTACATGCGTTGGTGGGCTGTCCCCAATCCAAGTTCTAGTCACTGTACTGGAGAAACATGCGTAGGGTATGATAGAGGCCCCCGCCCTGGTCATGGAGGGGTGCTGTGTGTTCAGCAGGTTAGGCTTCTGTGCTTGTGATTGGACATCTGACGACTCAACCTCTCACCTTAGCAGAATAGTTATATCTTCTTTGGGGCCGTGAACTAGGCCTTTATCCATCTGGAAGGCCCCTAACCCCCAGGATTACAGGGGTACCAAATAAATGGCCTGAGCCTGTCCTTGGACCCAAAGCCTTTCTCTAAGCTGAATAAATGTGCAGCACTGGGCATTTCAGGTCCAGTAGCTACAAATCCAGACCAGGATTTTGTATCTACGAACCAGCTGAGCTTAAAGAGTGACAGTCACAGAGTACTAAGCTGGTTGGTTGAAACAAAATTTTGGTCTGGATTTGTACCTTCTGGACCTGAAATGATACTATATTTGTGTGTCTCTCTCTTTGGAGAGCAAGATGGGGTATGTGAGAAGGAGCCTTGAAATGTATTTCTGGAAATGGCAAATGAAGCATTGCTTCATACCCAGTGGTCTTCTGCGTTTCTCTCCACCTACTCATTCACCTCCGCCTACTTATCGTTATCTTTCCTTTACAAGCTAACATGGATAGCCTTGAAGGTAACGTTACTTATCTCCTTTTTTGTATCCCAATATTACGCCACCTGTGACAGGGCTAACTTTCTGATATCTCTCTCTGCCCCCCCCCACAATTGCAGTATGCACTTTATAAGAAGATGACGCAGGCCGCCATCCTTATCCAGAGTAAGTTCCGCAGCTACCACGAGCAGAAGAAGTTCCAGCAGAGTCGGCGAGCCGCCCTGCTCATCCAGCAGTGTTACCGCAGCTACAGGGAGTTTGGTCGGCTGAAGCCTCGTCGCCACGGCACCACTGTCACCTCCATGGTGCAGCACAAACTCAGGTACCGCAGTCGGAGGCCCAGTCGTGGTCTGCACCATCACTGAGCACGTGTTCCTCTAAAACGTCGAGCTGTAGAAAAGCATATCAAAGGTTTTATTGCTGTTTGGCGAGCCGCTGAAAGCGAGCACGGAGTATTAAATAATTCAAAATGTTAGGGAACTTGGGTTCATTTCATACGTCCAGCTCCATGAATGAACAGAATTCCCTAGACTTGCATTCCCCGGTTTTGTGGTACTACAGTTAAGTTGCCTCTGCTGGCCGAATTAATGGTTGTGATGCTGTTTACACAAGTGCTTAAGGAATAAGCAACAAGATCTGCAGCCAAAAAGTTGTCTTGAGTACTGGGGGGTGGGCTTGCTCTTGCACTGTGCTGTAGTTTGCATTCAATTATAAAAAACCCACCGATTTCCTACACAATGTAGGGTTAATAGCAGCTGGTACAATAATCTGCCATTCTCCGTGAAATCTTTCCTCCACGTTCAAGGCATTCTTGTTCACAGACTGTCTGTCACCAACGAAAGTTTCATGACCACAGAAATACAGCAACGCAAGGATGTAAGCGATACAGGGTCAATACTTATTGAGTTCTTCAACTGTGATTACCTCAGTGAGGATTAAATTAAGTACACAATTGTCTCAGAATGATTAACTCATCATCTGAATGTGGATACAAACCTCAGTTTCATTCCTTAAGGGTCGTCATGGTGTGATGGTGTAATCACTTGATTTAAGTGCCACCAACCCAAAGCCCAATTGTCCGTGTGTTTCAGAAGCAGTCTGTTAACCAAGAAGCAGGACCAGGCTGCCCGCAAGATTATGAGGTTCCTCCGTCGTTGCCGCCACAGGTGAGCTCACTGGAGCTCCACCCCTCCATCCCGCAGCCGGTTCTGCCCCCATGGATGGTTCCCGGATGATGTCACATGATGGGAGAGTGTTTGATGTCACTGGCTCCCCGTAGGAGCTCTGCATCTGACCTGTGGCACTAATTCAGTCACATAACTAATTGTTTTTGTGTACAATTAAATTATATTCAAAAATGGGCATTTGTCATCGTAAATGAGCAGTTGTATTTGTGAATCAATAAATTATTTTATATTTTTACTTTATTATTATATAGTACATAACGTAAACCTTTATGTAAGTGAGATTTTGTGTTCCCATACCATTCAAGACACCTTATAGCAAAAAACATATAGTATATGCCAAAAACAGACTAGTAATATATATTAAGGAATGCATATTAAATAAATGATAAGATAAACTGTAGTTTACTTAAAGGTGTTGCCGTAAACAATATGTGTCTAGGATATTTTACGTAAGTTGAAAGTTGCCTGTAGTGGGTTTTGCGAGTTGACATACACTGTACAGTAGGTAGGTATAGCAGGCAATGCTAGCTAATGCTACCAGCGATAAGTCACCTTATATAACCATTTGACATAATCACTGAGAATGAGAAGACATTTTCTTTAAGGTTTAGCAGGAAGTCCATATGTTACATTAGTCTAGAATTAATCCACTTAGACACGAGCTTTATGTCACCTGGGGAACAGCTAGGTGACAGTCTGACATGTTTACTTGAGAACAGTTACGTAAATTATGCAACACCACATTGTTCCAGGTTGTTAAGGTTAAATGTGCACACCTTGCATAAATGCAAATATCTGTAAAGAAAGAAAACTCTTTCAGCATGGAAGAGGCATGGAAGTTTCTAGCACTGACAGGCTATAATGGATTTGGATCTTAATACAGCTGATACGTCCCTTGTTTCCTTTCAGGCACAAATTCACGCTCATTGACATAGAGTCGCATTTATGAAACACTTCTCTAAAAAGAACTGCAAACATTACTAACGATTACAGCTACTCAGTTATGTCGAAACACTGTTGAGTATGAATTCATTGTACAGAAAAAGGAATTGTTTGAGACTGAATTAGTATCACGTAGATCCCAGAAGAATCCATAATCATTTTTGTAATATTTACCCTGTGCCATGTTATAGATATACCGAGTCGATCAGCATGACTTTGACTGACATGTCTGAGTACTGCGACAGCAGCATGGTGCATTAGGACGGATAAGTCAGCCTGGCAGTATGACATAATCTGCAGCATTTACTAATCAGGTCTTAAACCCAAACAGCAGGCAAGGGTTCTCTAAATTCATTAGTGCCTAGTGCAAGCCTTCAAGATTGGATAATCTGCTGGCTTCTCAGCCCTGTCACAGGCGAGCCTGAGGGCTGTGGTGGCAGGACAGCTGTCCACGCAGGCCGGGGACACGCAGGCTTTGAATAGCACCCAAAATCTCAATCAAGTGGGCAAATCCACCTATTTGGTTTTTGAAGAAATGGGAGGAGGGTGTGTAGAGAAATTTAAAGGACACGGCAGTCTGCTTAGGCGCCCCCTGCTGACTTCCTCTCCCTCCCAGTGCCTACTCAGTGAGTGCTAACGCTAATAGCTGTCTGCTGTTGTTTTGCTGTTTATTCAAAGCCCCTTGATGGACCATAGGCTGTTCAAGCGGGTGAGTGCAGCCTCAGCACCCCGGTTTTGGCTTTTCTCCCTCTTCCTCTCCCTCTCTCTCTCTCTCTCTCTCTCTCTCTGTTTCCGGCCATCCCCTTTTCTTCTCCTCTCCCCTCCTTTGCTGTTGCTTGATGCCTGCTTGCATGACAGCTGCCGGCTGTGATTACAGAAGGGCACAGAGCATCTGTGTGGAATTAGGCGCGGCGGTGAACTAACCAAGGGCCACACATGATGCATCAGCACTAAAACAAACTCCTGTCCTTCCTTCTGTCTCTCTCTCTCTCTTTCAGTTCTTTGTTTCTGTTGTCATGAAAGATGCATTTTTGAAAGCCAAGGGGTTGTTGCATGACTCGGTGGTAAACACAGTTTGGCCCCTGCTTCCCCGTCTCCAGGCATGCTCAGAATGAATTCACTTCTTGTGTGGATGGAATGATCTCGTAGATACCTTGCTGCCTTGTTTTTTTTTCTTATGGTGCCCTGCAAGGTAGAATAATGGATCCCCACACGCTCTTCCCAACTCCTGTGCCCTTGTCTAGTTCAGGGTAAACTATAATTTCAGAGGGTACGGGTCAGAACACTGACCGGGACTTGATACGTCCTAATGGGACCAGTGTGTTCATGCGTGGTCCATCAATACTTCGCCACTGTCCAAACAAATGCCAGCCTTGACCCAAACCGCTTTTTGTGTCACTAAACCAATAAGAACCTCACCGGGATCTCAAAGCAGCTACAGCAACATGTTCTAGAAACAAGAAAAAGACTTTTGCTTACCTTTCTGTAGTATTTGTATGAAAAGTTGTACTTAATGTTTTTTATTTTTCATATTTATCTCCTCAGCTAAACAACAAAATTATTCCGCGTGCAAAGCCACAGCACCAGGCAGAACAGTCATTGTTAAAACTTTAAACAAGTAATGGGATGAAAAGACTTTTGGAAATCATACTGGGTGAAGCTACGGTGTAGAGTCACTTTCACTGGTTTAGTCTACCTCCTGCTGGATGCTGTTGGTTCACTGAACATCCCCATAACATCCTCTTAAAGGTTATTGGTTGGATGAGTTGACAGTAAAATGTGAGCTCTGTTAGCTTTTTCTGTAAGTTGGTATTCTTAAGTTGCTGGCTTTTAATCACTCTGCGTCCAAAATTGGACCTTCAACTTTTCAAGTAAAATATTGAGTATGCATATATAAATGATTTCACATGCTAATCATAACATTTTGTACTGATGTAAATGTCCATACCTAATTGGATTTGCTACTTTATAATCAAACAGCCTACTGGTTTAGTTTATGAATGATCGCAGATTAACAGTGATTTACAGAGAGCATTTAAATTTATTTAAAAGAATGAATACAGAACATCTGTGAAGGCAGTTATCAAATGCTTCTGCTTCTGCTGGTTAAACAACCCCCCCTCCTGCACGCGCGTGAACGCACACACACACACACACACACACACACACAGGTTTGTGGGGACTCTCCATTTGTTTCTATGGGGAAAACTGTAATCCCAATATGACAACCTTAACCCCTACCCAGCCCTAACCTTAACCATAAGTAACCAAACAAAATATGATACTTCTGGAATTTTTAGTTTTTTGACTGCATTCACAAACATTGATTTATTTTTTTTTATTTTTTTTTTATATAAAATTGAGTTTCCTCCCTTCAAGGTCAGATGTTACAGGTTTTTATCACATTGTGGGGACACTGCCCACGATGTAATAATTACAAACACACACACACACACACACACACACACACACACACACACACACACACACACACACACACACACACACACACA
>JAODLC010000113.1:1885052-1895579 GCA_026781145.1 Hippopotamyrus pictus
GCACTTCCTTCTGTAGTGCACACTACCATGGGTAAGTGCTGTCCTAAATGGAACACTAACGTTTTGCACTTACCGGATGTGACGGACTAGCATTTGCTCGCGATTCTCCAGAGCGCCAAAATATCTGCCATGTTTTTGTTTACAATGAATTTCCTTGTGGTTTTATTTGCTTTTGTTTACCCCCTACTACACCCCACCTGGAAACTGCGTTGCATCCAACGTCGACGCAGGATCCTCCTCCTGTTGGCTGAACATGAGATGGTACGTAACCTACATGTTTTTTTTTTGTATGCGTGCCTAATGGCATCGCCGCATGGGTACCTTTTCAGATATAGCGTCTGTCCAACGAAGGTCTTTGCACAAAGTTGTATAAATAAATGCACAAACTGAGGCGTCAAACTGAGGACCTTCTTCCTGCTAATAAATATCCTGCTCCTTGAAATAGAAGCAGCCGAGGTGGGTTGTACAAAACCAGTAGATCTCTAAGGTATTCTGGTGCAAGGCCATTCAGTTCTTTGTAAGTTAATAACAGTATCTTAGTGTGACACTGGATGGAAGCCAGTGAAGGGAACATAGGACAGGATTAATATGGGCATTTCTTTTAGCTTTTGTAAGAATTCTGGCTGCTGCAATTTGTACCGGCTGACGTTTATTTAATGATACAGATGGACAACTAGAAAGGAGGGCATTACAATAATCCAGTCTGGAAATTAATACTTCTTATATGAACACGGAAACACCTCTGAATCAGCAAGGACACCAAGATCTCTGACCACTGTGTTTAGCTGAATAAGAAGACCATCAAGGTTGAGGTTGTCAAACTTACTTCAAGCAGCCTTAAAATTAACTAGCAGTACTTCCATTTTCTCTGTCATTAACATAACCGAGACAGCTGGGATGTATCATCTGGTTTTATATATAAATGTGTGTGTGTGTGTGTGTGTGTATATGTATACAGCATATACATGCTTTATAAAACTGTATCATCAACATGACAATGAAAACTAACACCATGATCTCTAATGTTACTAAGCAGTGGCATATATAAGGTGAACAGTAGCAGACCCAGCACTGGTCCATGTGGAACACCATATTTAACTTTTGTGGGCTCAGAAGATTTGCTATTCACATTACCAAACTAATAAAGATCCATTAAACAGGAGCAAAACCAAAACAGGGCTAACCCTTAATGCCAAACATAGATTCTGGTTGGTCCAAGACAGTATTATGGTCCACAGTATCAAATACTGCAGTTAGATCTAGTAACACCAACAAAGATACACAGCTATGATTGGAAACTATAAGCAAATCATTTATTACTTTTACTAGGGCTGCTTCTGTGATGTGGTTTGTTCTGAAACTAGACTGAAATTGTTCATTAGTATTAGTTTTCTGTAGGAAGGAACAACTGTAGGTGGTGAACAAGAATTTTTTCCTGGATCTTTGAAATGAAAGGAAATGTCACGTCCAGCATACTTGACTCCCCTGTCTCCTCCCTGACGTGGCCTTGATGAGCCAAACCTGTTGCCTGTTGCCCCTCATTAGTCCTTGTATTTAAGCACCTGTTTGTCTCGTCAGCCCCAGTCTGGACATTGACATCAAAAAACTTCATGTTGCTTGTTCCCCTCTTTGTTGCCAGTCCTCCCGTTTTTGATCCCTTGTGGTTCTGTTTGTTTCCAGTTTAGATCAATAACCCCCCTTTTGTTTTTCTATGATGCCTACCCTCCAGTCCTTCATTCAAGTCACGAGAGGAAGAATTAATGGTTTATAATTTCCTAGATCTCTAGTTTCAAGATTTGGTTTCTTGAGAACAGGTCTAATGATAGTCATTTAAAAGGGTTTTGGAACATATCTGAGCCTAAGAGACAAGGGGCCTCTTTCAAGAAGCAGGATTTCTTGCTTAGCCGGATAAGTTGTCAGATTTAAGGTAGTCTGGGCTAAATGGACTTTATCTTTGTTCACTTATATTTACCCTAGGCTACCTTAAATCCGACAAGTTATCCAGCTAAGCAACCCTGCTTTGTGGAACTGGCCCAAGTTCAACAAGTTTGACAGGATACTGATAATCAGTGGTGCAATTTCCTTAAGAAGATTAGTAGGAATTTGGTTTACAAGGTAACTAGATAATTGGCAGAAGGAAATTAGGCCTAAATTCAAAAGTTCTGTTTTTTTTTTTTTTACAGGAAGAGAAGGTTAGAATCTGTCGTTGTCAGTACTAATAGCAAAAGACTGGTAGCTATACGTAGCTACAGACTTGCTGCAGATGGGCTGTCTAATCTTAGTTATTTTACCATTAAAAAATGTAATAAAGTCAAGCATCTGGGACTTTTCTGTGACTGTAACATCAAAGGATTCTTTGTTATCCTAGTATCAAAGGCACTCATCTAGCTCTGATTTAAAGGAACCCAGGGTTTTAGCTTAAGAAGATAAGAAATTTACAAATGAGAGGTGGCCATTCGGCCCATCAAGCTTGTCTGGGGAGAACTTAACTAATAGCTCAAAGTTGTTAAAATCTTAAATGTAACTTAGACGTGATGTTAGTCTTGTATATCTTCTTCTGTTTAAGCCAGTTCGCTTGAGAAGTGAAAAAACTGGTATACTCCAGTGTTATATTAAATCTGGGTAGTGCAAAGTGTCACTACAAATTTTGCAGTCCCATATAGCCATTGACCCACCAGGAAAATACCTGATGGACTGTTCAGCCCTAGTCCTAGGGATCACCTTATACCACGCCTGTTCTGCCACCGAAAACACCACTAGGGGGACCTGAAGAGCTATCTTATAGTTAGTCAAATACACCGGCTCTGGTTCGCTGTTCTAGCTTCAAATTAACACGAAGAGGGGCGAGGTAATAAATAAAGCTGAACCGTTGGGATCTGGCGATGTTATAAAGATGCATGTAATCCGCACTGAGAAGCGGGGACTCGTAATCCGCTTTAATGGAAAGAAACGCGAAACTGATAGACAGAAAGAGACAAGGCACAAACAACGCTGGCAAGGGACTGGAAGATAAATTAATATTACAGAAGGTACTTTAGCGTGTAGTGTTGTGTTTTTTTATTCCCCACCAATCAGGAGTCAGGAGCCGCTTGCGTATATCTTCAGATTCAGTTTTTAATGCAACAATGAAGTTACAACCAAGGCCGGACACTTACAAGTGTGTCCATGTTTTACACCAATTTTAAAATACATTTTCTTATTGTGTAACAATATCTCGTCACTTAAGCATCATATCATTCCCTCAACCATTCGCCATCATCGTTTTCTCCCTTGTTTCACACCCCTAAATGATAAGTTTGTCAATCATCTCTTTTACTGTTTGGTGCCTCGGTTGAACATAATGATGGCGTAGTCATTCGGTTTTTTAAAATACGTACCCCGCCGTAAACTTTTGGTGAACTCAGGCGAATCCCTTCCTTCAGTAGCAAACCTTGGCAGCAATTCTGCTTGTTGCAGATTGTCTGGCTAGAGGGTTAATAAGGTATTTGTCCTTCTACATAGTGATAAGCTGCAGCACTAATAAAGTACATATTCATACTGTACATAAAAGTCTAACAAAATGGCTAAGAGATACAAAAACGTCTAAGCCACAACACAAGGTGCTAATTCATACTTGTTTTTCGTCACATTGTGCACAGCAGTAACTGGTCTGCATTCTCTAAAGATTACAAAGTCACTCTCTACGCGGTTTACATCAGCTTCTTAAAAGTCCTAATGATTACGTTCTCTATGTGTTATGAAGTGCTAAAGAATACTCCATAGTAGAAATAGAAGCAGTTTGCGTATAGTTAATATTAGGGTTGCGGCTTTCCATTTTCGGACAAAATGATAAGTATGTATATAGATATATGGTCCACGATTATGGCAAGCCAAATTGTCTATTATTAGCATAAGTCTTACTCGTCATAACTCAATTAATTCTAATAAAAATACAATTTTTACTAGTAAAAATATGAATTCCATATATCTACAATGCAATTCTTGATCATTTTTACTAGTAAGAACTGCATTTCTTTAATATGAAATACAGAATTCATATTAAAGAGCGCTGTAATTCAAATTTTACTAATCATATATTTCCATTGACTTCCATTGTATTTTTGCCTTACATATCCTAAATTCAGTTTTCACTAGTGAAAAATCGTATCGTAAAGCTCTATAATTCAATTCTTACTAATAAGAATTCCTATCATAGATATCTATAGCTGCAAATACATTTTGACTAGTAAGAATTCTTAGTCCATAATTGAGTTCTTACTAGTAAAAACGCAATTACAGACCTCTACAGTGTAATTGTAGCAATCTGTAATTGCGCATATCCAAAATGTGAATTGCCAAATCGGCTTATTATTATGACCCTATAGTTGAATACTTCTGACTGAGGAGCTCTGCAGTTATGAACCGTGTGCATGATATTACAGCATGCTTTATAAAACTGTATCATCAACATGACAATGGAAACTAACACCATGATCTCTAATAATGTTACTAAGCAGTAGCATACATAAAGTGAACAGTAGCGGACCCAGCACAGTTCCCTGTGGAACACCATATTTAACTTTTGTGGGCTCAGAAGATTTGCTATTCACATTAACAAACTAATAAAGATCCATTAAATAGGAGCATAACCAAAACAGGGCTATGTGTCACACTTGACGGCGCACGGAGCATAAGCAAAAGCGCAGGACGCCAAGAGTCGGGGCAAATACTGGGTTTAATTGAAGCGGTAGGAACAGGCAAAACGCGGGCTGACATTACAATGACTGGACAAACGGAAACGCGGACTAAATACAATGGACTAATGACAACAATCAGGAACAGCTGGTAAACACGGGAAATCCACAAGTTCTGGCTGGTATTGACGTGCATGGCATTAGGATAAATTATTAGTTATTGCACATCGCACAATACATCGCTCTAAGATGTGTCATGTATTATTTGGAGACGGTCTTTGTCATATTTACTCCCCAAACCACCGAATTTGCATAAATCCGACGACTAACGCATGTTTAATCCCTGACTAAGCGCAACGTAATATTTCTAACGTTGTAGCTTTGCTGAAAGCTGCTCACACCTTGCGCTCTTTAAGCTTCGTTATTTATTTATTTATTTATTTTGCTTGTAGCTTTGTGCACTTCATTTGGTTATTGAACCGATATTAAAAGCTGCTTCGTTTCAGCAGGAAATCAGATATGTTCCTTTGTTTTCATATTTGGCATGCGTTGTGCAAAACTTTTAATGCAAGACTACTGCACAGTACTGTATATGTATCCAGTGACGGACTGGGGTCCTGCCAATAGAATATCAGCCTTATCGGGGGTCAAAGAAAATAATCTGTGCTTGTGTAATTGTAAAAATGTATCATCTAACCCTGTGCCAACGGCACCCCTGTATTTTAAGTAACCATCCAATACATCCGTGTATTTTTTGGCTGGACCACCAGCACAGCATATTTGGGTAATCAATATAGTGAATTCAGGTAAAATGGGACATTTTTTTTTCATTTTGACTGCTAGTGCCCTTTGAAACATTAATTAACCTAATTTACTTAACCCACATATGATACCTTTCTGTAATCCTTAAAATGTCTACTTATCACATCAAAAGAAAAAAAAAAAAAAGAATTGTCTTGCTTATGGGGGCCGTGATACAGGTCTATACACTCCCTGCACTCGTAAGGTAATGTGGGACAGGTGGTTTAGTAATGTGGGACAGAGGGTTTGGTAATGTGGGGCAGGCGTTTAATTAATACGACCATCCATCCATTCATTGTCTGAAACCGCTTAATCCCAACTGGGGTCGCAGGGGGGACCGGAGCCTATCCCAGGAACAACGGGCGCAGGCAGAAACCAACCCTGGGAAGTCGCCAACTTATTTCATAAATCAATAAATATTATTATTTATATATTATGTATAGTTACTGAATATATTTAGGATTTGGGACTCCATCCTGTTAAATATGTATTTACTCTCTTCTTGGGAGAGCCTATACAATTGTCCCACATTACCTGAAACATACTGTCCCACTTTCCCTAATTAGTTTGGTAAAGTGGGACAGCTGAAAAATAACTCTATAGAACTTTGTCAATTTAAAGTATTTAATTTATTGCAGTAGTATATCATAGACATAATTACATGAAAATTAGGTGCAGTGCATTTTATATAACAGATTTACAACCTTAATATCAATACAATCAAAAGCACATGCCATTCAGACTGTGATTTCTGAGGGACGTTCCCCCAAAATGCTTGCCTCGTCCTCAACTGTGACCTCAGACAAATAAAATCGTGTTTTTCGGATCATGTGCTTTCTATACCAGCTCCCGATAACAACTATTCTAATTGGATCTATATTAGCCGGGAAATAAACTTGTCATAGCTTAACTGTCCCACATTACGTGATGTCCCACAATACTTGAATTCACCCCCTACCTCATCGAATAATTTAACCAATTAAGTTAATTAATTAATTTAGCTGGTGGAGAAATTTAACGAATATATGGAATGGCTGGGATGGCCCTGGAGGAGAGATTTGGGGACCAGAGCGGTGTTCATTTAATCATCTGACAAGGTAGGCTACCGGGAATTTTCATTTGCCTGTATTCTAATTTTGCATTTCTGTTTTCTTAACTAATATACTGCATCGCAGGCGGGATTTGAATATGCTTGTAAATATTCCCAGGGGTAACTGTTGTTAGTGTTAATACTTGTGTTATAGTTCCATAATGTTGTGTGTTCCCTTATCAGCGTTGTACATGTGATCCTGACGTGTCCATATACCCATTGTGCAATTATCCTATACCGTCTGTGAGCCTTCTTGCATGAGCCTTCTTGCTGTATTATAAGTACGATATACTTAAGTACGATCCTTGTAAGAGCTAAACCACAAATCAATTTCGTGGAATTCCGCGCCTCCTCGTTTGTTTACCGTATAGTCATGACGACGTCTCCGTCCGCCCGGTGCCGCAGTACATTTGCTACCCAGATAAATAGCTTAAAACATTTTCTTTGACTGTCTGAGAATTTTTATTGCAGTGAATTGCTGTCACTAAATATCTAAATATCCTGGATTTCAGGAAATAGTGTTTCCCCTTATATTTGGGCACGTGAGATGAACCATATTTTCTATCTTAAAGGTAACGTATCTAGTATACACAAACGTATTGTGGCGTCGGTGAGCCAAGCGCCATCTGGTCGATTTACTCATGTCCCAGCATGCCATGCGTGCAAGTTCAATATATAGCCCTTGTATTGTTGTTGTTGTTAATGGTTATATTCTTTATTGTCACGCGTGTGTTTGCCTGTGTCTTGCATGTACCCTGTCCGATCCTCATATGTAATTAGCTTCCGTAAATCACCAGTCTTACCGTCGTAAATCCCCCCTGTCCCCCCCTATTTCCAATGCTTCTGAGCTTATCTAGTGCAGGACCATAATGAACCCTTTTGTGTGAAATACAGGGTACATGGTAGGAGGACTCTGAATGGCAGTCTGTGGCAGGGTGCATAAACACACTCTATAGGCCTTGGAGTCAGTGGGCTAGTTTGACCAAAATGATGCATATGAACTAAGGCAAGAAGCTGGGGTATCTGACATATATATACAGCCTGCTTCCGCACAGAGCCAGGGTCAGAAACGGTGACGGCGACCACAGTGCAGACCACTGAGCCAGTTTATTTGAAGTAAGCGCATCCTAAGCTTTGTGCAGCCAAGTCCATCTTGAACACAGTCTGCTCTCTTCCTCGTTAGAGGCCAGTATCCGTTGGATGGCTTTGCCGCACACAGACGTGTAGAAAGATGTGTCACATCTGTGACAGCCGCCCAGGGAGGGGCCGGGGGCAGTCAGTGGCTAATGCTGCTTTAAGCTGAGCGCGAAACCCAGCCCCCCTGGTCATGCTAACATTATAGAAAAAGAGAGAGTGGGCTTGCATCCTAAAAGCAAGGTGTAAACTGTGGTCAAGGTCAAAGCCAAAGTCCCTCAGTGAGTCGGTTCGGTTCTCCATGCCAGCCTGTGCAGGGCGGCAGATTGAAGGCTGCACCTACGGTGATACAGTAAAATGTAAATGTTTGAATGCATCTCAGGATCTCTGAGCTTTTTCTTCTGTTTTGTGATGATCCCTGAATGCTTCCTGGAGTCCTTCTACAGTCGAAATGCAGGCATGTTGGGTGACATCCTCCATCAGATGCCTACAGTCTGAGGCTCCATCATTCCTGGGGTTAACCGATTTGCTGTGACCCCCTCCCCCCGCCCCACACACACACACACATCTGTTGGCACGTCGAATCAATGAGAATTTCAGTGTCACGATGAGTCACTTTAATTTCCTGTTTGTGAAATATATTTATCTGGGCAGAAGAGCCTTCTAAATGAACTTCATACACTTAAGATAAAGCAAGTGTTCATATAATCGATTAAAGTCCCTAGTTGCAGGCTGTTTTGGCCTATCCTGTGCTTAATTTGTCTCTAACTTGATGAGAACTTTATGGCTGATATGTAAATTTCAGAATCCAGCAGTCAACGCAGGCTGCCACAAATAGATGTTTTTTCTTTGGATAAGGTGGGACACCCCCAACTAAAATGCCTTTGTATACAAAACGGTAAGAACACCACAACAAAGACCCTAGACTGGCATGTCTCTTCCCTTGTCCCCCTTGGCCGCAATCCTTTAATTTCCTTCCCACTATCCTGTCTCCCTTCTAGGCATGTAGTCCTCTACTCAGTCAGACTGTAATTATTAACTGCTATCTTTTCCATCTCTGAGCCTTGTTGACTACTTAGTCCATTGACTGTTTTGACTGTTTCTATGGTAATGACTTGTTAGAGTGTGGGGATGTCAGATTAATCTGTTATTAGTCCCAACCCATGGGATGGAGAAAAGAGCACTGCATGTTCCAGGGACAGCCTGTTCAGAGGTTCCAGAATAATCTGTGGGAAAGATATTAATGTTCTGTGCGGTCCTCGCTGAAATGAACAGATATGCTAGCTTTCTCCTCATTTAACCTCTGGATATTGAGTATTATGTGGGCCTCCAGCCAAAACCACATGTGGGCAGGAAGGAGCACGCTTCAGTCCACAGAGTTTTTGTTGTGATAAAGGAGGCTTTCTGGTAATATTACACACTGTGTGCGTAAGATCTTAATGTGTGGTTTACTAGATGACTGTTGTTATGGGAGTGGCATCCTCAAAGTCTAATCCTTTTAATTGTGCAGTGGAAATGCTTTGATCTTTTCAGGCACATAACATGAACATAAAAGGAGGCATATACCGTATTAACCCCTAATAAAATATGTTTGAAAAAAAAAATAACCATACTACAGTTGAATGCAAAAGTTTGCATCCCCTTGTTATAAAATGACAAAAGGAGTAAAACAAAAGTAAGAATTTTCATCGACACATTATTTGACACACAGTCAATTTTTACAAATGTTCCTTCAACCTCAACAGTCACAAAAATGGTGAAAGAGTATCCAGTGCTGCTTGAAAGTTTATGAACCCTCCAAGCATGGTCATTGTTTTCTAAAAATAAATTAACGTTTTACATTTTTATGGAGTTGTACAGGTCCAGAGGCAGAGCATTGGGCCCAGACCTTCACATTTCCACCACCACGCTTCACTGTCGGGAGGAGGTTCTTTTCTTGATCTGCAGTGTTGACTTTTCTCCAAACATGGCGCCTGTGATTGTGGCCAAATCATGGCATAGTTTAAACGGGCAACTTTAGCTCTTTCTTGAGAGCAGTGACTTCATTCTAGCAACTCTCCCATGAATGTCAAGTCTATTTATTTTTAGCCTGATTATAGACGCATGTACTTTTATCCCAGATGCTGCCAGAGAGGTCTGCAACTTTCTGGAGGTCATGTTTGGGTTGACCTTTAGCTGAATTATTATTTCTGGTGCTTCCTGGTGAAGGTTTTGATGGCCGTCCACTTCTGGGCAGGATTGTGGTGATGCCAAGTGTGATGCTGACTGCCCTCCATTTGTACATGATTTGTCTTACAGTGGATGGATGGAGCCGGAACCTTTTGGAGATGCTCTTGTAGCCTTCTCCGGACTGATGGGCTGTCACCACCTTCTTCCTGATGTCCTCGGATGTCTCCTTTCCTCTCAGCATTGTTGATCTGTGTGCTCTACGCCTTAGCACAACAGTGGTTTGATTGGTTTCCAGTGCTGCTCCAAATCTTTCCTAACGATGTCTCATTTGATTGGTCTGCTTAATTGATTACTTGAGCACCCACATGTGCTTCACCTGAGTCTATTGCTGCAAACTACTGCAATTACTGACCTTTATGATATCTGATTAACTTTACTTAATTTCACTTACTTTTGCACATACTCTGATTCCATGTTTTACGTAGTCTGCTGGCTACTTACACAGTTCCCTCAAAACAGGTACATGCAATTGATGAGCATAAACTTGACATTTCATATATGAAAACTGGTGAGGAGGCCCCGCGGAAGACCCAGGACACGCTGGAGGGACTATGTCTCTCGGCTGGCCTGGGAACGCCTCGGGATTCCCCCAGAGGAGCT
>JAODLC010000113.1:1895679-1929846 GCA_026781145.1 Hippopotamyrus pictus
AGGTGTAATTTTTTGGGGCCGGGAACCAATTAATTGGTTTTCCATTATTTCTTATGGGGAAAATTCGATCAGAACTCCAACTTTTTAGAATTCGATCTGGAGTTCTGAACGTATTAAGTTTGAGTTTCAAGGTACCACTGTATAATAAGACATAATTATGGAATATAATAAGCATCGATAAGTAGTCTAAAGCGATACAAAACTAGGAAATATAATAAGCATTGGTAAGTAGTCCCTTTAATGATTAAAATGCTTCAGCAACTGCAAAGCTATTCACACTCGGACGTGCCATCATCACCCACCTTCACACTCGGACGAGCCATCATCACCCACCTTCACACTCGGACGAGCCATCACCACCCACCTTCACACACGGACTGGGGAGCCCTTTTCAGTCCTGGCAGGAGACCAACACGTGAGTCCCAAGAAAGTGCCGGTGTTCTGTCGAGTTGAGCTACTTTGTCGAGTTAGGCTACCGTAGTGCTAATCCATAGCCCTAACCCTAACTCTTGCCCTAATCCCTTACCCTAACCCCCCAAAAACCCCTAAAACCCTTACTCTAACCCTAACCCAAACCCCCAAACGGTGGAACTGCACATGCGTAAAAAGGCTCGATAGTACGTCTTGATAGGTAGCTCAACTCAGAACACCAGGCGATGCGCGCTCTGTCCCACGGTTGAGTTCCGGTATATTTCCCCCTTCTTTTAGACTAAATGGGGAGTGGTACATGTGACCAGGCTTAAAGACAATGCTCTCTTCATTCGTGTCCTAGCTCTTTCTGTGAGAAACAAATTATATAAGCAATAAGTGAAAAACAGGTTTGTGCAGTTCGACCTTGGCACAATAATATTATGGGTGAATCACGGATGACGTGTTTGAATCTCGGGATTATTTTACCACACAATCAGAATCAATCCATACCTCAATCACCTCATATGTATGTCTGTTAGGTGGGGTGGGAGGTGCTCCAGCAAACCGTGAGTAATGGAGCCAAACAATAACAGCTTCCCCAATCATTACAGTAACAGGAGGACAATTAACTTTTTTTGTTAATTCTATGTTTACGTGGGCGACATGTCCAATTACGTGGCCACCTGCGAGTTTGGCTTAATACACACATATTAAGTGGAATTGCTACTAGGCCATCATGGTGACAGTAAATCTTTCAGTTTTGACGTATTTTGTTTTTCCAGAGTCTTCTGAGGTATTTCATTAAGTGGAATGCAATGGATGTTTCTTTGGTTAAATTTGTGAGGCTTGATGTCAAAGACCAAAAGCCGTGGGCCGATTTCCAGCAGGTGGAAGTTGGCCTTGGGGCTACTACAGTCCTAAAGGTGGGGGCAGTAACTGTCAATAACACCAGTTCTTAAAAGCAAAACAAAAAAGGTACTTGGACTGTTAATTGATAATTTAGGGAGTTAAAACTATAAACACCAAGTCCAGAGTTGATATGTTTCTTCACGAGCACATGTCCACCTCCTACACGAAGCTCTAGAACTTTGCTTGGAAGCTGATTCTTGTCTCATGTGGTCAGGCAACTGTTGAATGTGGCTTTTCCATCAATAAGCAAGTTGAGACATGCAACATGGAGGAAAACCCTGCAGTTGCACAGAGACCCATCCGTGATTCTGTATGAGTCTGTGGGTCAGTGACCAAAATGGTTCTCACCAAAGATGTGAAATGTGCTTAGGTTTGTGTTTCGCCTCTTACCAGTGCACAAAATTGTAGCCTACATATATAAATGTAAATAATAATAATAATACATTAATTTCAGATCCAAGTACCATACATATTTAGGGGGGCTGAGGGGGGGCATGCATGTTGTCTTGGGGGCCCCCCTCCAGAACCACCCCTCAAAACACTCTTAAATGCTGGGGGATCTTCAAAAATGTGTGGTGTCAGGCCTAAAGTGGCCTTAAATCAGACTTTCCTTGAAGGTGCATAAAAACATAGTTCCATGGTACTTTAGATTCATACTGTAGCTTTCTTTGCAGTAAGCAACGATCGGTAATTTTTCATTTTCTTTGCTTATAAGCAGCATAATGTAAGCGAAAGAACATAAGCCAGTTGGCAAAAGTCCTGTACGTCCTCCATGTTCACAACTGGCGTGCTTCCATGAAAACGGGAGAAACATTCTTCAGTCCCGTGAAGAATAGCCAATCACAGCTCACCGATGTAGGCGTGACAAAATTTTTACAATTACGTGTGTCCGCGGTAATGCGTTTATGAGAAAGATTAGTTGTCAGAGAGTGGTGAAATTTTTGTCTCTTTCTGGGGAAAAAAAGATCCGTGTTAGTGCAATTAGGAGAATTTTTGCATTATTAAAAAAAGAAGTATTATTGCGGGCAGGCCCTCAGTTTCAACAAGTAGTGTATGTAGTACGTGTGTTTTGCTGAGTTCTGTTTGTGCTACCAGGTGTGGATGCCATCCCAATGATTGCAGCATGCACATTCATCTGCAAAGTTCGGTTTGGCTGCGTGTCGAGCTTTTTTTGAGCATGGGACAATACGGTCAGATGCTGTTTGAGTAGCTTAAATTAACCTAGTTGTGAAATTTCCTCTTTTCGTAGGATGAGAGATGATCAATTGAAATGTGTGCATCTATTAAAGCTATGCAAATTGTATTAAACACTAATAAGATCAGCCTCAGTGGTGCATTTCTGTTGATAGCAAGAGCAGGATGTAACTGGCTGTGACTTTCTCACAGGAAGCTGCAGAACGGCTGTCAGATGGAGAGATGGATCATGCACAAGACAGGCGAGAAAGCCCTTCTAAGAATATCGACTCTTCTTCTTTCTGTGGAGGTTGTGGAGTCTGCATGACTCAGACTCGAAAAGGGTACTGTGGTCTTTGTTTTACTTAACTCAAATTTCATGGATTACAACCATGGGCTGTGTGCCCAAGTAAGCTGACACAGATGACCAGTAAAGAAGCCACTGTGTGTCATCAGATGCACCCGGAAATTTACTTATCAGGGTGGCACCACTCCATAGCATTTCCACGCATTCTTCTGTTAGAAACTCAGATATGATCTTTTCTCTGAATCCTGATGCCGTGTTGGTGCCCAGTACAATGTTATTAGTAAGTGTCTGAATTCCTCAAAAGTGAAATAAGTTCTGCTGACAGACTTCAAGCTTGTGAAACATGACTCAAAAGGCAGGACTTTGTTTTTCGGAAACCAGCTTGTTCTATGGAAGTGAACTCCGCTGGCCATCAAATCACACAGGCATCAAAGGAAATGGAGTGAAGCTATTCAGCAAAACTCCCAGAGTTGTAGTAGAACAGGGAAAATCAATAAAGCCCAGACATAAACACAGGATGCATATTTTTTAAATTCTAATGTTGTTCTTGGCATATTTTTACGTTTTTTTTTTTTGCTTAGGCTTCCTGGACATGGTGACCACACAATAGCACATTTTCATCTGTGTCTAAATGGCAGGTTTAATCTCCACAGTCAAGTTAGTTTTTGTTCTCACTTATCCAGCTTCATATTGAATCTCATAAAGAACAGTGAGCGATTTTATACTTTTCAAACGTTTTTGCAAGCCTTTTTAAAGACTCATTCATCAAAATACATTTTGCACCATGGTGAACTTTGATGCAAAATAGAAAACACAGGTCACAAAAATTCAGTAATAGTCAGCACACAGTAGTCATCATTTAAACACGATCACTCAAAACTGACTCAAAACTCTTCACACATGTTTCTAGACATGAAAAGAAACCAGAGAGTGGCTAGAATATAAAATATGTGCCGGATGAGTGTGCACATGCCACAGGTGATTTTCACGTCAATGTACAAATGGATCACACAGAGGATTCTTGCCGCAACACCCAACAAGAGAGAGAATTTCTTGTGATGTAGACAAATTTCTCTGTCCTGACCCAGCCCTGAGATATGATGATCAGGCAGAATGAATATTCTTCCTTAGCTCTGGCTTGGCAGTTGCGCTACATTTTACTATAATATGCCTCTCATTTGTATTTTTGACTTTGTTCTTTTGAAGTACTGAATCTGCAAAATTACACATCGCTTTAAGCGTAATTGTATACACACATTTTTACTAAACAACAATTTTGTTTAGTTGTTTGGTTTCCAATTTTTCAGCTCGAGGTGCAAAAGATCATATTCACAGTTAACATGTTTCTACTTATGCCAGTAACAGTTTTGGTTGGTATTGTTTTAAAGTTTTTGCTGTGATGTATAATGACTTAGTGTTTATGTACTGACTGACTTGATGTGTAATCTGAAATCAGTGTTTAGTTTTGAGCAAAAATAAAATAGTTTTGAATAGATTGATTTTGCAAGACAGGTCAAAGAATTTGTGAATGTAGCCTGAAAACTGGGTTTCCTGTTTTGAGAAAAGAATGAATGGTTTCCGGAAATGTATTTTAGCAATTTAGGAAAACTGTAAAACCTGGATTTAACTTAGTTTTCCTCAGGCGCTTAACTACGTTAACCAAACCATTAGTGCATGTTGTTAATTCCAAATACAGTACATATAACCCAACAGCAAACACCTCAAATTCCTTACACATCTTTTTTCATTGTTGAAGGACTTATCGCAAAACTCTAGTCACAGTGATCATCTGGTAACAACAAAATCATATTGGAGTGTCTCATCAAGTCCCTGAATTGGGCCAAACCTGCGATGGTTTATCCAGCAAATCATACTCTAAAACTGTAAAAAGGTGAAAACAGTACAAAAGGTCACGGAGTTTAATTTTAAACACAAAATGGAACTAGACCATATGGAACAAGGCCAAAGAGGATGTGCGAGAGGAACAGGCAGACAAGGACAGTCATGAAATGAGAGCCACGTGCTTAATCATGGACTCTATGCGTGAGACTGGCCTAAGGGTGCAGCCACACATTTCAAGATCATGTGTGGCATCGATTATCCGAATGTTCTGGCAGGAAAATCGATATGTACAAAAATATTCACTTGCTGTATTTGTATATGAAGGCTACTGTGCACACAGCAATCATGTTTATATCTTCAGTAGCAGAGTAAAAATACTGTAAATTTTGCCCTTTTTGTCCTACATTATGTATTTGCCTTTATGGAACTGAAAGAAGACCTGCACCTTTTGGGCGAGGTAAAATCTTCACAGCAGAGCAGGAAGCAGAGATTGTTCAGATCGTGCAGAGGAACAATACAATTTGATTATGGGAAATACAGGCTGCTGTAATTACAGACCACATAATATTCAATGGCATCCATTAAGTCAGTTTATCAGCTGTTGATAGGATCTTGAAACGTAAGAGCTTACGCATGAAACAAATGTACAGAATGCCATTGGAGAGGAACAGGCACCACGTAAAAGAGCTGACATACCAAGATGTACAAGTAATGAGCCAGAACTGTGCATTCACTATATGTTTCCTGTAAGTCTATGCAGGACCTATTTCATTTCACATGCTTTCATGTGTCACCCTTTGGGATGGCTGGTTTGATCTTAGAGGATCATGGAACTGGAGTCCAGTGCTGAACCACTTACATTTCTTTTTGTAGATGAAGCTGGCTTCAGTCTGGCCAAGATCAGGAGGCGTGGAAGGAATGTCATTGGGCACAGGGCGACAGTGCAGGTACCAGGACAGGGAGGTGCAAACATAACTATGTTTGCTGCTATATCAGAAAATTCATCTGCAAAGTTCGGTTTGGCTGCGTCGAGCTTTTTAACTTTTTTTTTTTTTTTGACTTTAATGTCAGAATTCTGACTTTTTTCTAAACTCAGAATTCTGAGATTAAAGTCAGAATTCTGAGAAAAAAAGGCAGAATTCAAATAATGTTTTCATGGTGGCCCTAATCCTCTTCCGTAGATTTCACTGTACTGTATAAGGCCAATAAAACTATTGGACCTACAGTGAAGATGTTTCTCATTCTTGTGTCACTTTATTGGTTCCTCTGTGTGTGTACAGATCTTACTGCAGTTATTTAGTCTTTTGCCTGAGAATGTTCCCCCCATTTGTTGTATGTGTTTACTGTTGACTTACGTGTGTTACTGTTTGAGTGAGTTATAGAATTTCGTAGTACGTATTTATTGTTTTGATTCGGTTAGGGAGTTTTGCAGAGAGGATTGGGAGTCTTGCCAGATTTTTTAGTCTTACTAAGGCTGTATTGGCTGCTTAAAGAAAATGTCGTTGTTGTTTTGACGAATGTAGCTAAGTGCCTGAGAAGAACTGTTAAGTGCGGAGTTCTTGCCGCGTGCTGATTGGTCAATCTCCTATAATCATGCTAATAATCACCAATGTTAATGTGAAACAGCTAGATGAGTCTTTCAATCAAGGAAACAAACCAGTCAATGCACAAGAAGAACTGAACTAATTAGCTAAGCACAGGAGCCTTTCAGTTTTAAAGTAGTTTGTAAAACCCGAAGTAGCTCAAAGATTCCTCCCTGACATGGATTATCTGGTCACCCCAATAATAACATGCATTATGGTATATGTGTAGTATATTTTCTGTATACTTGTGTGGAGTGTCTGTTAAAGGTAGGATGTGTGTTGAAGCCCCTGTGATCATATCGCTGCTGTGACATCAAAATGACATCAAACATGATGTCAAACATCAAAATGATGTCACGGAGGAGTGAACGCGGCCCTCTCCTGCAGGGGGAGCCATTGTCAGCCTGCCCCAAGCCGGGGCTGCCATGCTGTGGCCTCAGAGCAGTGAGCCTCCGGCCTCCTCATAGACCCTGATTTCCTGTCAGGTGGTAGCAGATGTGACCTTTAGGATTCTGTGTTCCCCCACCGCCTCTGCCCTGGCCCCCTGCCCGAGCCAGCAGCACTGACCTTAAAGGCTTCAAGGAAGGCGTGTGGTTTTTCTTTGAAGAGGTATTAATCGTTTAATATGTTTTTCAAAAACTGAACTATTTTTTTCCAGCTTAGGTAAAATTAGACAAGAGTAAAAGTTCCCTCTGTGAGTGTGTGTGTGTGGGGATCATGTACAAATTACATTGTGGGGACCAAATGTCCCCAAAATGTAATAAAAACCTGTTATTTTGACATTATGGGGACCATTTTTTCAGTCCCCACAAGGGGAAACTCAACTTTTTAAAAATCTGTGACTGTAATTGAAAAACTAAAAATGCCAAAAGTCTTGTATTTTGTTTGGTTACTTATGGTTAAGGTTAGGACTGGGTAGGGGTTAAGGCTGTCATTGCTAGGATTAGGGTTTTGCCCATACAAATGATTGGACAGTTCCCACAAAGATATGGATACAAATGTTCATGTTAGAGGAAGCCCATCGCCTGGTGCTGAGCACTTCAGGTGGACCCGTCCACCCTTTGACACCGAGTCAGTCATAGAGTTGGTTGGAGATGCTGCACTCTTTCAGTGAAGGGCATTCAAAGCCAAATCCCATCTCCCTAGGTGACGGCAGCACTCGGTGCTCCTTTCCGCAGAAGGAGGGGGCCTTTAAACGGCGGGGGCACAGCTGCTGAGTCTCCCTGTGGGCCTTTATACTGAGCTGAAGCCACTGCTCCCCCCTCCTTGCTCTCGCTTCTCAGACTGGGCTCCTATCATCTATAGATGCTGATCTAGCAAGTTTTTAATTTTTTTTGTCCTGTAAGATTAATCTCTCCGATTCAACCCAAATTCTGGTTATTAAAATGTAATAATCAAAGGTTCCACATTCTACATAGACTACTATTTAATTTCCCTAATAATATTGTGGACGTATGAATACCACCCAGTAATTTGTAGTCTTTCACCCCCAGAATAAAATTAGACTACAAATAGACACAAAGATTCTGGTTTGTTCTTGCCCATGTAGCCCCCGTTTGCTGTAGTCTGATGATCCCTCCCAGGCCTGGAGGGCTGCAGTACGTTCTTGTTGAGTTTGGGATTTGAGTTTGAGTCATCATCACCTGGGCACTATGTATCATTCACATCTGGATCTGAATGGTGACTCAGCCACAATTCCAAGTTTCAATTGGCAGTCATTACTGTCTACGTGACATCACTTTGCCTGCACAAAAGACTCCTGTGTCTCCTTTATCCTGTGGTACTGTTGTTCATGGATATAGAATGTCGATGACTGGAATAAATCTTAATGGAATGCAGGTGAAGTATTTTGCTTTGCATTTAAGTTCCCAAAATGCAAGAACAACAATGATTCAGGCATTAGTGTCAAGATGGCGAAGTGCCAGCGTTGCACAACCGTCACTTGAAAACAATATGGTTGCATAAGTTGGCTGCAATATGTATTTTTTTCCATTGATAGTTTTTACAGCTGACAGTGTTTTACTTTCACAGTCGCCAAGCTTTGTCATACATCAAACATCCAGGTCAAGTAATATGTCAAATTTCCTTGGTGATAGTGTGGTTTCTGAAACTATTTTGTGAGGGTTACCACAGCGGCGCCAGGCATTGTCCTCCTGCTAATTTGGTGGGAACAGAAGTTTGAACGCGTACTTAGTTTGGTATGTGAACTGTTTCCTTAATTATGCTGGGAGCCTTATTTACAACTCTGAGCCACGTAACTCAATGGTGTTTAGTTAGTCTCAAAAGTCGTGCACATAAAAACCACCAGCGCGTACGCGCTCACGAGCAGAAAAGCTTCTCTTCGAGCAAGAACTGTGCAGGCGTCAGCGTGTAGAGAGGCTTTTCTGCACGCGCGTGGTTTTTATGTGCGCGACTTTTGAGACTGATTAAACACCATAAATTCCCAATGGGGAATTTACGTATTTACAGTGCTGGATTTTTTAACATTGCTAGGTTGGTTGATTGGGGATTTTGGTCGTCTCTGTGATGTTTACGTCTGAGTCAGTCATTTTGATGTCAGTTTGCCCCACACTAGCATTTCCCTGTCAGTCTTTCCTGTAAGTCTTCACGCTCTTGATCGTGCCCGTGTCTGGGCTATGTCAGCAGTAATAAGCAGCTTTTTTTCTGCCAAGTGAGCAAGTAAAAAAAAAAATGCAAAAATGTCACTCAAGTGATGTAAGTCACATACAGGAAACAGTTACTCAGCGGCCACAATGCCCCCAGCCCACTTCCCTGGGGGAGGGTCGATTGTGATCAGTCATTTTGAAAATGCATTTATTCCTCAGTGAGTCGAAAAGGTGACCTAAGTTTGACTCCAGATAAACTACTACCTTCACCAGACGAACAGACCAGATAAAACTATTAGGTCAAAATACAATATGATTAACGGTCTCTCTTTAAATCGCTGTCTTCATTTGATACCCAGACCTTCCAGCAGCCATCAGTCAGTCTCCAAACTCAGACTCCAACCCTCATGCAATCCCAACCCCAACGATAAGCCATTAATTGAAACCCTCTTTACTGGCGTCACATTTTATCAACCAATTGCAGCACGGCTTCCAAGTGCAGGTTTTGGCACATGTGGTGACTACATGCACGTATACAGAACTTTCAGCCATGATAGATGTTTAATTTTTCTCTATCACACATACAGATTTCATGGAAAAGAAAAGCATAATCAAATTATTTTAAGTTACAAAACTATTACAATGGCTAGAGAACATTCAGCATAAAAAAGCAACTAAACAAAATACATATGTACATATATATATACACACACACATATATATATATTTATATATATATAAAACTCTAAACAGCAATTACTTTTTTCATGTGATTAAAGAAAATATAAAGAATTTCAAAGGAAAATTCACATTTACCTATACAAGTAAAAAAAGTAGACAAAAGTGCTTGCCAGAGTGAGCTGTGTGGTGTGGAAGGGGCCTAACTTCTCAAGTCAGACATCAGTCATTTTAGCAGTTAACTTGGCTTGCTGATAATAATGTTAGTGGTGTGTCTGTATGCTACTTCCTGTCTCAGTGTATGTTGTTACATTGGAGTATAAGACTCAAATGGCAGAAAAAAAGAGTACAAGAAGATTACAACAATAAGGTTTTAAAAATACACAATTAACCAGTCTGCATGTAAACAAAAATTGATACAATGTTTTTGAGTATTGATACAGTTTCACAAAATATATTGAGCAAGAAAAGTGTGATGTGTTGAATTATTTAATAATAATGACACTTTATTTATCCCTAAGAGGAAATGATCTTTTCGCCTACCCCATGACCCATAGACACATATAAAGGTGGGAGTGCAGGGCAGCCACCTGCAGCAGCATCACGGAGCTGAGGGGTTAAGGACCTTGCTTAAAGGCCCACAGGTGTGACTATTCTGCGGAAGCTGGGCTCGAGCTGTCAATCTGCTGACGTGAGGCACAGAGGCCCAGCCCACTGAACCGCAAGCTGCCCCCCGTTTAGTATGGCAAAGATGTTATAGCAATTGAAACGGCCCTTGATAGGAAAAAGTTTCCCCACCTTTGCTGTACAACTAGTTATAGCAAGGGGAGAAGTGAATGAGCTCTGGGAAAGCTCAGCTCCAACAATGGAATTTCCCGCAAAGTATACTTACCCCTGACTAAACTCATATGGATGCTTTATTACTGTGTGCTGATCCATAAAATATAGCTTCTACTCCTGCGTGGAGAGGCCGCTCTTATCCCCACGCAGCCTCCGGCATGTTGCCAACCTGCACTTGTGTGTTTTTAGTTTTTTTTTTTTTCGCAGAAGAGGCTTATTTTTAAGTCATTTGTAAATGATAGTGCTGCCAACTGCAATAAAGCTTATTATTACATGATTAGGTCATGGTCTGTGATCAGCGAAATGGACGGCAAGGCTGTCGCGGAGAACAGAAACACTCGGGGTGAACGTCATCTTCCCACTTCTCCTTACACCATGTGTTCCTTAATTGCGCTTCCTGTATTTCACCTGTACTGATGTGCTTTTATCTTTTATCACTGGAGTCAGATGCTAATGACTAATGATCAACCATTTTCACTAAAATCAATAAGGCCAAGAAACTAAACATATTCACATGCAAATCGGTAGAGGTGGATATTTCAGGTCCAGAAAGTACAAATCCAGACCGTGATATTGTTTCAACCAACCGGTCGAGCATCGTTTCAGCAGGTAATAAAAGACGTACATCTAAACTTGAGGTAGGATAGACTGGACTTCATGAACACCTTACAAATAAATAAAAAACAACCCTCCCATGTGTGGCTAATTACATTCATTCATGCAGACAGCCTGCCCTACTGACATTACAACGGCAGACGGTTTGTTCCTGCTACCTTGCTAGCTTGAGGAAGGAAATCCCTAAACCCCACACATGGCTCCGCCCACGAGCGTCAGTCAACCACAGCGCAGTTATATATGTATAACTCCCATTACAGGAATACCTGGGCGTTTGCTTAACTGACGCGGCCTTTAGTGGGTGTGTTTTGTCTGGGGGCAGACATACGTAAGTTGCAGTGTGGTTTTTTTTTTTTTACGCTCGTTAGCCCACTGCTGTCGTTTTCAACTTGGCTGGTGTGCGCTCACATGCAGACGAATGTGGCACTCGGCTATTTTCCCCCCACCCCCGCCCCCCCGTGCTCACAAAGGTAAAACCAGCAGTACTTGCCCAGGACCACTTCTCACCACCCACCTTCTTGACTTTGACGGTAAATTCTTACAAAATAAACTATATGACTAAATTTCTAAGATAAATAATGTCATTGTAAAGTCATTTAAAAAAATTCCCACTAACTCTGAAATGTTACATAACAACAAAAGAAATTTACAAACGAAAGGGAGCCATTCGGCCCATCAATCTCATTTGGGGAGAACTTAACTAATAGCTCAGAGTTATTAAAATCTTACCAAGCTCTGATTTAAAGGAACCCAGACTTTTAGCTTGTGCTACACTAACTGGAAGACTATTGCATACTCTAACTACACACTGTGTAAAAAAGTGCTTTCTCAAATCCATTTTAAAATGTTCTCCCACTAATTTCCACCTATGGCCACGAGTTCTAGTATTTAAACTAATATTGAAGTAGCCATTTGGCTGAACAGCATCCAGACCCATTAGAATCTTATAGACCTGGATCATGTCCCCCCTTAGTCTCCTTTGCTCGAGGCTAAACAGATTCAGTTCAGCTAACCTCATAACACAAGACATTCCTCTAAAACCAGGAATCATTCTCGTAGTCCTACGTTGAACCTTTTCCAAAGCAGCAATGTCCTTTTTAAGGTATGGTGACCAGACCTACACACAATATTCTAGGTGGGGTCTTACCAAGGATTTGTATAATCGTAGCATCACCTGCCTTGACTTAAACTCCACACACCTAGAGATGTAACCCAACATCCTATTGGCCTTATTTATTGCTTCCCCACACTGGCGAGAGTGGGACATGGAAGCATCAACATACATACCGAGGTCTTTCTCATAATCAGCTACTTTTATTTCAGTGGAACCCATAAAATATCTGTACTTTATATTCCTGCTCTCTGCATGAATTACCTTACATTTATCTACATTAAATTTCATCTGCCAGGTATCAGTCCAGCCGCTAATTAAATCAAGATCTGGTTGTAGCCTCTGTGCTGATCAGTATCTGCTACACCACCCACCTTGGTGTCGTCTGCAAATTTAACCAGTTTACTGTATGTTTTGGTGTCGATATCATTAATGTAAATTAGGAACAATAGCGGTCCTAAAATTGAACCCTGCGGTACCCCGCTATGAACGCAGGCCCACAGTGACATTGTGCCTCTAATAACTACCCGCTGCTTCCTGTCTGTTAACCAGTTTTTCGATCCAAGCTACTACAGATTCTAAAATCCCTGCAGCTTTGAGCTTAATCAAGAGCTGTTTATGGGGGACAATATCAAAGGCCTTCTGGAAATCTAAGTAGATCACATCATAGGCCTTTTTGTGATCAATTTCTCTTGTAGCTTCCTCAAAGAACTCAAGTAGATTAGTTAAACAGGACCTACCTCTCCTAAATCCATGTTGGCTATCCCTCAGAATGTTATTTGAATCCAGGTAATCTACCATTTTCACTTGGATTATAGCTTCCATTACTTTTCCAGTTATGCAAGTTAAACTGATTGGCCTATAGTTTGCTGGATTACTTCTATTCCCTTTTTTGAATATGGGCATTATATTATCATGTTTCCAATCAATTGATGGGCCGAATGGCCTCCTCTCGTTTGTAAATTTCTTATGTTTTTTTGTTCAGAAGGTACCACACCAGCAGAAAACGATTTCTGAAGTAGTAAAGGTTGGCTAATAATATCCCTCATCTCTTTTAAAACTATAGGTAAGATGCCACCAGGGCCCTATGATTTATTTATTTTGACCTTAGCTAGGCTTTGTACCACATCAGTCTCAGTAATACATATATTGGTCATAGACAATGCTGTATTTGTACTAAATGGTGTTAGGTTACTTGTTTTCTTTACTGTGAACACCCATGTAAAATAATCATTAAACTCATTTATTATATCAATTTCATTTTCAGTTATAAGGCCCTTACTATCCTGCAAATTAATGATTTCAGCTTTTAAAGCTCTTTTGGAGTTAAAGTATTGAAGGAAACTTTTAATGTCATCCTTAGCTTCCAATGCAATCTTCCTTTCTACATTCCTCTTAGAGAGTCTAATGTTATTTTTTAACTCAACCTGTAGACTTAGATACTCCTGCTTTATTTTGAAATTATTTGTTATTTTCCATTTGTGGAACAGAGCCCTTTTCCTCCTGACTTTATTCTTAATTTCCATAGTAAGCCACCTTGTTTGCAGTTTCATAGATGCAGTTTTGCTGGAAATAGGTATGAAGTCCTCTTGCACTTGCAACAATGTACTTTTAAAAAATTCCCATGCCTCTTCAATAGTTTTGCTATTTAACTCCATCCAGTTTACAGTTTGTAGTTTCAGTCTCATACCAGTCCCATATGTTGAAGACAGAAGCTTCTTCTCACACAGACAGAAGATTCTTCTCTGAGTCGTCAGAGCTGACGGAGCCCATGCTTCCTCCCTGCTCCTGTTCTGGCTGGCTAACCCGACATATGAGGGTCGGTGGAGCGTTCTTTGAGCCTTTGGGGGAGGGGGGTAGTTCAATTCAGTATGTTTGTATGATGCTCTTCAATTAGAGAAGTCTAGCCTAAACATGTAGTGACACAGACTGTTTGTATGATGCCCTTCAATTAGAGAAGTCTAGCCTAAACATGTAGTGACACAGATTGTTTGTATGATGCCCTTCAATTAGAGAAGTCTAGCCTAAACATGTAGTGACACAGATTGTTTGTATAATGCCCTTCAATTAGAGAAGTCTAGCCTAAACATGTAGTGACACAGACTGAATAGCTCGAATGAAGATTACCTGGTGGTTTCTTTTCCTGCTTGTATATGTGGAACTTCCCAATGAGAAAGCAGGAAGGCAGTAGGCCCAGACCAAAAAAAACAACCGCCACTGTAATGATGATCATCATACTCTTTGGTGGTACTGAGAAAGGGAGACACACCAGAGGGGTCAGCAGAGGTCCACACTCAAACACATGTACACGTAAAACACGCACAAACACAAGTAAATGTAAAAGCGGCTCAGTAAACATCTCACCGGGGGAACACTGTATCCCTTTGGGGCAGGGGACACAAATGCTGTCACTGACTGCAGTGCCATTGACCATGATCCAGCATCCCTGCTGAGGACAGCTGAGGAAATAAAGGGATTGGCTGGTGTCAAGAAAGGCAGCCTTAAAAGGTGAAGTCCAGCTGTGCAGTGGCTGTGCAGTGGCAAAGGGCAGACAATGTAATGTAGCTGGCAACAGAGACTCCCAGTATAGTTGTTATGGTACTTAAATGATTAATTTCTAGGAAACAATGAAGCTCTGTCACTAGTTGTTTTACATCGGAGGGTAAAGGCAATGGCATTGTAATGACATCACCTGGGTTAGCAGCCTCTATCTATAGTTTCACAACTAAGGAGCGGATGGAAAGCACACACACACACACACACACACACACAACTGTAGAAGATCGAATTGGAGAGAGGTGCTCTGGGGATGGTGTCTATAGGCAAACCTCACCTATTAATCCAAGGACGACAGCTTGAAAGCGACTCATTCTTGAAGGTCCCATACGAGCATTTGTGACAACTGCCTGTAGAAAAGACAGACATCCAGTCCATATGATGTTATCAGCTTTGGAAAGTGAATGGAGGGAACTTTAAACTATTGCTAATGAATACTCCATTGTATACTGCTGTCTCACCCTTAATCAAAAACTATAAACCTTAAACAGTCCCACAACGTAATATTTTTACTGTGAATGACACCCAAATAATGTAAAGAACCCCTTCACCTTCCATTCACAGTCTCTCACAAGAGGTTAATAACAGTTTAATTAAGTTGCAACTGCTATGCTTCCAATTACAGGATTTATTCTAATAGGATGTATGCAACGCATTAAACATTTCACTGCCCTTATTCAGCAGAATGCTGCTATAAGAGTTACCCACCAGGGTGGCATAGCAAGACAAGCAAGATGCAGAACATGTGACAAAAATTTGGGTCATTCTAAGTGCAGAGTGTACCAAAAGTGTACCAAATACTTATTATATAGCAACCTATCTATGATAGCTCTTAAGATGAAAATGAAGCGATCAGAACTACATACCATCCTGGAGAAGTTCCTCCCCGTCCCCACAGGGGGCGCACTTGGAGCACTCAGAATTGGCACAGTGGAGTCCTTTCTCGCAGCCGCACACAGTGTCGCTGCTGATTGTGCACTGACGCATTACCACCCGCTGCGGACCTGAACACATGCAGAGGAGGGCAGGCGTGCAGAGAATTAGCGAGGGGGCAGCGCCAGAGGGCCCGGGGGGGCGGGGGGGACGCAGCATGCAAGGCGGCATGTGAGACGGCAGGAGAGGCGAGGCATACCTGAGCATGTTCTGCATGGGACACAGGAGGAGTTGCTTTTGTTGAGATAGTTGTTAGTTGGACAAGGATGACAAAGCTCTTGTGGATCTGGACCACACTGTTTCACCAGGTAATGTCCTGCAAAAAAAAAACAAAACAAACGCGTACATGGGCAATAGTATTGCCTTCACATCCAGGGTGTTCCCCAGTGCCAAAGACTAGACTACAGAGAGTTGTACTATAGTCATAGCAGTACCCAGCTGTAGAACAGCAGAGCAAATATATCACCTGCCCAAATATCTATGAAATAACCTAATAACGCCCCTTTAAAATAACCTAATAACGTCCCTTTAAAATAACCTAATAACGCCCCTTTAATGATGTGTTTTTAAAAATGAGTATCGCAGGTTTCGTGCTAGAGGTATGTTTTACAATGACAACATTCGGTAACACTTCACTGGAGGGGACACTGATAATGCATTAGTACACTCTTCATGTATTAATTAACCAGAAACTAACTGTTAGTTAGGTACTGATCCCATGTTCGTTCATCATTAATCGAAACATAACGGTTCATGTATTTAAGGTTGTTATATTCGTTCATGATTTGCACTTAAGTAGTAACTGAATTACATTGTGCCCCCACAAGTAAAGTATCCAACTTTATCCCAACACATTAGCATCTGATTATACTAAGGGGAATTTTTAAACATCCAAAAGTCGCTCACTAGTGTGTGAGATCAGCAAGTGTGAATCCTTAGAATCTGTTGACTTGAGAATGGTGAAGCCAACGGGGTGCATAAAAGTCACTGGACACGTTCAGCTTACGTTTTTCATGGATCATAAGAATAGGGTGTCATATAGATGCCTACCTTCTGAGCATGACTTACAGCAAACATCACTGCTGCTGTTTTCATCAAACGTCCAGGTATCACATCTTTTTTCGGTGCTGTTGCTTAAAGTGCACACAGCGGCAAGGACGAGGGTGATTGTGAGCGTGTGCAGCATGACTGCTCCAACAGCCTTGGCCACAAAGCGAATGATGTCTTCAATGGCAGCACCTAAGAAAAGATGCTCTGTGGTCTGTGTTGCTATTACACTCTGTTCAGTACCACAGGCGGCAGAGAAACAGGATGGTTTGAGCATGACCCTTAAATATCACTCCCCAACTAAATATATAATTTCAGTTTCCTGTATTTCTGTGTTATCACCCATGTTTTATAGAGACATCAGGGTGGATCAATGCATTACCATAAATAGTTGTTACCAAGTTAATTTACATTGCTAATACTTTCTTAGATATTTCTAAAACACATGCTATAAAACAAACATTAATTTAGATATTTATACATACATAACTTTGCATTAACTCCAAGGTTTGAAACATTGAATTCCAATTTAATTTGTTGTTGTGTATAAAAACTATTACACTACTATATACATATTATATAATTTCGTCGATACATATTAGACTGTTCAAATATCAGTAATTTATGTACTTACATGCCTATTTAAAAACCTAATACCTTTGAATGTAAAATGTCATTTTACAAGGCTTTGAAGCTGCATTCTTATAGCAAACCAAAGTGCATATGTACAGCCATGGAAAAAAATAAGAGATCACTTTATACTTTTACACAAATCTACATTTTTAAATCCTGGTTTAATGCTGGCAGGAGCTACGCTGAGCAGCAGGATGCTACCAGGTTCAACGTTTCTAAGACAGCAGGACACAAGAACAAGGTGAAGCAGGAGACACAACTTTCTGAAGCCAGGGATGACTTTTAACTTATTTGATAGTGCCTCATGAATCGTAGGACGACACCAAGTGACTTCCAAAAGGAATGGGAAACATTAAGTGCAGGTGTGAGGTGCACTGCTAGGACAGTTCATATCAGGCTCCTTGAAGCAGGACTGAAGACTCATAAAGCAAGGAAGAATATCTTCATCAATGAGAAACAGGGAAGAACTAGGTTCACACACGCATACTCATAAATTGAGAAATGAGTAAACTGAAAAACTGTAAATTGTGCTGTCTCAACTTTTTCCACGGCTGTATTAAAACATAAACGCATAATTTCAGAGGCAAATGAACGATATCTGCAATACACAGCAATCACATACTAAGCGTTTGAGCCGGCAACCGTAAAGAATAAATACCTGTCAGTGGGTCTTCTCCTCTTTGAGTAATCCACTAACGTACTTCATATTCCAGCAGATCAGTTCAGTGCCAAACTACGTCGCGCGTTCCAATTTCGCTCTTTATAAGCTCTCGTATAGGCTACGTAATAGAGGGAGGGACAATAACCATATGCTTTCAACCACGCTCTCAATTATTTTTTTTAACCCTTTGGGCGGATGAGGTTTCTGGGCTAAGCCCCGGATTCCCTAAGATTCTGGCCATACCCCATAACAGAGCGCAAACCCCACAAATGAGCCCGATAATACCAATACGGTTAGACAGTTTCCCATCGAAACTATAGAGCATGTATTCGGTGTTTGATGGACGAACGGCGTCACCAGCAGAACGCTGACTGCGCACTCGCTCTCAAGACTTGATGACAAATCGTTGAGGCTAGATGGAAATTTATAATTGCTCTGAGGTATTTTAAAAGACTTGATGACCTTTGATTTAAGCAGCGATTGTTAAGATATCAAGTTTCCTTTAAATTATAAAACAATAATAACTACACTCTGAGCATAATGGATTTAAATAGTAAACAACCCAATCTGCAGGTCAGTTTGGCCATACCATTCTGTCATATGGTTGAGGTTTAAACCCGAAGCCAATTTCGGGTTTAACTCCCTGGTATTCTCGCTTGATGATGTATGTGGTAAAGTTAGTACGGTAAAGTTAGTTTTTATATTCAGTTTTCCGCCAGTAATATCTAACAGCGAAAGCAAGAAACACCCATTGGTTTTTCAGATTTCTTTACGGGTGAATTTTAATATTCCAATGTCTGTGCGCACTTGTCAGCTGTTTTGCTTGTAGTCACTGCATGGTGGTGAATGGACACAGCGCTATTATCGATAAATATGCAAAATAGTCCCACACATTGGATATGTCTGTATCGTTGAGGTTTATACTTATTAGTTCATTAATTATATCTTTTGTACTTTAAACAGTACAGTTATTAATACTAATGGAAAACATTGTGAGATCTCGCGAAAGTCCATCTTTTTTCCAATCCATTGATTTTTTTTTTTTCCCTGTCCTTTCCAGGGCTCCGTAGGATGCGGGTGCTTTTCCCAAAACGCAAAGTCATTAATAACTTTAGCAAACTTGCCGAGTTGAAACCACGTGATCGAACGGTTCCAACTACGTGAGTTGCTAACGGGAGGTCTCAGGATCCGTAACCGTGGGTTAGCATTTAGGTACGTTGGGTGGACACCAGTGTTCGAACTGTGTCAGATGTCTTGGGGGGGTCCCTGGTAGGCAGTTTTCGGCCGGGGGTGGCATAAAGGTGGGGGGAGGGTATATGACGACATTTGGGCTCCTACCCCTGGCGATGCCACAGCCAGATATTTATCGTAACTTTTGTAATATCTTCTTGCTCATTTTGAAAGCCCCTGATAAAGTTTCTGTTAATGGACATTGCGCAAACTGCGTAATTCTGTCCCTTAACTTACTTTTATTCGTTTTACTGGACGCCTACAGCAGGGAGAAGAGTTACAGTTTATGTGCTCATTGTCCGGTTACCCCGTCTTAGAAACATTACGGAATAATGACACCCTCGACGATAACTGAATGCTGAGCGCATATAAAATGTTAATTAGGCTTGCTAGCGTTGGTTTAAGGGACTTTCCTACAAGCTTCCTGACATTTAATGAGTGTGTATCGTCCGCCGTTGTTTCTACTGACTCTGAGAGAGAGGATTTTTTAAGTAGTGTGAAGAGAAAGTGTTAAAATTATAACAACGTACGTGCAGGCTTGTTGTGCAGTCAGACTTGTAGTGGGTGCTCTAGATGCAGTTCCAGTTAACTTTTCTTATTGTAGCTATAAGTCGGGGTCCCTTACTGGAATTTACTTTACGTAATGAAATAACACGAATAGTAGTATAATTCATTTAAATATATTTATACATTAACCTACTGTGTCACACAAATCTTTCCATTATTTTTATTATTATTATTAATTTTGCTTCTATAAATATCCTGTCTTTTAAAGGTACTGTGACTGTGTGTCAGAAGAGACAATAAGGTCATTGTGATCTCACGTGCTTTCGATGACAATGCGTTTATAATGTCTGGCTTTCAGTCTTAAAGCTAAATTTACCTCAGCTGGAACGGAAATTTATGTTATTTCTTTTTTTTTGGTCCAGTTTGACCTTAATGCTCAGCTGTTAATCACACTAGCTGCAACGTGACTCAAAACCATATGGTTTCAAAAATGGGACACAGAACACAAGAATGCATCACACGGTGGACGGGATGCCAGTCAAATGAAATAAGCAATATGGAAACGAAAACAAAACATTAATGGCCCATTAATTCCCCAAGTTCACATAGCCTACTGTTATTCAACGAGGATGTAAGGCCTTTTTAAAAATACTGATATCGATTTTGAAATGCTGCTACTCCTCATAATTAAAGTCATAAAGTTAGAGTTTTGCCGGATAAAATTAAAATCGCCAGTAGGCCTACTACAATGTTACAAATCATAAATATTACAATGCAATGTACGTAGTGCAGAGTCATCGCGGGAAATTTTGTGTTCTCCTTTTTAACGTTTATATATTGTCATTCATTGTGCTGTTCTCCGGTAGTTACGTTTCTGCATACGTTCAGGTGAATGTCATGTGCTGAGGCTGAGGCATTTCGATATTACTGGCTATAAAAAGCCACAAGTAGGGAAATATATCAACCGCAAAAACACACATAGCTAAATGAAAAAAAGGATGTGTGAGATGTCGATGCCACCTTCAGGCTGCGCGAGTGCGTACCTTCATCCTCTCACCTAAAATACGCATATAATACGTATTCTGAACCTCTTGCCGGAAGTTGAAAAGGCGTCTCCTGAGGAGAGAATGACGGTTTTTATGACGTCATTATTTGACGTCTTCTCTACATTCAGTATCGGGTCCTGCACCTGTCTGATGTCTGATGTCCATAGACGTCCGATAAATCTGTTATCCAGACTTTCAGATATGTAACTAAACACTTTCGTCCAAGAGGGGTCATAGTCAGACGTGCAAATACCGAATCAGATTTGCACGTCATGCAGACAAACAGATATGGTTCTGGACCAACCGACGCGGAATCGACATATGCCCCTTTACTCGTCTAGCGGCTGTCTCATGTTTGCTGGGTTTATCCGGATTAAGCCCACAGTCATGCTGAAACCTGGTTTTTACGCAGTATATTACCTCTTACCTGAACACAATTTCTTGTAAAGTTTGTAAAGCCACCTTCCTCGGTGTACATTCCTGCGTATGTTCGCTCTATGATTGTAGCCTACCTGGTTTGTCACTTTGCTCACTCCACCTACTTACGTTTTCTTACGAGCTCCTGTTACTGTTATTTTAGCCACAGAAAGAATACGCATTGCTTAGTCCCGTATTCTATTAGTCAGATGAGTGGGGCATGTTTCAGCTAAATGCAAATCTTTCTATGCCACAAAAAATACGTCTGGCTGAGTTTTTTCCTCGTCTGAAAAAATCTCTAATACAAAATCTCCGAAAAGGTAAAAAAACTGATAAAATAAGATACTAATATATTCGATAGCGACATTTAGATTACAGTCTATATAAATAAAGTTGTTATTGTTTAAACAGCGTATAAGGTATGCAGACGCTTTGGGAAGCAGTAATCAATTTCATTCTCATAATTATAACAGTGCAGTGCATTCCGGTGGACAATCTTTTTATGTACGACGATCGCTTAGCTGGCTGCCGCGATGGCTTCGACGAGCCCGGAGCCCCCAAGACCCAGCGCTGTTTCACCGACGCCGCCGCAATCGGTGGATATTGGACCACAACAAGTGTTGCCAAAACGAGCTATCTATAGATGCACTATTAAAGACTATTAAAAATGTTTACTTATCAGTGTTATTTGTTTTATGATTAGCACACATTCGGACCTTCCCACCCTGTAAGTAATTTTATTATTTCACTAGATTTGTGAATTGACGCTGTGGATAAGCTTTTCGAAAAATATGAAAAGTATTTTTATAAATCCACTTTAAACATTGCCTTTGTTTTTGAAATATATGAACATATATCAACTACTACAAAAATTCTATTTTATGTAAATAATGGTCCAGTTAGTGGAAAATGAATGTCGTTTTTAAGTCATACAGTTAAATATCAAAGACAAGGTAGGCCTATTGCGTGTCATTTCACACCGTTCTGTAATAACTTTTTCCATTGTGGCTTTTGATGGAAAGAGCAAGAAATAAATGACTAATTTATGAAGAGTGCCGTGTACGTGAATGTTTATCACTAGGCGGCGACATTTTTCACAATATTTAAATAGCACTTCAAGACCCTTCACCATATATATTTCATGTCCTTTATTCTTCGAATAAAGAATAATTAGAAATGCGAAAATGCAGAACAAATTAGTTTTTTTAAACAAAATTTTAAGTGACAAAATTATTTCAAAACCACAATCATAATTCACCTATATTCAAACACCATTTCCATTGCATTAATTTACAATGCATCAGTTTAAAAAACTGCAAGACCATATCTTTAGACATATATATATATATCAATTTGTCATATATATAATATATATTCATATATACATTTTGTTATTTATTTTCAGTTTTTAAGAAACAAAAGCAAGTGAAATTTCAGACTGCAAACAGTGTTTCATACTAAAGGGCCAGAAAATCACATTTAAAAAGTGCTCATATAATTTATTTATAATTTAGAGTGCCACGTTGCTTTTACATAGGGTCCGGGAAGGAGAAGTGATCAATTTACTTTAAGAATTTTTAAGTTTGTGCTGCATGCAGTGTTGCTTAATATTACCGTTTCAGCTGAATGTGTTAGTTCCTATTGTGGGTCTCGTGGCTTGATTCACACAGCTTTCAGACGGCCACTCAGGGGTTGTGGAAGCATGTCCGTCAACAGCGACATCCAGCCTCGCCTGCCACAGCCTACAGCTGCTGACATGTAGCAGACGTGCATCACATCAGCTTCGCTTGCAGGACTGTGACCCGCCTGATTCGCCTGACATCTGGCCGAGAACAAAATTAATGTCGGCAAGGGTGCATCGGGGTAATTTGAGGCAGCGCTTTTTGTGCCACAAAGTGATCCAAAATGGTGTGTTTTATTCAGGATTATTTTGAATTCCTTCAATACATTCTATTAAGGGAGGTAGGGGTCGGGGGGGGTGAGAGCCTGGGATCGGTGTGCGCCTTTGATGGGTGCGGCTGTGCTCCGATCACTGCCGATCACACCCCCCCCCACCCCCGGAAATTGATTGTCTGTCTGAGTTATAATGCTGGACACGTAAATTATAACTCTCAAATGCAACAGGACAAGAACAGAAAGTGTGAAGTTCAGTTAGTGTTGTTAGGAGGAAGCTTGGCTGCAGTCTACAGACCGGCAGGCGCACGGTTAGTCCTCTATGAATGCAAAGTAGAAGTTTTACACTTACTGCCCATTCATCACAAGGCCCCCGGCTCATCCTGCAGGCCGAGCACTTCGAGGTCACCATCGCGCTCCAAAGAGAGTCCGCATGGCACTAAGCCAGGGCGGGGGGAGGGGGGCTCACACAGAGTCTGCGTTCCAGCCCTCCAGCTCAGGGCAATGAGCTCCAGACCGAGAGAATGCAGGGGTCATCAGGGCGATTGTTTACATTTAATGTGAGTTAGCCACGTTAGCTAAGTCGGTGGATGGCCACTGTGAACAATTCATATAGAAAAACCTTCATTGTTGCGCTATCATGCAATAGCTGTCCTTGGTTAAAGCATACACTTAAAGTAAAATCAGGATGACCGAGGGGTAACAGTGTCTGTCTGATGTCTCATCGCTCATACATATAGTGGGGTGCTGTCACTAGGGCTCGACTGATATATCAGGTGGCCAATAAAATCAACCGACATTTAGGTTCTGCAAATGCATCAGGATTCCTAATGTCTCTTTAAACATTTCTTATGAGAAAATGGGCTGTCACTGTACTTTCTGCATTTTAACTAAGCACTCTTAGCCTGTATTATTAGTTAGTTTGGCCAAAGTGTTGTTGGCGATCAAATGACAAGGGAAAAATTGCTGTGACATACCACACAAAGTCTCTAGGGCAAGAAGTGATTTTTGTGTGTGAAAATAAATATCTTGTTAGGTGCTAATATAAAATGTTTCTTATAAATGGCTTATTTTATATTTATATTAAGACTGTGACTATATGCTGTTTGAGTTTGAGAATTTGACGTCCATATCAGTGAGAAAAAAAAAAAAAAAACTGTTCAGGACTATTGGTGTCAAAATTTTTTAATTACGAAATTATATCGGCCAATTAATTTGTATCAGTATTTTCATATCAGTCAGGCCCTAGCGACCAAAGGGATGGCAACCCTACCAAATTGTGCTGTAGTGGGGTGGGGGGTTTGAAAAGGCACTGTCCTGTCACATGATGTCAACAAAGAACTCGCAAGGGTTGCCCATGGCATGCTGGAAGGACTGACGACTTGCGGTGAGTTCAGGGGGAACAGCCCCAAGCTCGCGCACAGGTGGAGCCCCTGGGGGACTACTGCCTGCTGAGGAGCCAGGGGCCAGCCGGGCCAAGCTGTAAGGGGGTGGCAGCCCAGGAGGGCCATAGGAGGAGGCGTGGCTCCGCTCGCTATGGGTGCAAGAGAGCTGGCTATATTGGACGAATGGAGCGTGGGTATATGAGAACGGGGTGTGGCTGTTTGATGGGTGGGCGTGGCTCCGGTGTGAGTGGGCGTGGCTGTACCCAGAGTGGGCGTGGCTAAGTTGGCTGGCTGAGCGTTCACCCTGCCAGCCCCCCCGGGTGCCTCGCTCCGACTCGCTGCCCCCGCTGCCCGTCGACTTGCGGTCCTTCTCCCGGGGTGAGGCACGCCGACCTTTGCCCGTGGTGGGGTTGGAGCCGCTGCTTCTGCTGCCTGCGATGCGAGAGAGAAACAGGGGCTTGAAGAACAGTGTGCAGGGCCTGCGCTTTGGTGCCGACATACCAAACACACCTATGGCTACTGAAGCATGAAAACGTTACATTTCAGGTGCCTCTATCCCCAAGACCCATTCAGCCAAAACAAAATACATCAGCACTTCTGCTGAAGTTTCCGGGCTAATTTTCCCCTATTTCTGACATGCCACGAGAACAGGAACAAAACTGACTGAAAACATTATATAATTCCTATTCATACGGTATGAGGATGAACTGAACAGGAATCATCACAATCCAGTCTCTTAGCCGCCCAGTTCACACAGAATAAATAGCCACTAGCACACATGCTGCTCACAGCTGGAGCCGTCCACCACACAAAGCCACTGCTTCACATCCATAAAACGCAGCACCCAGTGAGACCCCCCCCCCCCCATGTATGCCGCTCAGCTCGGAGGCGAGCCGGTATGTAGGAGATTACTGTCAGTAACGGAGCACGTCACCGAATGCTTGGAGACACACAGAGAGGGGACAGATGCACAGCCAGTAGTTAGGGGGCCTGGGGGATGGGTGACAAGAGAGAGTGTTGGTTAAGTAGAAAGCAATGGAGATTAAGGGATGAGGTGTGGGGGGGTGGACAGAAAAAGAGAGAAAAAAATGAGAGAACGTAAGGTGGTGGGTGAGGTGTTGACTGGCTTACCGAATCCCGAGTCCTGGGATTACCATCTCCTTCAGTCTATCGTTGCCCAGCAAAAACAGAGGGAACAACAGGGTTACAAACGTGGTGGGCCCCGTCGCCCTCTGTACCTCCCCGCCAGCCTCGTGGCAAAGGAGAGGAAGTGTGGGGGTGTCAACCGGGGGCGGATGTGTGTGGGGAGGCAGTCTTGCGGTTGCTGGGAGGGGGGAGGAACCGTAGCGAGGGCGGAGGAACGACGTTTTTGGTGTGCTTTTGTCACCCACTGCGGCGTTCCCCCGTCACACACAGACACGCATGCGATGCGACACTGGCAGTGACACATGACATTCACGATGGCCAGCACTGATGGCGGTTGCTCATCGGCCAAATTCCACAGCGCTGGTGATGCGGTGTTTCCCCCACGTGCAGAGGAGTGTGCATGAGGGGGTGAGAGAGAGAGACAGAGAGTGAGAGGACACGGGTGAAAATGCGCTGCTGCGCGAAAGCAAATCAGACGAAAGCATGGAGGCGCAGGCATTGCAAGCAGAAGCTTCGAGGTGCTAGATCGGTTAAGTACGGCAGCCCTGAAAGCCCAGATCACGTCGACATCAACGCAACGGAAAAACATTACGAAGGCACAAAAACATAAGGATAAAAAATTAAGCAAATTTAATTTTTAGATGTGCTTTCGTATTGTGTTGCAGTTTTCAAAACAGAAGTGCTCCATGCCACAGGGGGCAGTATTCAGCTCTCGATATTGTGCCTCTGACACCGATATCTATTGTAGCTGATTAGTGTCCACAGTGCTACAAATTCAGAAAACAATTACTTATGTTTAATGGGATTTAGAATTAGATTGAGAGCAGTGTCATAAACAGACAAAAATTAGTGAAACACTTTTCTGTAATGGCTGCTTTTTTAAACCCATTAAACAGATATTGGCATACACTGATTCTTGAATTTATTTTGAGAGTTGTGTTCGGAGTAAAGAAAATGTCTATAGTGAATAGTTGTATATTTGCAAACAAGGAAGGAAGCCCACACATTGTTTTAATAAGACTGGTACCTCACGTGTTATCCTAATGTATCGTGCTGACATGAAGGAACATGCTAACTACGTTAGTGACATGCTAATTACGTTAGCAACTTACATAGTTGGAACCATACAACTGAATTAGTCCAGCTATGCAAGTTGCTAATGGGAACTCTTGTGAAACGCATCCTGGTTTGATTGTAGCTGTGATTCTGGAATTCAGTGGAACATCATGGCCAAAGCTTTCATGTTGCTTTGAACCAGGAAGGGGTACTTTAGGTCTCTATTCAAAAACTTTAATAGAACCCTAATTTTAATGCCTGACAAGTTGATATAAACAGTGTTGTGTCGTCCTATATCTCGTTTTGAAAACATATCAACATACCCCCCAGGTACCGCTAAGCCCTAACGGTCCGTCTCGTAGCTGAATACTGCACAACCTTGATCAGTGCGTTGAATACTGCCCCCTGTGGCATGGAGTGCTTCCGTTTCGAAAACCACAACACATTAAGAGAACAAAACACGCTAAGAGAACACAACACATTTAAAAATTAGATTTGTTTAATGTTCTGTCCTGATGTTTTTGCGTCTTCTAAATGTCTTTGCATTGTGTTAATGTTGAGGTATTCTGGGCCTTCAGGGCCACCGTAGATAAGAGGCATCAGATCAGATGATCGTCAGTTACCGGTCAGGCACCCAGAACCACCGAAAGGCACGCCGTGCTGACGATGGCCAGCAAGGCACGTCCGTGTGCCAGCACGACTGAATACAACAAGCCACAAGGAAGCCCCCATATGGATGAGACAGACGAAGAAGAGAGCCTTGGGCAATCAGTTCATGTGCAAAGGGCTCTGTGCACATGGGACAAGGCTGACAGGAAAGTCCAGAAAAAAAGGGCCGTTCACACACGATACCTGGTGCTTTCCCAGTTATCTCAAAAATTTCCTGAACTCCATCCATATAAGTTTCAAATTTCCGTCCTCTATTTAACAAAGATAGTGTTTGTTATCTGTGGATGTTTGTCATTTTCTCTGACAATCTGTATTTCTTCAGATTTCCAGCTAATGCATCAGAACCCCCCCCCCAAACCACCACCACCCCAAGTTGAGCAGCTGAATGAAAAGAAGCAGCTGGGCTTCCAGGAAAGACAACATATCAGAGATGATGCCACCTTCCAACAGTGGGGTCTATTCTAACTTGCAGTCTGACTCATTTGCGATTCCCTACAGGTTTGCACTTCAGTTGCACTCTTCAGGCTCATACAGATGTGCCCAGCCATAACGTACAATTCCCTGGGACTAATGCTTCAATCTGCACACGCAAAACCCATTTCAGAAATACAACTAAAATTGATTATAACTTCAGTTACATACGGTATGATTAAAACAATTATTTAATAATTAAGACCATGAAATAATTACAAAATTGGACACTTGTTTTATTTCTCCCATTTATAAATGTTCTATTCTGCTTAGACCTTTAATGGATAACACATATTTCATTTAATTTTATTTCATATTATGCTGAATTTAAATACTACTGTCTGACTAACAGCCGTGACAAGAAATGGCTGATAAGTGACATAGCTAACACGTATTTTAAAATGGACATTTGAAGACCCCGTCCTGCAGGTCAGAAAGGTTAACCAGCTTTACCAGAGGGATTGGAAGATTCGAACCCTAACCCTAACCCCTAACTCTAACCCTAACCCTAATCACAGTTCAGTTCAGTTTCAGTTCAGTTTTGTTTACTTGTCATATGCAAGTTAGCACAGGGTCAACATTGCAATGAAATGTGATTGACGAGAATAAACAAGTCTCTCAGCAAAATATTACAGAGATTAACGGTGGCAGTCAAGTGCCAGTATAGTAAGATATACTTAATAGTAAGATTTTTTTTTTAGTAATAAAGATAAAAGTAAAGATAAAGTGCAAGGTGTGCCTGAGACTGTATTTAATGGGAACAGGGCGTATTGCATCCAATGAAGTGTGACGTGTGTGTTCAAGTGTTGTAGTTGAGGTGTCGAATGGCTTGATGGTAAAAACTTTTTTTTTTACAATGATGCTTGTTGCTGCTCAAATCAAACCCAAAGCCGATTTCGGTCCCCTGTTACTGAAATGTGACTGCAGGGACAACTCTGACCGGAAAACAGGTGTAAAAGCAGCCACATGGCCCCAGCTACATTAATGCTAAGTGACATTCAGGCTTGTACTCATTCATAGAGCAGAATATAGGACATCCCTATGGTGAAATCATACAAGCTGTGCTTGTAAAGTTAACTGATAATAATTAGGCAGCTAAGAACTGTTTCAACATAACATATCGTTATAAATTATTATGTAAATTATTACATATACCGTTAAATATTATGAAGCTTTTCATACAATTTACACGTTTTACAGTAATATGTATATTAGTATTAAAATGCACAGTGATATCTTAATACTGTGCAAATGGTGGTATCCAATGACCAACTGTGAATTGCATTAAGATTGTATGACGCATGCTCAATAATGACCGGGGCTTTATATCACGGCTATAAATATTTGATTGGACGCCGGTTTTTCAGTACTATATGGACATTTACTTACACCCACAATTCAGTAAGAAGATTAGTAGTACGCCTGAAATATTAATGAGAGGTGTATTGTGACGCCCTGAAGTTGTATACTTATGTTCAATGAATGTGTCGGACTTCAAACTGCAAAATGTACCCCCTACACCACTGTTGTTCCTTACCTTGTTTACCCCCTTGTTTACTTGTCTCCTCTTTTTTCTCCCTTTCTTCAACACGACTACAGCGCTTATCGCTTCCAAAACAGTAGTATTTGGCGTGCTCTGCTACCCAAATTTAATAAACATAATGATACAACAAATCAGTTATACAGAATATTAACTTCTGGGTGTCACAGTACGTCTCTCATTAATATTTTAGGTGTACAGCACTGAAAAGACAAATGTTTACATCTGCCGTCAAAAGCCCTGAAGGTTATTGCATGTGCAATATAATTGCAATTATACCATGATGTGACATCTTGCAGCTCTAAATCACGGTCTGCCTTGCCTGCTTCATTTCCAGGCACCACCTCTGGACATGATGTGGGCCGTAACAAAGGTAATATCAGGCTGAATATACACAAGTTTGCTGTTGTGTACTCGATGAAAGGAAATGACATCAGTATATTATAACATAACTCACTGGTTCTACTCATTCATATTCTTTTGGAAATTACTCAGTAACTGACATGGTGGTCTGAAGAGGCCCCTAACTTCACTGAGCTCCCGTGACTTAGCTACTTGACTCACTTTTCCATTTAAACAAATCTGTGAGCTGTCACCTTCGTGCACAACACTTGCATGCCGCCGCTGCATAAACTCGGAAACACTCAAATCACAGTTATGGAATGTCATGATCCAACATGAGTGTTGGACAGGGATGGGATAGCTTTCCCAGAACATGCAGGTCAAGTCAGCATAGATCACTGAACAGACTGGACTGGAGGAAGCGTTACGGCCAAAGACTGGATTTTGATTGGTAGAGAGGAAAAAAAAACAATTATTAAACAGGAAGAAAGACCTGGGTGTTGCATGGTAGAGACGAATGTTAACACAGAGTGGAATACCTATATCCCACTTTCTGAAATGTATGGAGTGTAATGTAGACACACAGGCATTTTTTTACCATGAAGAACTGTGGCATTGTAACCACACCAATCCCACACCAGCAAAACCGCCTTCTGTTGCCAAACCACCACAGAGTGTGAACTCAAGGACTGCACACCTGCCAATCCATGCACAAAAGCATCAGGGATATACTACGACCTGGCAGCTTTAAAAGACCCTTTCAAATGGGCAAAAATCCTGTAACGCTACGTTTAATAATTAATATAAGAGAAGTGCAGCATTCACACGTTTGACCTTTGCTGCTGTGATTTTTCTGACGCCCATATTATATTGTTGCATGTCAGTAGTAATTTATCCCAGTTTTTTAAACAAACAAAAAGAACCAACGCTACGTGTTTCAGTACATTTCATACTGCAAACTACACAGCGCCGCCATGTCTGAACTACCGAAGACATCGCTAGTAAATTCACAGCTAACAGGGAGCAACAGTGGAAAAAGCAGCTAGCACTAGCAATGAGTTTCTAATGTTGATCGTTACAAGGAAATAACCTATACTTAAAAACGGCAAGTAAACTGAGTTACAGGATGAATAACTAAATAATCTAGTTACAGAAATGACATCTCTGTTTAAGGACAAATGTATCACGAACTAAGAAACTAACCGGGCAATATTTCAACTTACTCTCAGTTTTCGTTTTGTTTAAACAAATATCAGAGGTGGCATCGATCCGATACCCGCTATCGATATCGGACCGATGCTTGCAAAAAATATGCTGGATTGGATATGGGGGGGGGTAAGAAACCGATCCAATTTTTCATCAGAAACATTGAAAAATCAGAAAAATCAATACACGTGAAAATGCTTGTACACAGAAGTGAGGGTCACATGATGGCTAGTTGTTCAGCGACACATGCGTGCCGGGGCTGTCATGGCAAATGTGTGGAACTACATTAACTCCTTCACCTTGACGCATCTGCCTTTTCACCCTCACGAATTTGGTTATTCGCAAATTGACCGTGAACAATGACGGGATTGTCAAAAGACTGCAGAAATTTGCAAAACAATGCATAAGCTTAAAAACAAGCCGAAAATCAGATAAAAATCAGATCAGATAAAATTGAATAAATTGTTAGTATCAAGTGATGGCTTTTGGGTCCACCGTGCATCTCTGTCTCTGCAGCCAGCCTCACTTGCCTCTTAGCTGGGACTGTGACGTTGGAATCTTGGAATCATAGTAACTTTTTAAATTTTCAGTGCCGTTAATTTTGAATTTTTCAAAGAATCCAAAAAAATTGTGCTCCCATTGTGTACATTAGTAGCTTTGTATATATAAGGGCAAAATTGTTTTGTATATAATATAAAATGGTCTTGATAGGAATAGATCATTTCACATGCAAAGTGTACAGTACAGTACTGTTTATTTATAAATTGCTAATACATTTACTTTATGTAATTGTTCAGTCTAGCATAGCAGACTGTTACGGGTTGATGTTGGGGGGGCAAATCAACCACCATTTTCACATTCGTGGGGGTCTCCCTTCCCTAACCTTCTCAAATGTCAAGAGGGTCTGTACACCGAAAGAAGAAAAAAGTAAAACTGCAGAACAAGGTAACATTTATACAAACTAGACATCATCAGACATGTACTCTTTCTATAGTTTGGTCAATTACTACTTAAAGGTTTTATCTGTGCTCCATTGTATAGTTTGTACTGGAAACTAATGTGACCTTTTGGACTAGAAATGATTTGTTTGGGTATACAGCCCCAGGTTACAATGGTGTTCTGTTCTGGTAAACTTATCGTACACCTAACCTAACAAACATCATAGCCTGGCCTAGCCTACATTTACCAAAATCATTAAGACAAAGCCTATTTTATGTATATAAAAAAGTGTTGAATATCTCATGTTATTCACTGAATAACGTACTGAATGTGAAAAACATTTACCCATCGTGAAGTCAAAATATCGCAACATAAACCATCGTAACCCAGGGAGTGTCCGTATAGTGATATTTTTATGATTGGTTTCTTTATTATATTTAACTTGGCAACAAACTGCACAAGTCCACTTTAAGAAATATTTCTGTTCATTTATGTGAAAGGTGTTACTGAATGAAACAAAGAACCAGACTTGTGTAAATCATGTTGGCTTGTAGTGTAGCGGCAAAGCTCTTGTTAGAGTGACCTCAACCTTTGAGACCTTTATCCTTGGCATAGGCAAACAGTGTGGCTGTAACATTAAATGCAGGTTGTTTGTCATGTTAACTGAAATGTACTGAGACAAATATCTCATGTAATGCTTAGTAGTTGATGGAGGGGATATCAGATTTGTATTGGTACCAGCAGATACTCAAACTTTTTATATGGGGTCAGATCAGAAAAATTGTATTTTGTCATCTGTAATAGATTTGTATGTCAACAATGAAATTTCAATGTACTATACACACCTCAAGATCCTGATCATGATAACTAGAAGACAGATGTACTATACACACAGTTTCATTTCTGTGCTGTCCAAAACTGGAAAAAAGCCCAACTTGTCCCTATTTTCCCACCAAATCTACTGCCATTTTTTTTAGCAAATCTACCAGGTGGTGAAGAAGACCTTTTTGCAGCCCCAAGACCCTCTCAACATTGAGACTTGGCAGGAATGCAGTTCTGAGTCAGAAACACCTAAAAAGGTGCCAGCGACAAACCATTTTTAAAATTAAAGCTGAGATGAGAAACTGTTGTTTTTCCATTTCATACAATCCACACATCTCAGAACTGACTACTGAAATCTTACTCGGCCAGTTCCACTCAACATACTCATTACTCACCCTCACTGTGTTGACTTCCGGCGCTGCCACTGTGGAAACTGTGGCAGGGGTCAGAGTACCCCGGGGGAAAGGTAGGGGGCGCTGCGGGGAACGGTGGGTATGGGAACGGCTGCCCTCCCATTGGCCACGGATTGGCGGCCGGCGGGGGAAGCGGCGCCAGGGTGTCCTGCTCAGAGCCCCCTCCACTGGAGCTCTCGTTCAGATTGAGGGCCGCCATGTCTGAGGGAAGCACAGAGAGTCAGTCATTCTTCTGCCACGTTTGATAATCGTCCAGGATTGGGCCTCGTACAGACGTGACAGCGGCAGTACTTTGGCAAAGGTCCCCGAAGGTATAGTAGCACTGCTCGGAGAAGGTGATCTTGTTGACGGTGTGCCTCAGGTAGCCATGTTTCAGCAGGCTGCTAGCATACTTCCTGGCGTCTCTGCGGTCTTTGAAGCCCTCCACTCTTGAGTATAGCCAGTCCACCACATCGGCACCTGACGGAGAGACTGGAGCTCAGGCCTCATCATCTATCATTGTGCTACGGAGGCTACCATTGTAATAACCTACCAAGAACTCTACAATTAATACAGAAATACTGTAATGATGCAGTACTACAATTGTGCTATTAATACTACAGCAGTACACCCTACTACCATACTATTCAATTCAATTCATTTTTACTTAGCACGACAAGGAGCTTTACGTGAGTGCGCCTTTCCATCAAGATTTATGCAGAATAATTGAAGAACAGGGAAAAAGATTGACAAATAAAAGAAAAAAGCGGGATTTAAACAAATACAAATATTCAAATAGTTACTACATCCCTATGAACACTGTTATTCTTGAGGTGACCCCAGCTTTACTTTCTGATCTTAAATCTGTGTCAGTTTCTGGACTTTTCCGCATCCTCACCAATGACAGCATTGGCTATGGTGATTTTCAGCCACATTCTGTCTCGGATCTCCAGGCCCGAGTCGGGAAGCTGCATCACCTTCACAATCGTGGCCATGTCAGTTTTGCTCACTGACAGTGGCAGGTCATCGCACTCTGCAGGGACAAGGAGACAACCCGTGCAAGTTAGGCTCATTGCAATGCACTCAAGAAGCAGTTTAGACCCGTGTGTTTAGACCAGGGGTGCCCAATCTTATCCGCAAAGAGCCGGTGTGTATGCAGGTTTTTGGGATAACCTGTAGGTCAGCTGTTCAAACCCAGGTG
>JAODLC010000113.1:1940903-1956776 GCA_026781145.1 Hippopotamyrus pictus
GCTGGCCCCCTGTCCAGGGTTGTTCCCTGCCTCGTGCCCATTGCTTCCGGGATAGGCTCCGGACCCCCCGTGACCCAATAGGATAAAGCGGGTTGGACAATGGATGGATGGATGTACATGTGTGTCGTGAGTGTGTATTATGGAAATGTGGCAGAGTGCAGGTGCTCACTGGAAGGAAGGTGGTCTGGAGTCCCCGATGCCCCCAGTCCTCTCTAGGGGAGGCGGGAGCTCAGGATGGGTTTCGGTACACTGGGATCCCCCGTCGGACTGGGCGCTCTCAGCCAGCACGAGCTGACAGCAGACAGAATGCCACAGACAGACCATCAGATACACCGCAGTTTGCCCCAAGGCAGCCCCATCACCTAATGGTAGTGATGGACAAAATTATGCTTCATGAACCATTTGCTGTATTTTTTGACCCCACTAGATGGCGCTCTTTGATGGAAAAAAAAGGGCACAGAGCACGCCCGAAAGCAAACCAAGAGCGCCATCTAGGGAGTCAAAAAATACAGCAAACGGTTTCTGAAGCATCATTTTGTCGTTCACTACCTAACAGCCTCACACCTGGTACCAGGACAGCATCTGGACATTAGCAGATTACATTAATATCCCTCTGACAGTGGTGTAAAACAGCTTATGGAAAGCAGTGCAGGCTGGGTACCAAGCCTATTCTTAAAGGAACAAATAAGAACCTTACAGCGGTCTGCCATACGGGATCCGTACAGAAGCGGGCAGAGATTAAGGTCCCAGGGCACCCCAGCACCAGCTACAAAGGACTCAGTAATCCATATTTTAATTTCCGTTTATGAATACAAATGGCATCACACAGCTAGAAGTTTCCAGGTTAAAGAACTGTTAGGAGGTGAATTTGTCCACATGGAAACGCTGCGTACGTTTCATGATGAAAAAAAAATAATAGTTTATCTTGACATTGCACAAAAGGTGTAAACAGGATTACGATCTTTGAACTGCTCACACGTTACAGTGTTTCTCTGCAGTCCTTTATTCTAGTCGTTTTTCTAGAAGCTCCCTACTCACTGCCTTGAGACAACGTTACTGTCAAAACATATAACACCGAGTACCTCCGAGCTTCTGATTTAGAGCATTAATCTGTATTCAAGTCAGCTTGTACCTCTGCTGTAAAGTGATACCTTCTGCTCTGTGAAACTTTGTTGCTACGGTTACTGATGCACTATTAAGTGATACTGATAATAGTTATAATCTCGGGATTCTCTAAAAGATTCCCATTTAGTGCTGTGCACCGTATTATTAACGACCACAGCAAACATGATCTTTGAGTTCTGGTATCATGTTATTGTCGCTGAATATACACAGCATATGCTTTTAAAATATTAATGTTATTCTCTGTAAAAAATTACCATCCGAAGATCTGAGCCTTTAAAGTAAAATACATCCCATGGAGGTGCAGCTTATTAGGTGGTAACCGCATTCTGGTGACGTCATTAAGGGGGGGCGGGGGTGCTGCAGAAGCAGTGATGTAACCGAGCCCCACAGCGGCACGCTAAGCCACGCCTGCAGGACACCGTCCATCGGGCTTACCCAGGACACCACCCTCCCATTGAAACAGGGCAGCTTGGCGTTGTCGTCAGAAATCTCCTCCTTCACGACCCTGTGGGATAGACAGAGAGAGAGAGAGAGAGAGAGGCACATAAGATCAGGTCAGAGCAGCAAGCGGTAGGCCCGTACTCCTCTCTCTGCCTTCAGAGCCATCCACAAATTCAAGAGGGGCTAGAAATCAGCAACTCTCACATAATGCTGCAAATGAAAGTGAAACTGCATGCAGCCCGAGCACCAGAACCTGGAAATGCTGAGGAACCGTCACGACGGACCGCTAAAAAACCACAAATCTCATGTATGCCATCAATCAAGCTCTTCACAACAGGTTCCGTAATGACTCACATAAAGGAACCCCTACTTTTATACCAAGCAAACAGAATTGATCCACCTGTCACTTTAAATAAACAGACCAGTGAAGTAGACAAATTCACATGTGAACTCTACAAGCGATCGACTCATTAACACGGATTTATTGAGCTGCGGCAGCCTTGGGCCACGGCGGTGAAAATCACGTGTATGGAAGCAAACACCAAAAGGGGCGGCAGACCAGAGGAAGAGTCATCCGGCATGAGAAGTGCCTGTCCAGGGCTGTAAATTCCTGCAGGGGATATGTCTCGCTCACCCCCTTGACTTCACCCAGGGCACACCTGCTGCCCTGGTGTCACATTCTACAGGACTGGCCTGAAGCGGGATGGGGGAGCTACCAGATAGTTACCACAAGGGACTGGAAGGGGTGACATGTCGGGGGTTGGGACGAGTGACGCAAAGCAGACAGACTGGTTGGGAGTCAAAGCTGTAAGATACGTCCTGTCGCCTGTGAGGGCCCCGCATTCACCAAATTTCACATTTCTTTCCGAGGCACCGGAGCCTTCAAAACTACTTTAAATGAGAATTCTGCCAAAGTCCCATCATTCCGCACAACACTGCTCAATTTTTTTACTCCGTAAGGGATAAAAGTATTTATATGATAGAAGAGGGTGAAATCTAAACGCTGGGCTCCTTCTCAGCTCACGGTGAGCGCGACACGGTTCGCTCTGGCCACGCAGGTGGCTGTACGGGTGCTGGCGAAGACAACCAGCTTGCGGGGGAAAATAAAAAAGAGGTTGATGACTTTTCAAGATTTCTCGCCGCGTTTCTCCAACGGCAAACTTAGAGGAATAGTGACAGAGCAGACGGGCTGATGGAATGCGAGTGGATTACATGGCAATTCCTTCATATTCCGGAATGAAAACTTAACTGCCACAAGTAAATATAAGAAAAACATTACACTAACTTCTTTAGCAGATACTTTCAGCCAGTGCAACATACAATTGAGATAGCAGGATCAGCCAGTCCCTGGAGCAACTGCTGTTTAGGGCGTAGCTCAAGGGTCCAACAGTGACATCACTGTGCTGACCATGGAATTCGAACCAGCAACCTTCCATTGACAGGCACAACGTCGTAGCCCACTTTGTCACACAATACCAACCAGAGGATAAATGCAATTACAAAAACTATGAACACCCACAAAGCACTTCTATCTTTCCATTTGCCTTTAACTTGAAGCACAATGACAATTATCTGTGTTTATTATTAATATGGTCACTAAGTTATTCCGTCTCAGCTTGAAGGATCCCTCCCTGTCAGCTGGTAGATCTGAAGGGTCTCTGTGCCCTGCTTCTCTCTCAAGACTGTCACTAGATGTTTCTCACATGTGGACATGGAGAAAATCAGGTGTATGGGTTACTTTCACATACTGGAAAAAAAAGATTCATGGTCAGAAAGGTTGGATTTACAATTTTTGCTGCCAAGCTACAGATTGAAAAAAAAATCAATTCTAACAACACATGTACAAAGTGGAAAAAAAATCAGAGGACTTTTCCAGCAATGCATATTAGTAAATTAATAGACTGGAAAATCATGAATTCACCATGTTGTGTATTCAGCAAGAGAAAATGCTAATTTATGCTTGAGAGCAGCTTGACATGAACCGCTGAAGACATTTAGCTGTAACTTTGGATAAAGTGCCACATGATGAGATTAAAAGGCACCATTTACAAGGCAGTAAACATGGACAGACTCTGTCACTGTTCCCATGTTTTGTCCATACTGCAATAAATCTTGCAAGTTTATGCACAGCTTCAATTAAAATAAACAGTCTCTTGGGCATTCTGGAAAATGAAAAGTTTCTCTAGCCAAGCACTTCTGCAAAAAGAAATAAAATGAAATGATGCTTTATTTACTAACTGCATAAGTACAGGTAGACTGGAAGGCTTCTTTTCACATATCCCATCTTGCACTTGAGGTTCATATATTACTGTCACTGTGGGGACTCTCCACTGAAGTCTGTGGGCATAACCCTAATCCTAACTATGATAACATAACCGAACCCTTACCGAGCCCTAGCATTCACCATAAGTAACCAAATACAAGATTCGGCCCAACTGTAGTTCCTCGGAGACAGTTCCGCAACCTTTTCGTATTCTCCACAAAGGACCAGGTACATTTCGTTCAAACACAAACTGTCGGGGTGGGTCTTATACCAATGAATTTGCTGATTGGTTCACCACAAGCACCACTGCTAACTTGGAAGTCACGCAGAAACGCAGGGGAAAGAGATAGAAGTAGCGGAACAAAAATTGAACAGGTGGAATTATTTTTTTATCTCAGTTACATTTAATGCATTAATGAATACCTTTTTCCTTATACTTCCATACTTCTGCATCAGAAAATTTGATCGATAACCAATATACTTCTGTCTAATTTTGTTAGTGCTGCCAGTGACACTTGTCAGAACTTATTAGCAGGGTAACTTTACATAATAAGGTGAAAAATAAGGTGGTGTCCTGCTTTGATCACAAGTGACCCCTCCCCACCCAATAACTTACGAACAACTAAGAAATCGACTTGTTCATCCTCCATTGTTCTTGGAGTGGTGGTGTAGTCTCGTATGAAATTACCTGTTAAGTTTAACCTACAAATTTTTTGTGTCTCCCATGATTATTTAGCATGAAGGTCACGGTTCTTGCTTTGCGGTGGAAAACACAGCTACAAAAGTTCCTGGTCGAGGCAGCACAGGAACTCAGAACCAAGAACTAAGTTCCAGAACTTAGGCAGGAAAGCGGCTTGGGGTCCGGATGCAGGGTCTGGGCATTCATTCTGAGCCTCTGGAGGATTTCCGGGGGGTTAAGAGTCTTACCCAAGGGCCCAAAAGAAAGGTAACTGTTCTGCCAAGGCCCAGGCTTGAAGTAGGGACCTTCTGATCATAGCCACAGAGGTGCATCCCACTGAGCCACAGGCCGGCAAGCTGCCCACGACTTTAACACTGACATAACCATTTATGCATGAGCAAAAACGAACAAAAAAAACAAAAGCGTGTGCTTTAGAGTCAGTGTAAGTACTCACTGACCTTCTGCTGATGTCATCAGCTTCCCCCCCCACCCCATGGTCTGCCATACAACTACTGCAGAAGACTGTTTAACATTAAAAAGAAAGTCTGCAATGCTAAAATATGTCTTCACAGTAGTATCATCAACAGATCTAACAAGGCTGAAAAACCAAGCTATGTGACTTAACCTGTTGATATGGTTTGGATTTCAGCGCCTCTTGATGTCTACGTTCCCTTCCGAATAATAGCTGCCCCCCCTCTGTTATGCCAGCTATCCGAGTAGCCTGGCAGCAAGAAACCTCATCCCTGCCTGCAATGCAGAAGTCTTCCGCGATCTGATTACGAAATGCACGGAGGCAACAATCAATTCCATCTCGCTGCTGCTCCTCTCATGAGTCTGTGTGTGAGATTCTCAGAGCCCATCGGGAAGATAAACAGAATGAGGGCGTCCTGTATATGGCAAAAACAGAGAGCCGGAGAAGAGCTGAATAATCACTACAGTAAGAAATCAATCCATCTTTAAGCGCTTATCCTGATCAAGGTTGTAGGGACAATAAGAAATCAAAATATTTCAAAATGGAATAAAGGAACGACTGTTTGCAAGGGCTGTTTGGAAATTTGGCTAAAAACAGAAGCAAAATCTAGTATACCTTTTGATTCATAAATCTTATATATATTTCAATTACATTAAAATTAGATCTATATATAATACTGTACGTTGACAAAGTGCTAAATTCCCAGCTATTACAGGTTGCTTTAAGGGCCTGCAGGGTGAATAGCCTAAGGCAGTGTTGCCCTCAGGGACCCATGTTTTGCTCCCTCCCAGCTACCTCCTGGGGAACTGGAAGGGAGCAAAAATGTGGGCTGTCTGGCTCAGACCGACTTTGGGTCCCCAAGGACTAGATTGGGAGACACCAGTCTAAGGGTGGTGAAACTCTTCCTCAAGCTGACGAAGACAGTGAAAAAGAACACAATGGAAAAGCCATGCATCTGTCACATAGCAATTTTGTTTTATGTAATTTTAAATAAAAGTATGTGTGCTGAATTTCTGTTTGGGCTGTGACTGATTCAGGGTACAGGAACACCCAGGCGTGCATATTTAACTAGGGTTGCGCGTGGATTTTCCCCAGGTGCGGCGAAACTCCCGTTTCCTTTCACTGACGCCGTCAGAGGTGTCATGCAAACACTGGTGCAGCAGGAATCCACTTTAAAATCCCCTCATTATTAATGTGAAAATCTCTGTTGGCTGCAGTGGGAATCAAAGGATGATCGATGGCCACTTGGGCTATATTTAAGAGACTCAACACGGAACAAAAACCAATAGATATTCATTGTACCAACCTGAAATTAAACAGTAAAAGTCTATGTGTTTATGTGGAAGCTGGTGCGACAGGAATTCATACTTCTTCCCCAGAATGTGAAATAACAGCTTAAAGAAGCGATAAACCTTCAGTTAGAAGAAAAATCAAGCAAAAAAAAAAAAAAGAAGTAAAATGTAAAGTATTCTTTTCACGTTGTCCACAAGACATCCGGTAATTACAGTTATTGTTGGTTGCCACGACATGATGATCGAGTCCGTCGATATAATCTGCAGGAGGAACGCCACAGTGTTGAAAAGCCACTAAAACTTTCTGGTGAACTGAGCATGGCTTTTATCGGGCGTCTCCATAGAGCCCCCACGGCAACATGGCCTCCCGCTCGAGTACGTCCTTAGGCAGTGCAATTAGCGAGCGTCTCTGCTGAGTGCTGGTTTGTACCCAGCTATAGGACAGGGCGAGGAAACAGCCTCCCCTCCCAGCTGAACTGGGTGCACATATTAAAGGCGAGATGAGACGGAGGGGTGGAGCTGAGACCTGTCACCTTCCACCTCTCCCATCACAGTGAAACACAAATGAAAAGCTGTGATTCCAGCCTTCTAACGTCATACAGCTACTGCAGGGTTCGACTACACCAACAGCACTGCCATCATCTGTGTTTTTAATCTGAAGTCAGCTGAAAAGTATAAAAACACACCTGTATCACACCTCAGTTTCCCCATTCCGTGCCCTAAATTGGAGATCAGTAATCTCACCCTAACAGTCTCTTTAGGAGACCCCAAATGAAGGAATCCGCCAGTTACATGTCAGACAAGCATGCCAAATTATATATTGTTAATTTTACTATTCTTTTATTGTATTTCACATTAAACTGTGTTCTGGCCAAAACTAGAGCTCACATTTGTTCTCCAGTTACCATCCACCCTTTGCTACTTGCAAAACTTCTACCTATAAACGTCATTCTGAGACACCTCGTATATTACGGTTGTCCAAAGTGAGAGCTGTTTCTAACTAGCTGTTTTTGTTTGGTCGAGGTATCCATGTATTTTTCACTTATTATGTTCACTTTGAATGGCCTATCAGTATTTCCCCACAAAACTCCCACTAAACATCATACTACGGCGACATGCTAAATTATGTTCATTTTCGGGATGCCATCAGCTGTGTTTTGCTGTAGAAGGGGAAAAACAAACACTGTTGTCGCAAACATGTTTACATCGACTTTCAGTGGTTAAATTCAGTGCAAGATACAAGAGAGGCTGCAGCTTGTTCAATGTTTTTCCATCCATCTATCCATCCATTTCCAGCAAATAGTTATCCAGTTATATAGCTCTGGTAATCTGGAGTCTATCCCAGGAAAGGTACTAGACGAGGTACATCCTGGACAATTTTACACTAAATATTTAACTAAAGCGACTTTGGAAGGACCAACAACGTAATAGTTACAATTTCAAACACTTAACTATGTTGCGTTTTAGTACATGTCGACAGCCATCTTTAACCATTGTTGGGTGGATGTACCTGGCCGCTTGGGAAATACCACTCAAATGACACTGGGGTGGCATGCAGGGCTTCAGCCAAATTTCCATCTGGGGCGTCGAAGTCACAACACAGCTTATGCAGGGAATGTTAAAGGTTCTCGGAACAATGGGCCCGGGCGAATTCTCAGCCTAGCTGCCCACGGCTGTGACACAAGTTATCCGGCTCCCAAAGTTTCAGACACCCAGAAATGTCCTCCCAGAATGCCTAACTACCAGTTTACAGGTATTCCTTATGTTACATGCAGAGATGTAGTGGGAAACAATGTCATCCAAGTGAAAATGCAGTAAAATCCAATGCCACATGCACCAGTTTTCCCCTTTCTAACATGGAAGAGCTCAAGCCAATAAATAAAAATAGATGTGGAAGCCTAGCCATGATTGGCTGGGGGCTCCACCATCCAGAGCTGCAGTCCCAGTCCTGTTTGCAGTTCTTCAGCATGGTGCTGCCAAAGATTCCTGGAGCCTTTAAGTACAGCGGTTTGTGTCTTAACCTGCATGCTAACAGCGTAGATTCAGCCAGTGCAAAAAAAAAAAAAAAAAAAAAAAAAAACAATTCTTTGTATTTTAAAACACGTTTTAAGTCAGCTTTGACTTCCTCTGCTGTATATAGAGGTAAAGACCATATTTCTGTCTTTCTTGAGGAAATTTATGCTCCTTTAGCAACAGCAAAGGGATGATACATCTTCTTCTCCCACCTGCTTTCCTCCTGCAGCCTTAAGCACTAAAAAGCCCCAGTCTGCAGTGGTAGTATATTTCTTATGAACATCATGCTCGTAAACAGCCTGTGAGGGTCACAGAGTCAGACTGAAGCTTCTTTTGTGAGGGTGGAAGCAAGTCCCCTGGGAATCAGCCTGATCTTGGGGCAGCTGAAACAGCGGCACCTGACTCCCACCCCGCCGGTCAGAGTGCGCCGCGTCACGTGATCCCCCTGCCACAGACAGCTTTAAGCGGATCTCACGAGACCAGGCGATCGGAGTCACCTACACCGCGGCACAAACAGATTGGCCAATTATCACCCCCTAACCCTTTCAATCCGCAAGACTGGAAATGCAAATCAGGCTCCAAATGGCTCATTGCTTCAAGCCAGCTGGATTTGACTGCCGAAGGTGAAATGTGAAACGTCTTCATTGACCGCCAACGGTTCACACGTGTGCACAATACTGCTGAACCAAGGCCGAGCCGATACGAGCCAGAGGTGAACGACAAGACAGACATGCAGTTTGGGTCACTTCCAGTGAACAATAAATTGAGAGCTTTGCCGAATGTAGCCAGCCTCATAAACTCATGTAATAGGAAACCAGTTAGATAACCAGTCTGACCTCTAAACACCAGTCAAAGCCAGCACCCCCTCACTGGAAGGCGAGAAAGAGGAAGTCGAACATTTTTACCTCACTGCACAGGTGCCCAAAAGCCCCCATCTAAGGACAGTTCTCATAATTTGAAAATCAATGACAAATTCTACATATTACATTTCTCTATGAATAATAATACTTTTACCAGTGGTTAACATTCCTAACCTTTTTTGTGGTTAAAATTATATTTCACAGTATAACCTCACTCCGTGTGCAACATGTCACCTTTGTGTTGTTAAAAAAATGTCTACCCCTTGGGTCACTCAAAGAGGGAATTAATTATATCATTCTTTGGGAAGATTCTGAGAAGACTTATCCAAGTCCAAGAAAAAAATAACTATTTGTGACAGTCCACATGGCCAAACAAAGACACGACTAAATTACATTCTGAGTAATTTTCACGCCTATATATGCCTTCCTGTACCACTAGATTTGTGAGATTCCCAGGACGGTTCTCGAACAAGTTCAACCATGTAACACTTTCCGACTATATCGATGACCATTATTAAAATTGGTCACGTCTAACATTTCACACTGACGCCTGCAGACAGATTATATAAAATATAAAAACTTTAGCACATCACAATTAAATTACATTATAAAATGAATCAGTAACCCACGAGACAGCGCTACCGAAGCACCTACTCCCTTACATCATATACATATATTTATACAATTAACAGTTTCCTTTATCTGTAAATCGCACCAGATTAACAAATAAATATATAAAACTGAAATCATAGTAACGCTGTTCATAATAAAACACAGAGCCATTTATCATTATAATTAACAAATAAAAAATAGCTCGCGTTAATGGAAATAAATCTCGATATGCCGCCATTGGAAATAAGGGATGGATTAATGATGACAGGTGACAATGTTATTTTTTTTTCTCTCATTTTCGTTTATGGGCCACAGAGGTGCTCGGTGATCCGCACAGGCCCCGTCGCTCCTGAGCAGCCATGTTTGCACTCCGGGCATTCCAGCAGTTCTGCGGCCTAGTCCGCGCCGACAGCAGCGCTCCGCTCCCGGGTGGGTGGATGAGGGATTAAGGCCCGGGGTGGAGACGGGAGCGCGGCGTGCGGCTCGCGATGTAGCGTAAACGTTACGAGGGTGAAGGCGACACGGACACCGCGCGGATCACGCGGGTGGGGAGCGCGCGGGGCGAAGCTGCACCCGCCGCCGCCGCAACGCCGGGCTTTAAAATCAGAAAGGATTAGTCGCGTTCACCTAATCACCACTCCCACAGCCGGGCAACAAGCGAACAAAACACGCGAACAAGACGAAAGATTTTGGCTAACAGGCGTGTAGTCAAAAATAAAGCCTCCACCCACGCCTGCTCATCAACCACCATGCAAATAAAGCAGTGATACAGGCGCATATTTCTTAATCGGGCTATAAAATGCATTTCTGACATGGCATACATGTGTACCGATGTTTCCGGGGAAAGAGTTAGTATCCAAGCAATTGTGTCATTTGCAAAATGTTTATTCAGCCGAGAATATGTATGCCTTTCCATTCGCCTTTTCACGTTTACTTTATTTACATTTGCAATTGCTTTAAAATACTTGGTTACAAATCACGGGTAATAACCCTGTATTCTAATAGCTATATGCTTTCTTCTGCAAGCCAGCATTTCCGCTGGCGTTTTAATTTGTCAATTTATCAGTCAAGGATTATAACGAAAATACTAATACATAAATATGTATTTGTCGTGATTCGCTTTTCAAACTTGAGTGCCCAAGCGAACAAGTGGCAAAGCTGCTACCAGGATACACAACATACAAACATCAATACAAGAACATAGAAATACGTAAAAATCATCACGTATAGCTAAACTAATCGTATCATATTTTGCATTAATACTCAAAAACAGCAATCAGTTGCTTTTGTGCATACTGATTCGCCGAATCGCAACGACAATCATTTCATCTGTCACAGGCTTATTGTGAATGCAGACAGGTGCCAATCAGGCTTTTTACACAATTAGTTTCGGCTAATTAAAGCAGGACGATGTGACCTCAACACAGTCCTTGTTTAAAATGCCACGGGGCTTATTTAGTAATCATCGTAAATGAAAGGAAAATATTGTTAGCGCAGACGATCGAGAGGCTGCCAGCAGTACAAGCGCTGAACAACAAAAAAAAAAACAGGAGAAAGAATCCAGTTCAGGGACTTACCCGAAATCCTGATCCATAGATTTAAAGAAAAATTTATAGCTGTTGACCGGGCGATTGTTGAGGACATTTTTGAAATCCGCTAAAGTCACTTTCTCCGGAGGAACTGTCAGTTTCACTAAATAAGGAGTCTCCTCCTCGTCGATATGATAAATTATTTTAGTCTCCGCCATGAGATTGTGGCTAGGACAATCATTGAAATAGGAAAAGGAAAAAGGGCTGTGGCGATTCAATACAAATTTAAGCTAGTTTACCAACTAGTCAAATATAAATTACAAAGGCAGCGATATATAGCGTTAATAAATAAACATTACGATGTATTTCACGCCAAAAATGTCCTTGTCTTTGACGGCATAGGCAGAAAAGCAGACATAATCGAGACCTGGGTGTCTTATGCGGCTCCAATGTGTCTCAGTACGGTAGCACAGTGTAGTAAAACAGGAAGGGACGATTCACATCCTTACAAGACCGATCTTGGAATATTATTCGTTTTCCAGTTATTTTCCTACCCAACACTGTCATCTAGTGGTCAGAATAGACTTATGCCCGTTGCCGTACATTTCAACAATGTGATATTAGATATTTTTGCAGTCCCAATAACTAGAAAAAAAACAAGTCGTTCATTTTTTCCCTAAACCTTTTAACATCTATAATCAGTTTGAATGCATTTTCGTATGTTTCTGTATAATTTTAAAAATGTAAAATTCAATTGCGTTATCCCGACAGCAGAGGGCAGTCTGTTAATGCAAATAATTTTTTATTATTAAATTATTTTCTCAGAATGAAGCAGAATCATTGCCGACGGCGTTTCACAGATTTTGCTGTTAATTTGTGGAAATGTTTATAAAATTGAGTATTTAAGCATCAAGTTCCTTATCCCTATATGTGTAAATAAACGTTACCAGTTATTAATTTTGATTTATATAGCCTGTTTTGTAAAAAAAAAAAAAAAAAAAGATTATATATTATTGATATATTATAATTTTTGTTGTTGTTATTGTTGAAAGGGGAAAAAGTGATTTCTGCAACTTAGCCTTCTCCCTGGTGCCATTAAGTGGATGCTGGACCGTCTCGCCGGTGACGCACTCCTTCACTTCCTGTCAGCTCAGCTCTGGTTGCGACTGAAATATTTTTTTCTTTCCTTCGGCATATTCTATTGGTACGGTCACATATTGGACGGTTCAGTTCAAACGATGCATTTTTAGCCTGTCTGTATTAAAACACAGCACACACAACCGAAAATCTGTGTTCTTTGTTTTCTCTCTTCCTCTCCTAGTCCGCCTCCAGCCGACATTTCGCTCGCACATTCTGCCACCGCTCCGCCAGACTTGGCAGCTTTAGACCCTACTTATAACATTAAAGAAATATGCGTCTGGTATTGTGATTTGAAATACAACACCAAGAAGACAGGCGCTCTGGAATCTCTAAGAAATGGGGTGTGTTTATGTGAGATTAAAAATGCTTTTATAGTCCATTTTAGATGGACATGACATTTTCATTACTTTAAAAACATTACATACCGCTTCAGGCTAATAACGTATGTTAAATTAATTCCATGGTAAATAAGGCGTAGAGCTTAGATTTAAAAAAATAATAATTTAGCCATATTTGTCCTGTCTTACAATTTTAGACTACATCTACTTTACATTATACAGCTCACATTCACATCCGAACCTACAAAAACCAGAAAAACCCAGCGGACTAAACATCAAACCGTGCAGCTGTCTGTATTTTGCAGTTCGCACCCTGTCCACGCGCAATAACATTCAGAGCTATATAGTCACTGGTCTTATCCGTTACGAAATCGTTACTTTGTGTTAAAGCGAGACTATGAGGCTGATCTCGATTTGCAGAACCAGATAACATTAATTTCTTCTGGAATTTGGGGCATAGTTGTTCTAAATACCCCCAATAACCGGGTATTAAATACCAATAAATAATTATCAGCAATACGTAAGGATACTAAGATAGGATTCACAGCGTAATCTGCATGTTGTGAAGATGTGACGGCACCATCCTGATTTAATAACCTTTGTCTTATCTGTCTCTGAACATTTATTGACTAACCCTGTTCTAATTTGCTAATTTGAGTTTATGTATGTTGTTCCCTTGCTGAAAAAAATCCAGCCTGACCAACTTAAGCTGTTTAAGATGATTGACCAATTTATGATAGTTGACCAGCTTAAGGTATGTTTTTGCGTGACGGTTTGATAGTTTAGCCTGTCATACCAGCTTACTGTGGTCATTCTAGCTGGTTGAGCTGGCCACAGCAGCATGGCCAATTGGTGCCTGACCCAGCTAAACCATCAAAGAGCTGGGACACTGAGATACGACCATCTAAGGCCGTCTTATACCAGCTAAAACCAGCTACCACCATAAGATGGATTATATCTGTTTTTTCAGAAGGGTCCGGTCTCTGCTTTTGTTTATTACAGCAATTTTAAATGTACTGACTGCAAGATAAAGTTGTGGCAGTTTCTCTATTTATTTAATTATAATGATTATTCCACAGAGTGATTACAAGCAGGTGCAGTACAATTCAATTGTCTTAAGTCCAAGAAGTTAAGCTGTATGTAGACTAGGGATGACTAAATTATGCTGTCTGCTGTTGGTTCAGCTTCTAAACAAGTTCAAAAAAAGTCATGCACATTTTTATAACGGCAATAAAATAATTCAAAGGCAATGTGGGATTTAATACTGTACTACAGTGTTAAGTCTCAGACACAAATATTAAGCAAATATATTTATTTAATTTACATACATTTGGCCAGTAAAAAAAATCAGTGAAAAGCTCCAAGCCAGCATGTTATATGCATAAACTGGCCTTCTATTACTCTAAAATTGTGCATAGATTCTTCAAGAGTATCCTACAAAGACCTAAAGCGTACATTACCAAACAATCAACTTATTTAACTACGTAGCGATGGTCGAACTATTGAGTCAAAAGAAAAGCAGTTCGGAATAGACCTGTTAAGTCTGTGAAATAGTAGCAGGAAACAGCTGGTCCAATGGGCTTAAACACTGGAAGCAGCAGATTGACACGAGGCCCGTGTTCTCTGTGCCTCACTCCAGCTCTGTCTTCTCACTGGTGTCAATTTATTTACTTTTTTTTTTTTTTTTTTGAAAAACAGCTCAGTCTGCATCTATCCTGGGCCCGCCAGCAATAGAGTGATGCATGTTAATTCCACACCCTTCGTTCCATTTCTGTGGAGCAGAAGGACACAGAAAGAGGGACACATGTTTATTTTTCTAACACTGATATATCCTCCCCGTAGCCTCCTTCGTGACGCTGGCTTTTGTTACCTGTGTCCAAGTCGATAACTTTTGGAGAAGGGAGTTTCGAGACGTCCACCCTTTCCTTCCAGATGTTGTTTTTGTAGTCTACGACAGGGAGGAAATACATAGTTGTGTTCTGTCCTGAATGACCACAGCCACAGTGAATATACAAACAATGTTATTTCTCCTGCTGAGATTTCATCCAAGTTAAATCACACTTCTCCTAAGTGACTTACGGTTCCTCTGCTACGTTTTTGCATCGATGGAACAATTTCAAGTAAGAACCTTAAGAACGTTACCTGGCAACATTAGCAGCCCCCCCACCCCCCCAGCCCCACCCCGCAGCTTCTTACCTGGCCTGTCGAGTGCCTGGTTGCACATCTTCAACTCCACGCTGCCCATCCCTGCATCACCAGTGGGTGCGTTGCCCCTGCGTGACCGAGCAAAAGATAACTTCTGAAACACACTGATTTCATAACACCACACAAACAATCTGACTATGAAGCAAGCCCATTAATAATGTTATGTTTTGGCTGTCATGTGATGGTGCAGAGGACTCTAAACACAGGAAAAAATGTTTGCAGTCACTTTTATATGGTCTTGTGCTGCATAAAGGGACACATCCTCACCGTTCAGTCCTGCGTAGGTGATAATCCAACCCTGGAACAACAAAGACACTTAACATTATGGTTAAAAAAAAACAAAGGTCACATGACACTGGACTGGCAGGAGGACATTCTATACCTCGCTTTCTGAACTGACAGGTCAGCAACACAATGAAGATCACGACGATGACGATGACGATGAGGAGGATGGTCAGGATGTAGAGGTAACTTCCGTGCTTGGATATGATGACATTCACCACGGGCGTATCCACAGCACTGGTGCCTGTTTGAAACAAAGATAACTTTGAGATACGCTCCTAACTATTCAGAAGGAAAGCCTTCAAGATGAGCGCTTCAACCTAAGTCAACCTGTTAGAACTTTAGGGTGCTAAACGATAACGTGATAGATCTCGCAAATGATTGAGCGATTCATAAAATTTAGTGAAACAGCAAAGGGAGGTTTATAAGCACCACAATGCCGCTCAAGATGGATCGACGTGTCACGTCTCTGGACAATAACGCTGGACCTTCGCAGAAAGCAGCGAGGGAGCCAGCTGCATGGAAAAACATCAGCCGCTGTGTTCTGCTGACTCCGAGAAGATCTGCTCTTTACGGTTTCCTGTATTTTGGTTTAAAGTCCAAACCCAAGCAAGAGTCGGGG
>JAODLC010000113.1:1956876-1982410 GCA_026781145.1 Hippopotamyrus pictus
ACAGTGAAGCATGGCGGTGGCAGCATCATGCTGGGGGGGTGTTTTTCAGCTGAACCGACTTTGTCACGTATAATTCTTTCTTCACTGCCAAATGAGCAAAGAGGGAAGAAAGAAGAGTGACAGCCGAGACCAATGCAGAGATGAAAAGGGGACGTGGACAGATGAATTATGATTTGCACTGACTCCATGCAGGACTGACTGGTGCAGTGGGTGGGTTCACTGCATGAAACACTGCATCGGGCTGCATTCACTTTACCATGTCAGCCCTTGAAAAGGTCAAGTCCCCTGGCTACACTCATCATGAACGATCGAATTAAATAGTTCAATGATAGCAGGAATCTGAAATTGTTCCACTGGATTGTTTCTCACTATGAGAAAGTAAGGCAGCCTTTAAAAAACCTATTAGATTTATTACAAACTGATAGATTATTATTACATTAATTATTTTGCATTAGTCATTGATTGTTTTATAAAAAAATTACCGTCAGTGTAGCTAATTCTTTCCCTTCATTCACCCAAGACATGCTGCATAATCACAGAATGGATGGAGGGCAAATTGTTTGCTTTTCAATTCTTTAAATGACTTTTTAAAGACTTTCAATCGACATTCCGTGTTGAACATTCAGTGGTATTCAGGGGGAAATGCAAGCAGTCATGCTTCTAAATGAAGCTGTTTATTGTATTTTTGAACCCAAGTGTCTTGACACTGTGAGACTGTGTATTTTGGCATTATATCAAAAAAACAAAAATCCCGACCATTCTCAGAGATAAAGGGGCAGTTGACTCATATAAAGAACAAGTAGTTAGGGAACTGGCAGTAAAAGACATAAATACTTTAAGAAATCAGCCTTTAAATCACATATTTGTTTCAGTGTGACAAAAACTCTGGACAAAGTAATTCCCCAAACTGTTTACCACAATACCACATTGTACTAAATGAGACTTCACTACTGGTGAAAAAGTGAGTCTTCAAGTTTGCACTTGGAGAGGGGGAAATCCAGTACAGCCCCCCCCCCCCCTGTGAGCAATCTGTTTTTATGCCCCCCCCAAGCTGGCCAGTCCTTTACAGGGAAGGGGGGGCTGTCCAGATGCTCTACAGATGTAGATGTGACTTCCTTATTTTGCTAGCAAACACCACAAAGTTTTACAGAGGTGAAGTGTGGGGGGCACAGCCGGCAAAGAGGCCTGGCCTGAACAGAAGGTTTATTCAAATTTCCCCAAAATGGCCAACGTGGAAGGTGTTTATCACAGCCACTCGCCCCGTTCGCCTTCCAGCAGGAATATGTCTTTGCCAATCGAAGGAGAAGACGACGAGCAGACTGAACGTGAACGTGAAAATGAGGAGGGATCGGGCTGCCGAGCTGTTAATCACTGATTCGCTGGCGTCTCTGCGCCCCCCTCCCCCCCACAGCTTTTGTGGGCTGTGTGCATAAACTCAGCCATTGCTCAACTGAAGAAAAATGAAAAACTTCTCCAGGAATAAGGCCACTTCCTGACTTCACCGAAAAGTGTTTCTCCAGTAAAAACACCCACCCACCCCATCTCTGGCCTCCATATTTCTTCATATTTCTTCTTCCTCAAACAACCTTCTCCCATTTTTAAAAAGAGCCTGTCCCTTTTCCTGATGTGAACTCAGACACCAGCTGGCAATATCTGGTCAGGAGACCTTCTCCTGAGGGGAAAGCATGAACGGTGAGCTGGACAGAGCAGAGCCCCCGAATCAGGGGTGTGGTTTAAGATCACTGGTAAAGCCATTTGAAACTAGGTCAGATGACGAAAACAGATCAAACTCCGAATGTCAGTCTTCCCGCTATACATGTGGATTCACTGTCAGCACTGAAAACAGGGGACTGAGCTTGGCAGGGAGATAAGTCAGCGTTAGACAGAGAGCCACAAGGAAAAAACTAGACTATGTTCAGCCACTGTCTCCCTACAGATGTGTCTCAGACGTCTGGGGGAAATAAAATGGCCGCCCTAATAAGGAATCTGCAGAGGTTGTACCAAAAAAAAAAACCACGGCAGGAAAAATGCATCAGGAAAAAAGTACCACAGAAAGTACCAAGTCAAGGATCAAGAGGAAGCACAAAGAGATGCAGAGAGCTCAGTTAATGCATCACTGTGCAAAGCTGTTTTTTGTGCCAGCAATATAGCCATAGCAACACTATCAGGGCTTAAAGTAAACACTAACATGCGTATCCTGTGTTACAGCACCCAGGCTGTGCCCCTGAGCAGAAAAGATGAGAAATGTCTTACTTGGGCTTTTGTCTGGGACGTCTTCAGGCTGGAGGGCCGGTCCCACTTTGACGTAGTAGGTGATGCTTTTGCGCAGGCCGCAGTACTGGTGGTTCATGTGGCAGATATAGACGGCCTCGTCGGGAGGCTGCACCCCTGAGATGGTGAGGGAGAAGTCGCCCAGGGTGAAGGCCTCGGTGGGGACCGACATCCGGTGAGGCTGGAAGACCGAACCGTGGTGCCACAGCGGCTCGCCGGCGGAGTAGAGGTCGACGAGCCGCTCGGCGCTGCTGGGAAGGGCCCACGGAGCCCGCAGGTCCCAGGTGACCACCTGCCGCTCGGATTCCCGCTGCCTCCTGGTCCACAGGGGGCGCCGGTTTACGCAGGGCAGGGTCGCCGTGCTGTTCAGTAGCACCACGAACACGACCTTCTCGCCATCCCAGAAGCGGCGCTCCTTACGTGCTGGGAGGAGTAGAAGAGAGTGGAGGGCATGGAGAGGAAGGGTGTTCAAATGGTTACAGGATAAACTCGGGAATAAACAATCAGCAGGGCAAAGCAGTCAAGACACATTCACAGGAATTATGAATTAGGATTATGAGAAATAATAAAACTGAATACAGATAAAATATGTATGTATCTAAATGATAATCTGTGATTGTCTAAGACTTTTGAACAGTACTTTATACAAAAGGAATAAAACAGGTATCTAAGGGAGAAGTAAGAATATTTAGAAAGCAAGGTGACAAAGAGACGTTTCTATGTGTAAAGCATTGACAACGAGGGCCATACACTCACCTGACTTGGTAACATTGAGCTGCATTTTGAGGGTCTCGTTGAGGTTGCAGTAATGATGATGCAGGTGACAGGTGTAAATGCCCCTGTCATTCATACTGACCCCTAAGCAAAGATAAACACAGCTGTGAGGCCACGTTTCACCAACATCCAGCGACGGAAGCACAACAACAGGGGCAGCGCCTCACCTTTGATGACGAGGGAGAAGTTTCCATCAACAAATGCAGTTTTGGAGATATTGACGCGGCCCTTGTTTTGTTCGTTGTAGAGTCGCCGGTCGCCGCTGGGGAACATGTCCAGGATGCGCTCTACCTGGGGGTGGTCTGGGCCGCCACGGAACAGGTCCCAGTGCACCACGCGCTGCTGGTCGCCCAGGCGATCACGCCCGGCCACCAGCCGCTTGCTTTGGCACCGAAGCTTGAGGCGTGACCCAATGGGGGCGGTCACATCGTGCTTCTCCGTGGGCACACTCTCCTGGCCCATCTGCCCCAGCGCTGGCACGAGACAGACGGCCCCATGTTACCAGACGCTTAGCATGCACCGTGAAAATACTCTTTCAGCTCCCAGAATCGCTATGTTGAATTAGCGGACGCCAATGCGTGTTAAATACGAGCGCGCAGCTGAGAACTTAGTAAGGATTAGTAAAAATAGCAAAGAAGATACAGTAAGTGATACAATAAGTGTCTGCAGGTACTATAATCACAGAAGTGGTATTTTGTGAGCTCGATATGATTCGTAATGACTTACCACACGTGAGGAAGCCAGCAACAAACACTGAAGGAAAGAAAAGGAAAGCCCATCATGACAGACCAGCATGACACATACACATATCTGCTGACAGGTCACTAAGTGGAAATACCAAGGCGTTCAGTCATTCTCTGACAAATTTTCTGCTAAATTCTGGGCAGAAATCCCACCGTCCCACGTAGCAGCTAACTGAAGCACTCACGGTTTTATTGAACCTAATTTGATTTGATGGTTTTGGCTAATGAGTTCCCTCCTCCCCCCCCCAGTGAACGAGCGGGTGTTTCTGTAGGTGCAAAATGATATAGAGGAAAATTTATTCTGGAAGCCCAAAGAGTAATGAAAGAAAATTCTCGCTACCCATGAACCCATCATTTGCAAACGTCCTGGACGCCTAAGCTGACGTGAAATGAAAGGAAAAGATTAAAATGAAACTGCCACGTTTAAACTACTCCTTCTTATGCATACATGAAAGGAGAGTAAAATCATAATGGCATTAACACTGCTACCTGTGTGATACAAGCAGTACTGTGTTCTGTGGAAACACACACTGTGAAGGACTGAACACTTGGTAAATATGCACTAATGCATGACTTACTATGTTTATTGAGGTAACACAGCCCTAATTCATTGTTATATCTCACCCTGTGCTCTAGAATACTAACACTACAATACTAACATCCAGTTCAGTCTTTTATATATACATCCGAAGTGTGTCTGGTTGCAAATAATCATTGGTTAAGAGACTAAAGATTATGTGTTGGGTGAGACATTAAAGATAGCAGAGCAGTTGCTGTTAGTACATTGTGAAGTTTGTCTTTTTGATGCAAAATAATTTTTCCCTCAATATGCAAATTAAGGACTTTTAACTTAAAACCTCTGTCCCTTTTTGCTTGAGTAGGAAATGGCTGGTGCAGCAAATACTGAATGGAGTCACATGGAGATGATTATTTTTCTGTAACTGCTAAGTCATGCTAACAGCACATGCTTAGAACAGACATACGCTGTCAGAAAATGAGGTACAAGCCTGGTACAGTTTTGTTCCCCAAGGTAGGAACAACATTAATGTTCCCCCAATGGTACAAAAAATTCCTCAGAGTCAAGTTCTCTACCATAAAAGGTATATTTACCTACAGCTAAGGGTACAATTGACAGACCCTTGAGGGTACAGCCCCAGTGACACATAATTGTACCCACAAAGGTAGAAATAGGTAATTTTTTTTGCTGATGTTGTAAGTGCAGTGAGTGAACCATCTCTAAACTGACCTGTCAGCTCACAGGAGCTGAAGAACGTAAGTGACTTCATCTCTCTGTAAGAACTTATACTTTAAAATTCAGTCTTATCCCCACACTCATATTTGACTCCCCTTATTCCACGTGGTCTTTGTGTTTTTCTCATTCTCATTGGAATATGGTCATTTCAGGCTCTGCCCTGTGGTTGCCGTCTGCCTGTCCCTCCCATGGCTCTGGGTTTGAGTGCCGTCTGTCTGTCCCTGCCATGGCTCTGGGTTTGAGTGCCGTCTGCCTGTCCTTCCATGTTTGTGTGGGTTTCCTCTGGTTTCCCACACGACCTACAAACATGAGGTCTACATGTGGTGGCGTCTTGCCTCAGGTCTACTTGCCTAGTGCCTTTTACTTCAGAGGATGTGCTTCAGTCTTGCCTTAGATAATTAATTCTTAAAGACAGAGAGACTTTCCAACCCCCCCCCCCTTTTTAATGAGTTCTACCACTAAAACCCCCATTTCGTGCTTTGCCGCAGTCTAACTAAACACCAGCGCAAATCCAGTGGTTCAGCATCCTCTCGGAAGGTGGCCTGTGAAACTTGCCTGCCATGCACAACTTTAATCCTAAACACATTGTCGTAAAAAATTCCAGGAGAAAACACAATAATTCTAACATCTCTATAATGAGGGAGAAAGAAAGGGAGCAAGACCAGGCCAGAGGCTTTGAGTCACGTTATGACATCCTCATTACTCAGAGGACGCAATCGCCACTATTCGAGGCTACTTATTTTCAATTAGAAAACAAACTTGTCATGGAGGGCTTGGCGAGAGAGAGAGAGAGAGAGAGAGAGAGAGAGAGAGAGAGAGAGAGAGAGAGAGAGTGGAAACAACTGGTAATCATGCTGTTGTGACCAAATATTATCTGTTTCAATTACTGTACATAAATCAAGGCATTAGTAACGTACATAAATACTTCATTTCAATGTCCTATCGATTTATTCGGGTTTTGATAGCATTTGTTGTTTCTATTTTGTTTTGGAAAACACAGATTTATGTGGTACGTGTGTAGCCTTTAGGAATACTACTCGTGTGGGTTCACAAACTTCCAAGCTCTACGTGACACCTCCTCGGACATTATATTTTCATTGTGATATCTGAGGACGATAATGACTGAATGCTTATATAAAAGCAGATTACCATTCATACAGACTCAAACCGTTACATTTCTTTAATCATGCAGTTCCAATTAAAAGAGACACAGCTATCAGAAACAGTAAACATCTTTTCTCCATCATAATTTTTGTGAAGTCTTGGGAAAATCTGCAGCATTTGTAGTTCAAACATAATTGCAAAAGTAAAATGATTAAGTAGCCTACTTACCGTGACAAATCACTATTTTCAGTTTGGTTGTCTTCATACTGAGTATTTTTGTTGATTAAGAAAATCTTGGAAATCTTGAAGTTTAGTTGGGTATTTTGACGATGTTTCTAACCGTGTATTCTCTAGAGTTTCATTAAAGGATGTTTGCAGCTGTCGATCCTCCAAAAAGAACAGTGAAACTTTTTTCGATTTATGGTAACTTTTTAGAAACTTAATTTTTGTTTTCCTTCATCTTGTCGCAACTCGGTTACAATTATCAGAGAACATTTTAAAGCTGTACGTATGATCGGAATCCCCAAAATCTCAAAACATATAATCTATAAAACCAACGTTAACCAGTAGGAGAAAAGGCAAAAGACAAAACTGTCTCAGATGCAATGCTATAAAGACACCACTTAAAACTCGATTGATGAAGGTATAAAATCAGCGCACACACGAATGCCCCAACAAAGTGGGCAATGTTGACGGACTGAGGTAGCTCTTATGATCCTCCCTCCGTTTCTCTGCTCGTCTCTGCTTGTTTCTGGTAATAATTTTCTGAAGAATGCATGACACTGCCTTATTCCACAAAGTCTTAACCCACAAGCGCATGCAGCTCACAGAAACCCCTCCTCTCGCCGACCTGGCCCGTTGTTTTTCTCAGGTTTTCTTTTACTTCTTGCTTTATTTCACCTTTATTTTAATAGGATGACCCTTTACGGTTTTCGAATAAACGTCCGGATTAGGAGCAATAACTCTGATCACAGAATACAGTACTTTTACTTTCCACCTCCTGAGGCAAAGATGCGCATCACATGCGTGAAATCAAGATCACAGGCACTAAAAAAGTCACGATTATATATCCTAACAATCGACAGTCCGTGGAAAACCGGGATTCCTCCTTAACATAAAATAACGAATAAAACTTGAAATGTGACCGACCTCATTTTTTAACACGCGTAGAAAAAAGTTGCTATATATGAGTGTATTATGTGCTCTCTGTGGATAATTGTATCTTCGAATGCCGTTTATAGGTGCCATTATGAATACAGAACTAATTAATTTAAACGGATGTTAATTACTTATGCATGAAATCTGAATTTATGAAAGCGCTCTCCAGTGCTGAACATATGCCAGATGACAAAGGTGGGTATGTGTGGTGTGGACACAATAGCACAAAACAAGAGGCTGTTGGCGTTGTCTGGAAACTCCAAAGAAAAAAAACTTTGCGATTGCACTGAATTAAAAAATGGGCCAGGAATCATAAATTATAGGGTCGCCACATCTTAAAAGTGCAATTCGTAAGCAATAATCCTTGAACATGTTTTTAAACGCTTAATAAATGCAGAAATTATTGTAGCATGAACAAATACCCTCTAACAGAAGATGCGACTGGTGAAACAGCGCTTTTTGCAACAAAATATACAACAAAAACAAACAGGAAAAGCTAAGACAGAAACGTGGAGCTCGATTCAGTCTATTTGTCTAATGTAGGCGTATTCTCTTCAGAGCAGATGTAATGAAAAGGTACTGAAAAGTCACGTTTTAAAACACAAAACTAAAATAGCTAAACTTTGCTGCCACCTGCCGATTCCCAAAGGACATTAATGACCTTTGCGAATACATGGCAGTAACTGGGATGGCTTGTAGGAAGGTGGTGACTCATTATAAACTTCCCTAGTTACCCCCGCGAGACGGTAGCCCCGTTCGTCATGGTTTGATAATGATCAAATTAATGCCAAACCATCATTACTGTGTGGCTCAGCAGCCCAAGCTCCTGTACCTGTGATCAGAAAGTTGCTGGTCTGGCAGCATAGTCACGTGCCTGGGGGCCCCAAAATGAGCCCTTAGCCCCCTAGCTCCATGATACTACTGCAGGTGGCTGCCCTTCGCTAGCAAGCTTGATCTCACCTACATGTACCATGGAGCGTAAGATGAGGTAGGTGAGAAGAGAATTTCCCCACGGGGATCAATGAAGTGTCATTACTATAAATCAGACACTTGAACTAAGTGTGCAGTGGATCTAGGAAATTCCCTTTAAAAAGATAATATCAGTTACAAGACAGCAATGCCGATTTAGAGTCAAGAAGACACATACAGACAAGCCATTTAATGTAAGACTGGATTTTGAAACAATGAACAAATAAGTCAATGAACATCCATAACAGCCTGAATGTAGAATCTCCTAGTGTCTCCTTGGCCAATATTTCATTCATCTGCACATTTCAGCCCAAATCACGATCACAATCCAGATGCAGGCCAAGTAACTGTGTGCTAGTATGAAGAATGCTTATTATGGAGCTGTGTGGACATCAGGCACACAGAAGCTAAGCTTTGCCGCCCTGCTGCTGTCGGTTCGTCCCATATTGTTTGAGGAAGATCTTGGGCGTGTTCCACCCCTTGGGGGGTCTTCTTAGGCCGGCCCCCTTCAAGATTCTCCTCAGGTCCCTCTCAAAGCGCTTCTACAATTTAAGAGTCAAAAATCTTAGTTAGATTCAAAGGAAAAAATGAAAAAATTATAATTATTATTGTCTCTGCGGAGATTCTCATGTTCTTTCCATGTTGCGTGGGATAAAAAACATGTAGCTGAGCTAACTGGCGTTTCTAACTTGCCAGAAGAGCATGAATGTGGTGTGTGTACATGCCCTGACCATATTCTGTAGTGTTTCAGATTTTTTGCATAAAAAGATTAAAGACATGTTAAGAAGTCACTCAGCTGTGATTAATATAATGTAAACTAGCACACGTAGGTCTTCACTTCGTAAAAGCTCATTCTGACTTAGACGCATGTGCATTTCCTCCTCTTATTCCCATTCTTCTCTACTCTTGCACAGCACCGGTTAAGCCCCTCCCCCCTCATTAGCGCCACCAATGGCTGACCTGTTTCCTCCGCCGCCTTCCCAGCCGCACTTTCCGAATGCGAAACCTCGTGCGCTTCAGCAGCTTCTTGTACTTGTGCCTGTTTATCTTCCTGCGCCGAATCTCCAGCACGTTCTTGCAATTCAGAACACCTGAACCCCCGTCTTCAGGCAGTACCGGGTTCAAGACCGGGGGCAGCACCGTTTGCAGGATCTCCTCTTCCCCCGAGGGCAAGGGGTTGGCCTCCAGTAGGGGTGGGAGGGAGTAGCGAAGGGAGAGCCAGCTCTCCAGAGGGGACAAAGACAGCATTCGGGGAACAAGGGCCTCCTCCAGCTCTGGCTCAAGGGATGTCCAGCGCTGGGGGGGCAGCATGTTGCCTGTGGGCCCAGTGCCATAACGTCTTAGCCTGCCACATGTGATGGCCAAGCCAGGCCAGGAGACTAGCCTTACTGCACTGCACGCAGACTGTCCTGCAGAGGGCGCCACACCTGTGCCAATGCCCTTATTTGACAACCTGCATAAAACATATAATGGAGAGATTCTTCTAATCATATTTGCTCTACTGTAATCCTTGCAATGTCATTCCTGGATTCCTAAAAGAGACATAAAACCAATATTAATAATTAAAAACCAGACAAACACATTGTCCTGACCTTTAATAATGAGGAGCACCTCTGTAGTAAAACTATTCATCTTAATGATTAAATATTCAATCTAGGTTCTGGAGTGAGTCTGAAGCTTATTCTAGAAAGCACACAGCACAACACATTCGAGGAAAATGCTGGATGGGAAGGGATCAGACGGCATGGGACCACAAATTTTCACGATACATTCACAGAGTATATGTTCAACTTCAGTCTTCTACGAGAGACACTCATGAACATGGCAGAAAACACAACATTAGAGGTAGGAGGTCGCTAAACGTAATCACTGAAGCACGAATCACTAATCACACACTACACAATTAAAAATACCGAAATATTGATTTCGATGTAAGCAGACGAACAGGACTGTTAAGTGTTCCTTATGCATCATGCGATATACAAATAAAAACATGTAAGAATCGTCGTTATCTAACTTTTCAACAGCCAAATTAGCAACTAATACGAAAGGTAACAGTAACCTAACAGCAGTGATTCAGTATCATACCAAAAAATAGCAATAGTTATAAGCAATAAAAACATCGGTTACTGTGTTTCTAAAAAATAATCTAATATATAAATGCTTTAAATTATCGCATAATATAAAATATAACTTACCTAACTAGCTATCTATTGCGATGTCAATGTGACACCGGTGCGCCGCTGATTCCTGTCCCGGATGGAAATTTTTCGGTTTCCTGCTCTGCACATCATAATAATTCCGGGTAGAAACACAGCCTGTTTACCTGCAGTACCATGGCAATCCCATTGACGATTAGTATATCTTACAACAATTTTAATGATAAAATTAATGCACTAAAATTAATCGTTTTACACGCCAGGTTGAATAATTTGTTTCGTAGCTATGCAGTTGTTTATGCAGGTTCTGATATTAATGTTACTCCATTCTCACAAAATGAGGGTTATTGTCATGCCACCGCGTAGGGGAGAGTTTGATTTTGGGGGAGAGGGAGGGGGGTACTTAATTTATATGCAGTGGATAGATTTATGATTTTATTTGTTAGCTGATGCAGTTATCCAAAGCGCAAAACTCGCCTATTAGTACTGTTGAAATTTTATTGAAAGAACTCCAGCCTTCTACTCAGTTATTTTCCCCGAGGTATAACAGCGACACAAATTGGGCGGCGTCGGGGCGGAACGATCACGCTTTTTAGTAGAACAACTAATATGTGTTACATGAACACAACAAGGAACATAAAGCCACCTGCTGTAATTATAAAGCAGGGAAACGGATAATGAAGATAAGAACAAGAACAATTTATAAAATCCAAATCTAAAACGTCTGTGATTTTGTAACCAGCGCAATCCAATGTTTTGGCAGTTTAAGCGAACACTTTAAAAGCGTAAACTACTTTTTTAAAATACAGCTTTTATTACATAACCTTTTAAAAAATAATATCTGCATTTTTAAATAATAGTATTCTGTACATTGTCTTAAAATTTTACAGGACCAGAATTGGGGAACCCTGATGTAAGGGGTACGTGTTTGTGGAACATGCCAACACTCCTGTTTTACCCATGTTGCCAGATCGTCTATAAAACAAAATCTAGACACGCAATGCACACGTTACATACAGTTTCAACCCATGTGTTACCGTTTCTGTGATGACTTGATGTTGATGTTTTTCTTACAGCTATAGCTTGCTGTAAGCTCATATTGGTATACTAATTATATATCTAGCTAGCTAGTTTTTGTTCTGCAAGGGGTGGAGAAACAAACAGCTAGCTAGATAGCAAACTATTTGCTTATCCACCCACCCTGAGGAAAAAAAAAACTCCGGTATTTAAGTTGGCAGGTATGGCGTGGAAGTCTCAAAACGGGCAATCATGTGACTCATATTGGTATGATTATTTCCAACTGTCCTCCATTCCTGGTCATGTGTAAACAAAAGATATGTGCTGTTTCTTTAGCACTTGGAAAGCTCTCATCCCTGCAAGCCAAAATTTTCTTGTCCCCACCCTTTTGGTCCTCCGACCAGTCCCAACCAGAGGGAAAGTTTCTTTTCTTATTTACTTAGTGTGTGCTGTTCATTCTGTCCTTACCTTGGTTCTCCTGGAAAAGGCAGTTTCAGTGAATAATAATCCCACTACCTGCCCAGTGTTGTATCACCTGGCTGTGTTTATATTCACAACCACGGACTACTTCACACAGCAATTTTATTCATTTGTAATTAAACAGTCTTTATATGGTTGCTGTTATTGTCTAGAAGTGCAACTTTGATGCTCCCACAGTCTCCTAGATCATGGACTTTCTAATAGAAAACAGTTTTAAGGCTCCTGGACCATGTGTAGGAGATGGTGGTGAGCATCACTGAGGCACTTCAGGGAACTGTCCCACCTTCCTCCACATTCACCCTTCACGTGACGGACTTCTAGTACAACACCAGCTCATGCCACCTACAAAAGTTCTCCACAACTCATCTATTGTATGGTGCATCAACAATGGAGATGAGTCAAAGTGTAGGAGGATAGTGGAGGCCTTTATCTATAAAGCAAGGTCAGGTCAGATGATACTAAATGCCTAAAGAGATTGGTCAGGAAAGCCAGCTTTATCACAAACATGACCCTGGGCCCTCGGGAGACAGTGTCAGAGGAGAGTATTGTAGCAAAACTGAAGGACATTGTGAATAGTTCTGACCATCTCCTCTTGGGACACCTTTAGCCATCAGCTCATTATAACACTCTCTGCTACTGGGAATATATCCTGCCTGCACCTGTCAGGTTCTCCAGTGGCTCTCCTAGGCAAGCCAGCTCTCACCCCTAAACAGAAAACAACTCCTGGCCATTATTTCTACCCCTCAACTTACATCTGAAAATTAAACAATCCTTTATTTGCCATTTACAACAATACAATGGAATGTTTCCATATGCCCGCCCATTAGACAAACATACATTCCATGAGTGGAAGCTTTGGCGGGGGGTTCATAGCACAGGGATTAGGCTTGAACTGATGATCTTCTGACCCCTTAGACCTTAGCCCACTGAGCTATGAACTGCCCTCTTTTCTTGCTTTTCACTTCACTTTATATTTTCTTTATTTATTCCTTGTTGCACTGTGGTGTTACGTCATCTTTTGTTCTCACTGTGTGTTTGAATATGGGCACTTCATGTCCCTTCGCTGCTGTATGTAACCAAATATGCCTCAGTTACTCTAGTATGACTGTAATAACAAGAAAAATGATATATTTTATAGGTCTCATTAAAAATATGATTCTTGCCAAATAACTTATAACAATAATATGAAGAAAAAAAACAAATACTAAAATAATCAGTCATATTTATTATTGTCTTGGCTGTATTTACAAAAAAGAAAGTCATTTAAAATGAGACTGTCATTCAAGGGTTCATTAAATTAATTTAAATTAACAGAACAAAAATACCATCACCTTATGTTAGCACATTGCAGTGTGAACAGAGTTTTGATTGTTTATATTCTAAATAAAGTTCTCTGTAGGGCATCAGCATGGATTTGTGCACAAAGAAGCTGGAGCAGATTCCTTACAGTAGGGGGCGCCGTTGGCCCTTTGAATAATACAACACAGACAAATGCTCTACTTAAATACCTATTTTACTGAATAAAATTAACTGAAATAAAACTAGGAGCAATTGTAGTTTTACTTAAAATACATAAATATAATATAATTCATAATGATTAAAGTATCATTTAACTTTGATTAAGTTCTTAAGACGGTGCCCTTCCTAAAACAGCTGCCCAAAAGCAATTCATTTGTAGTGTTACAATATGGAACATGATGTTTTTAATGAAATAAGGTTTATGATTTTACTGAGGAACCTTTTATATAGCTGTCTAAACAGGATAGCCCACTGAACAGCCATGTGTATTTTTGAAATGCACAAGGACATAGCCAGGAAAAAAATATAGAGAGAGCCAGCATTCATAACGATGATAATAATAATAATAATAATAATAATAATAATAATAATAATAATAATAATAATAATATACTAGTAGTAGTAGTAGTAGTATTATAGGAAGAAGAAGAATAGCCTGGATCATTTACTTTGTATTATTCATGTTACTATGAGTTAGCTTGTATGAAAAACGTGTATTAAACATTCGCATTTCGTTCTTAGATGAATGCTGCTCTCTGAGATAACCCGAAAAAAAAAAAAATATGAGCACTGACCAACGCTGGTCTTCGGGCCAGATAATGCATAGAGGTTCTGCTTCTCCTAGCAGAAGATGCCTGAAGCACTGCACAATTTACTTCCACTTTCACACTGGTCTCGGGGCTCCGTTCCTGGCCGTCGCGGACAAGGCATCGTACATGACCACATGCTTTAAAGGTAAGACAGTCATTTTCATATTTATATATAACTGCACAGTGTTTAACTTCTGTAATTAAATTGCAATCATTTAAAAAGGAATGAAACGTTCAAAGAGGGTTACCCATTAACAGCACACAAGAGACACCTGTTGTTGTACAGTATTAAACCAACAACCCAAGAATCAAGGCTGAGCAGACTATACAAGCCACGAAAGACCTGTAATGAATGTAATTAACTGGTGCAATTAACCGTTAGTACGAGTTATACAAGGAACAGTGAGGGGTTTAGTCAAAGGGCGCTGGGGGTTTAGCCTGAGTGCACAATAACTACAGCGGGACTATAAAGACAGCAGCTCATGGAGAGTAACAAATCGGTCACAAACACAGACTACATACGTACATCTTTAAATACACAAATAAAACAAGTGCACAGTATTTTTCTTAAATATAGTTATACAGATACAACACAGTATACAGATCATAATTCCTTCATCTGAATGCCATATTATTTACTGGTTTCAATTAATGAACGCTCAAGGCAACGCTCAAGGCCGGCTCAGTACACACAAATCAAGTCATTTTGTGTGTATAAAACGCAAGGCTACGTCTGACCGAAAAAAAATGTTGGGAAGAGAGTTTTATCAGGTGTCATGGGAGGACTCAGTGTGTAAAGCGGAGCCGATATCGACAAACTGAGAGCGGTGATATTTGCGGGCGCCTGTAGGACAGAGAGACGGAAGGTCGCTCTAGGCAGCAGCCGTCATAAATACATCCCGGTCATTCAAGGCAAAATGTAATCCCCAGGCAGTCAAAAAAGACTTTAACAGTCGTTTAACTTTGGCAAATTACTGCTGCACTAAACATTTAACTACAATTCCGTCGCAAGGATGTATAATTTCAGCATTGAACAACAGTCTGCTGACTGACTTGTTTTTTTTTATGTTTTATGTGTTACGTTGGTCTCTTCCACAGCATTTCTCCCACGTAATGGATTTGAGGAGAAAAGCGATGGTTTTTGGTCCATCGGGCCAGCAAATATCCACCGTAACGTAAATTAATGCCTCATATGGAAACTGCTGATCATCATTTACAATAAACAGCTCGGTTAAAATAAATACACGAACAAACAAACATGGGGGGCCTCCCTAAAGACAGCTAGCCGCAACCGGTGAAGGGTTATATCACTAACAAAATACGGTGTCGTTTTTTGGGGGTTTACTGAGATTTACTGCTGACTGGGGAAAAGCAGGGCAGCAGGATAATTTATGATCAAATGCTTCCATCTTTCCCAAAATGATACATGCGGCTACAACGTACAATGCTGAGCTGATTCAGCAACGAGGCGTTTCCCATTTCTACAACGATTATGATGATGTTGAAAATTAAAGTGAAACAACATACTAAAATAAAAACACTTTTAAAATTAATTTACGTTTAAGGGGAAATAAAACGCTGTTCTGTTCTATGTATAATTTTAGACTAACAGTGTCAACAAAACTGCTGTGTGTGATGCACCGTAATTATTATGCTCCCTGTTCACGGAACAGATTACAAATAAATGATACTCCGCCCTCGAATGTCTTTGTCATTAAAGTGAGTGGATATCGCACCTCTAGACAAAGTTCTGCTTAATTACTTTTGTCTTGTAGACTTTTACATAATGCATAATGCGTTTTAGATCTGTCGGCAAATTCACAGTGGAACCATATAAATAAATTTAAAAAAACTGTCCACTATTTGCTAGTGAATTTCGTTGATGTTGCCTAACGGGGGTGGGGAGTAAAATGTATGAGGAACATTTGTCGCTGTAAAACTTGGACAAAGGTTATAGTATGAGGTTCCTTAGTTCCAGTCCTGGGGGGCCAGTCTACACACTATGCAGATTTCTCTGCTCAAATACACCTTATTCAGCTCAAGAGCCAGTTGTCAGGTTTAGTAGGTGAGTTTGAGGAGGGGGATCTGCAAACTCTTTCCAAAACCAGAATTAGGGAACCCCGTTAACAAACAAATGAACATGCAAGTGACTGAGACACAAAAGCGCGACATTCCTGTGGTCCCTGATTTCTGTCTCACGCTGATCCGTTTTCCATGGTTCCCCAGCTGGCCGGTACATCAGGCACTCCTCTTTCTCCTCTTCCACCTCCTTGCCTGAGGTGCTGAAAAATGGTGAGCACCTCATCTCCTGGACACGGTGCCTTCTATAACAGTTCTGCAGGGAGACACACGGAACCTCTCTGAGCACGGTCATGGAGCGTGAGGGAAGGGATGTCGAGCCGGCATACGGGAACACGCCAGTGCTGAAAATAGGCTGCTCTTTCTGCCAACTGGGAGGGGGCACCAGTGGTAGCTGAAGTATTATAGATACCATTAAATATATCATTAACCCCACATGAAGAAAGCTCAGGCAAAAAGCAGCAGAGACTGACCTTTTATGGGCATCCATGATGCATCTGGGCAGAAAGGGTTAGCAGTTCTACAGAGGGGATAAAATGACACACAGCAACTGGGTTACCATAGGAACCAGTTACAACTGGTAGAAAGAGAGGAAATAGAAAGCAGGAGGAAATATCTAACAAGGAAAGCAGAGGGTAAACCCATGGCATACTCATCCTCACAGTATCATCCTCATCCTCATCTTCATCACCATCCCACCCCCCACCATCTCTCCACTATAAGCTCTCCAGTTGGCACTGGCTTGGCTGGCCAGTGGCATTCTGCCTACCGGTGCTGGCTTCTGTTCCTGCGGACGCTCCAGTTTAATGCGGATCTCCGTTCTGGGCGGCTCAGGAACCCTGGCAGATGCTGCAGGAACACGCAGCACATTGACATGGCGGTCCCAAGCTAACGGTCTGCTTCTGTGTAATTGCTGGTCACGATAGCAATGTCTGTATTCATCCTGAATTTTACAGACTACTATGGTGGATTCTATCCTGAACCAAAACTGCGTGATCACCCCCCAGCTGGCAAAATCCGCCACCCCCCCCCCCTCCACAGTTGGCTAAATTCATCCATATATCTTCTGTAAACCCCTGTCCAATTCAGGGTCGCAGCTGGTCTGGAGCCTATGGGCGCAAGACAGGGAACAACCCAGGATGGGGCACCAACCCATCACAGAGCACAGTCACACACCAGTCACTCACTCACTCTCTCTCTCTCTCACACACACACACACACACACACTTACAAACAATTTGGTAACCCCAATTACCCACAGCATGTTTTTGGACTGTGAGGGGAAAATTGGAGCACCTGGAGGAACCCCAACGATGACTTGGGGAGAACATGCAAACTCCACACCCATCGAGCCATGGAGACACTCAAACCCGGGTCCCAGAGGTGTGAGGCAGCAGTGCTGTCCACTGTACCACGGCGCCACCTGAGTCACTGATATCTACTCAGTAACTGAGTACCCCTGCCCTAGACCCTGTTTTTAGATCCATTAAATTTTTTTCCTGTTTCATATCATCAAGCAGTTGCTGATTAGTAAAGCAGTTTACAGTCTAAGGCACTGTATAGACTGACGGGTATGAACAGCAGATACCCCTTTACCTATGAGCCAGGTGTGAAGCCTCTGGCCAATCAGAATCAGTAATTATCCAACTAACTTGAAGAGCCCTGCCCTAGAACCATCTCGTCCCTAGTGGAGGCCGTCGGAACCCAGGTAATGGCCCTGGGAAAGACCCCTCACCTGGAGAGCCACCCCTGCTGGTGTTAAAGGGGCTGTTCGAACTGTCCTCTAGCCAAGTGCTGTAGGTGAAGGAATCCCGCTTGTGAGGTGTCCCCGCTGACGAGAGGCTCTCCTGCCGGAGACACACAGGGTCAGAAACGGTGACGAGATACCGCAGCTGAGGGACTGACAGAAAGCTGCCCCGGGGCGGCGCGCGGTCCACCCACCAGGCCGGTGTCGTACTCCTCCGTGGCCTCAGCCTCGTTCTCCTCCACCACGCTGGCAAAGCTGCTGGCATTGGACGAGGAGCGCGACAGGTCGTCACCCTCGGGGATGGAGGGGGCCCTGCAACCCACGGCGACGCATAAACACTCCGGCGACCTCGCAAAGCTTACCAAGATGAGGAGTGCACATGATTGGGTCAGATAGAAAAGATGACAATATGGGGGCGGGGCCACAAGGGCACTGGCCCTAGCTGAAAGCTGATTGGTCCCCAGAAGGCTCCGTCTCCTGTCACTCAGAGACTCAAAACGTATTATTGGCTATTGATAAGGCTGGCTCCTCTGTACGAGTTATGGCTTCCTAGATGTCCCTCATCTTAAAAAAAATCAAGAATAACTGCCAAAATACAGTCCATATAAGCTGATCTGTTCCAAATGACTATCACTAGGGTCAATGGTGGTTCTAGCTTGTATGGCACCCTGGGTGAACCCCCCCTTCGCCGTGCCCCCCCCGGGCTCCCAGCGGGGTGACCTGAGGTCAGTCCAGCTCCGCCCGGGCCCAGACCCGGTCCATGCTGGCCGACTGAGGAAGCAGGGCAGTAGCATCGAACACCCCGGCTGCTCCCTGTCTGAATCTCCGCCGCTGGGCATACAGATCAGGACAATGAGATCCCATACGGAAAGACTATGGAAGAGCTTCTTTCCCAAAGCTGTGGGCTCCATCATGCCCCCCCCCCCCGCCCCGTCTATCATCTACTTTTCTTCTATTTATGTTGCTGCTCGTTCATATTTTGTTCTCTCTTCCGTCCATCTCGTTCTTTCTTTCCCCTCTGTTCCCCTTTAAGAGAGATGCCACACAGAATTTCGTCGTGCTCAGTATGATGGATAAAGGATTTTCTTGTCTGGTGTCAATGACATAACGACAAATGAGTGACAGAAACACGACTGCGCAAACGTCACATCCTGAGCGGCTGCTCATCCCGCCCACACCCGAATCGGCCAGTAGGTGGGGTAAAAGTTAAGGAAACAAATGTCGTCATCATAAAAGTCCCCATTGGTTACATCACTAACATCACACAGCCATCAATTTGACTCCCCTCACCTGTTCTTAGTCGTAGGCACCTCGGGCGAGCTCTGATCTGACGAGTTCTCTGATTTGGGGTCCTGCGAAGCGTGGCCACTGTCGGGCGTCTTCTGCGTGCCAGGGGAGCATTCTCTCCTGGGGGGGGAGGGGGGGGGCAGTGAGGTCAGCAGAGGTGGATGAGGTGGGACTTTCAGGGGTTAGGACTGCTGAACAGCTTCTGCACACTACACCAGTGCTTCTGTCCCATCCTCAAGCTTTGCATGAGAACAAACCATCTTTTTACTCTTTGGCACATCCAATCATAAGGCCTCAGGTGGACCCCAGGATCAGACGCACTCATCTACGCTACTCCTCTAGTAGTACTCTGCACTAATCCACCCTGAACCCCTCGGGGTCAAAATGGAGGATTCAGGAACAGGAAATGAGGTCACAATGACGCAGTGTTGTTTATGTTAGGATGGGAAGTGGAGCCATGTGAGAAGGAAGTGCTGACAGGGTGGTGACCTGGTGCTTTTGAAAATGTGGGTACTGGTCCGGTGGCTCCTTGGGCTGATGCTGGGTGGGGGGGGGGGACATGCAGAAGGCTCAGAACACGGTGACCATCTCTTGCCCTGATGCAGGTTCTGGTTGGAAGGAGATTTCTTAAACAGTCCCCAGTCTGATTAGGCCATATAGGCCATCTGGGCCAGCATTCGCAACTCACCCCCCAGCATCACCCAGAACCCACTGCAGCAGCTGGGGCCATTCTCACACACTTCCATTCTCACACACTTCATTCTCACCTTCCCTCCTGCACCTCCTGGATGTTCTCGATCCCAATGGCGCTACTCCGGCGAGTGTTGAAGGAGGCAGATTTCTTCCTGGTGGGGCTCTTTCCTGGGATTATCAACGACTGCAGAGCAAAACCCAGAGAGATGCAGAGGCGTGATGCAGTCTGCCGTAGTGTCTGTCACTATTACGTCTACAGTATGGTCAGATCAAATTTAGTGCACTTAATAACATTCTGTACTACACATACTATGCATGCTAGGTGACTGCTGTCTGGAAAAAAGTCGGGAAACTCATGATCAATAGCCGTCAGGCAATACTGATCAACACTAGAGAAATATCACTGAAAGCCAATGTGACAAAATAACTATTGGATTTAACAATTATTGGAATATGACAGTTAGTACTGATTTCTCTTGTGGTGTGGAGGCTTTAGATTTAAGTTGTAGTGCCCATGAAGAAAAAATAATGCATGAAAGACAAAGGATTAATCTGGAGCTTTGAGACTTCAGTAAATAGGCATTGCTCATTGCACTAAGACAACCTAAGGTGAAAACAGCTTATCCTTTAATCCCAGTGTAGCATACTTAAGAAGCCTTTTACCTCAAACATTAAGCCTAAACAACATAAAAACTAAGGACCAGTTCTATGCTACACTTGTAGAAACAGGTTTGTAAATCAGGATAGGAGCAGGTCAGAACATACTGGTACGGATGGTTAAGGGTTATTACATACAGACAAATCACGCAAAGCAGTCGACAGAAGATCAGAAATAAATTACAGGCCACGAGGACCAGAGACATAATTTTACACTCAAGAGGAACTATTTCTTTGCTAAATCTGTTAAAAAAGTGATTCTTCATTAAGTATGATGAGTGAACCTCAGGCACCCTTCAGGGCCTCTGAAAAGGGCTATTTGTGAGCTGCCTTCGTCTTTCCCGGTCTGCAGATGTCTGGGCTATTTTCATAACATAAGGCTAAAGAAAGCGTGGCCATTAGTCATTCACAGCTGCAGCACTCTGTTTTAGGCCACAGACTAATTTGGCTCATTAATATGCTGCATTGTAACTCTAATGAGATGCAAAGGGCCGTTCTCCTGAACAGAAGCAGAGAGTAAGGTGATCATCCTGGCATTTCTGGTCGGCACGAGCGTGAACGTGAATGAGAGGAACATGGGGCACTCAAGGAGTTGGGCGACAAGTTTGGGGGATGTTCAGATTATTGTGGCACTTAATTACTGACAACCGACCCCCCCTCACTGCCATAACTGTACAATAATAGCGCCTAAATGTCACCTCAGATAAACAGAAGGATTCCTTGGTGCTAGAGTGCTAGAGATTCCCATAATGAACTTTAATATACTACCACTGGGAAACAAGCTGGTCAATCCATTAGGCGACTTAAGCCCGAGCTTGAAGATGACCCAGTGTTCTTGGTTGATCATTTGAATGCAGACACTGTTACCGACCTATGATCATGGGGGAAGGCAGGGAGAGAACGGGAGCTCCAGTGAGCACCACTGTGGTGGTGAGGAAGCAGCTGAATTGGCCAGAGAAGTGACTGAGTTACCATATGTTTTCCTGGAAGGTCTCCGTCCTGTCCTGCCTCATCCCTGTCTCATGGCCAATTCATACTTCACTTTTGCACTTTCAGACTTTTCCAACAAACCAGCAGAGGGCAGATAACAAACACACAAGTTGGGTAGTGAAAGGGCTAAACCTTTGCCAACAGTTTTAAAACATATTAGTCAAGGCTTGAGCGTTACTACGGTAATAAGGCATACTGTGGTATTTTGAAGTCCTTATAACAAAATTAGTTGGGACCCCCCCTGTGTGGCAAATTTACACTAGACATAAGAATCTGGGCTACATGCAGCCATCCGCAACCAACCCCTGATGATGAAATTAACGGCACGTCCCTGTGTCCACAACCAAAAGCGCACGTGGAAAAGTGAAATATGAATTGGCCTTTAGGTGATAAATAGCAAGCCAATTTCACTTTATCTCAGACAGGGGGCGTCGGTGGTCAAACCTGCCTAGAGCACTACATGGGCATCAACTGGCACTGCCTGGAAAGATTCTTCGGCACTTTGGTCTGTCTAGCCACGCACAGAAAATGACGCACAGCAAACAATCAGCGAGAGCCACACAGGAACCTCCTCTATGGTTCCTATTCCTATGGCACTACCGCACAGCCCGTATCTACTGGGACTTTTTCCCGGGACGAGCAACGACGAATCACAAGAGAGGCGAGAGAAAAACAGGTGGGAGTGAAGAGTGTGAGCAAGAGTGAGAGATAAAGCGAAAAGATAAAACTACACTGAGATTTCATGGTAGCAGGTCATGATAAAACACACAAAGCAAGAATGAGTAAACAAAGCAGGAATGGAGATGAGAGACTGGGGGAGGGTCAGTATGCACATGGCCGGTGAAATGGGGGGCAGGGGGCAGGGGGAGGCCCGAGCAGAAAAGGAGGGGTCAGGACCACAACCCAGAAAGCTGGCCCTGTGTAGAGGGTAAGATAACAGCAACACAGAACATATGACACAGGGTTAAAGGTCACAGCAATGAACAGGTACATGTTATCAACAGAGCCCTTTACAGGAACCATCCGCAAAACACTTAACATAATGTGTAAGCCTTCCGTTTTCTTAAATGCATACTGTGGATGTGGGAATGCAGATGAGTTACACTCCGGACCGGTTAAAAAGCTTATTCATGGTTTTCTATGTTAGGACCCTGATTTGGGGCATGAACAGACCCCCTGATCCAATCCCACCCATCCTGCATATGTCAATATAGTCCTGGGCAGTATATGCAGTTCATCGGATATTTCAGTTTTAACTTCCCATGCGGGATGATTTTTTCAAATGCTGCTGTACCGTAGCACAGCTGAAAGAGCTGTAACACTTCAACAGGCAGCAAATTTTATATTGTTTGCTGCTCGAAGTGTAATGAATCACTGTGCAGAGCATATGGGGAAGGGCCCCTGTTAATTCTGCATACTCTTCTTACTGACGGTCATAACTCTATACAACACAATTCTCCATATATGACTGTTCAGCATTACAATATCCATAGCTACTGTTTCAGTCAGTGCCTGAAAATTTGGATCATATGTAATGTAATTAGGTCTGCAATTAAAATCGTATCAGTGAAGCGAAATCCCTAATATCAATTTATAATGGTATTTATTAAAATTATGCCGGTTAAGCAAACATTTTATTACCAAGTGAAATATGCAGTAAGAATCAATAAAACATGTATCTACAGAGTTAAATATATGGTTATAATGAATAAAACCTGTCTCTATTAAGCTGCATATACATTATTAATCTAATAAAACATGTCAGTTATACTGTCAAGCTAAATAAAATTATTTTTATAGTAATAAAACACAGATTTTTAAAAACATTCGCAAACATTTTATTGATGTAAATGCTTGCTGGCCCAGAGAAAAATTGTTATATACCATGAAACTGACAGTATCGTAAAAGGTAACATGGAACAAATTTTTGGTCATAGCGGTCAGCACTGTGTCCGTGTGAGAAAGTCAGTGTGTGCAGGCTTTTCCATGCCCTCCATCACCGCCAGCTAAACCTGTATCAATAAATAAACCTTCAGTACAGTTTTCAAGCCGTCTTGCCTAAGAATTCTGTTACACCCAGCTCACAGATCATACCATAGTCACATACAGTAAACATACATAATCACTTATATGCAGCATCATGTAACTTTGTGTAAAACAAAAGGTCACAACTTAAAACATATAGTACAAAAAACCTGTTCGTTGGTGCATAATGCAAAATGCTGCTTCTCTCTAACCTAAATCAGGTTTGCCACCCTTGGTGACCTGGTGGCTGTTCCCAGTCTGTCCCAGTACTGGTTCTGGGTCATACTGGCCATAAGCAGAGGCCTGTCTGAAAGAGAACTAACCAAGAGCTCCTCCTTCCAGTCCCTATGACCTAGGCGAGACTCACCTGGGCCGCGCACCCTCACGGTGGGTCCAGGCCTGTTGCCTTGGCCTGCAAACGGGGGGGGGGGTATGAGCGAAAGCGGAGCGGTGCCATGCAGACATGCACGAAAGGGGTGGGAGGGGTGATCTCATGAGGTGGGGGTACGCAAGCTCTACAGGGAACATGAAAGCAGTCCCCTCGGCATAGCAGTGGAATTCAATTCTGCAATGACTTTTTTTTTTAAACCAGATTTAATAATGCAATGCGAATTTGCAGCCTTTTTCAAAATACTCCGTATCTGTGACAAATGCAACAAGGAGGCGGAGGTAAGAAAAGGCATAGCCTTTTACTGCATGTAAAATGGTCCACTACAGGGTGCCCAGCTGCTCTTAGAAACTTCTGGAACTTTTCATGATGCCTCTCCAATACTTGAACCCTAAGGCTCATTATTCTGTCACATGACAGTGTTCTTTTTATGTCCAGCTGAACTAGTTTCAAACAGGTTTTGGAAGCTTTTCTGGTCTGCTGATCTGGGTTAGGAATAACATCTGTTACCGTCCCAGTAGCTGATTTCGAAACATACTGGTGATACATTGCAAGCCAGTTAAAGCTATCTGAGCTCTACTGAAATGGTCTGAAATGGTCTGCTGTTTTTGACTGGAGTTTTGATGTGTGTGTATACGTGTAAAATATAATTCTCGTAGATAAATTTCCTTTCTGCTGAAAAAATTTGTAACACCAAAAAGTGAAAAGCCGAAAACAGAAAAACTGTGTTTACAGCACTCTGTTTTCAGGAAACCAGGAAATAAGTTTGCCTCTGTATGACTCATATCTCTCAGCTAAATTGTAAAAGCCACACAAGAAACTGAGTGAAATACAGTGCCGACCTTTGGGACAGACGGCTAAAACACATTTTGATGACTTCATTGCAGGAAATTGTTCCTATCAAAAAAGGTAACCTTGTGACTCTTGAGTGCCGTTGGTGCTGCTGCCTGTTGTTATCCTCAAGCAAGCATCCTGTAATCCAGTGTTTCTCAGACGGGTCCTTGAGGACCCCCAGATGGCCCACATTTTTAGATGCCAAAAACCTAGACCGTTTGGGGGTCCCTTAAGACTGGCTCGAGAAACACTGCCATAATGTTCAGTCTGGAGATGTTCGCGTTTGTGATTAATGCAAAGTGAGGTCAGTGAGGTCAGTTCCATAAATTCTGGTAAGGCATTTTATGTCACTGGGAAATTCTGGGATCCTGAGCACTAGCTTAGGATCAGATGGGGATCTGGTCACGGTCAAGATAAGGTTGAGGCATAGTGCACCACCGCTTCTTACAGTGGCGAAACGGTTTACTTACGATCCCGGGGGTTTTGGGAGTCTCTGGAGGATTGTGGGTAAAGCTGCCGCTGTGACTAGTTGAGACCGTGTGTGGTTTCCTGTGAGCCCCATGGCTACTGAGCCCCATGGCGTCCATGGACTGGCTCCTGCTGCGGATCACCCGCTAGGGAGAGAGACGCAGAGACACATTGAGCTCGCAGTGCCTCGGGTTAAACAGCAGGAGGTGCCACGGAATGAGAGGAGAGTGTTAGACAAAGAGAGAGAATGAGTCAAGAGTCCCATGGAAAATGATGATTGGAGGGCAGAATCAATGGAGGGCATAATTTTTGATGAAGGAGAGTTCTGGAA
>JAODLC010000113.1:1982510-1995797 GCA_026781145.1 Hippopotamyrus pictus
GAGACACAGTGTGGGGCGGGGGGGCGGGGGGGAGCTGGAAAGGTCAGGTCCAGAAAGTACAAATGCAGACCAAGACTTTGTTTCGACCAACCAGTTGAGTCCTCTCTGACCGTGGTTCTTTATGCTCAACTGGTTGGTTGTAACAAAATCTTGGTCTGGATTTGTAATTTCTGAACCTGAACTTTCCACCTCTGGATGTGCAGAATGGCAGTAAAGAGAATGAGAGAGAGAGAGAGAGACTGGAGCGCAGTACGAGCAGGGAGGCGCGTAGGTGAGCAGTCGCGAGGCGGAGCAGCGGCGCGTAGGGCAGCTAGGAGGCGCGTAGGTGAGCAGTCGCGAGGCGGAGCAGCGGTGCGTAGGGCAGCTAGGAGGCGTGTAGGTCACAGTCGCGAGGCGGAGCAGCGGTGCGTAGGGCAGCTAGGAGGCGCAAGGCGGCACGCGGGCCTCTACACAAAGCAGCTCAGAAACAAGAGGCCATTCAGAGATGTGCAGCCCTGGACTGAACAAGCGAAGCTGCTTTCCAGCACCCTAATGGATACTCATGAAATACTCATTAAATACTACTAAGGTCATTTTGATTATCTATGATCGACCTCATAGATAATTCATGATTCGAATTGGATAAGCTAAGATTAATATGACGTAGCAAAATTCAGCATTACATATCGACTAATAGGGACAAAATCTGAACTTTATCATTCAAGTGGCTGATGATATCATTTGAAGATCTTGAAGATCATTTGAGTGTCCTTGGCAGAGTAAGAGTCTTCAGGAACTTGGAATGTCGAATCCAGGTATCCAGCACGTAAGTACTCTGCTCATGAAACAAACCCTTTAAGGTTTCAGCTGGTTTCCAGCTCTAAATCCCTTTACACCCCCCCCCCCCAACACACACACACCACCATTCCTCGCCTACTGGGTTACCTTGAAGGACCCGAAGAAGCCCCCTCCGCCTCCAGCCCCATTCTCCAGCTTGTCCTCCTCGGCCCCGAGGCCCATCATGGCCTGACTGTTGATGTGTAGCTCCTCATACAGAGTCTCCAGGAGGGCAGTCCGTGTACGCTCCTGCAAACACACACACACACAAATTTACTAATTTTGTTTCAACCGACCAGCTGAGTACTCTGTGACTGTCAGTCTTTATGCTCATCTGGTTGGTGGAAACAGAATCTTGGACTGGATTTGTACTTACTGAATCTGGACTTTCCACCTCTGTATGTGAAAATGTCGTTCAATACTCAGCAAACTAGACTCTATTTATAGCTATAGTTTTATGTCAATTATTATCACTATACATTATCTTTTTTATCTACTTCGTAGATTTAGCTATACAGTTACCTGAGAGTGTTATCATGTTATTAAATAAATCACTCAAATTAAATGTGGGTGATTCCTTCCAATCTGTCTCACTAAACCAAACGTAGAATGTTTTATTCTATATTTCAGTCGTCACTGATATTTCATCTTCTTTCACCCTGATAACTATCCCATCATTCACTGATACTTCATCTTGTCACTCATCCTGATGCTTCATTGTTACACAGACAGGTGATGGTACGTGTCCATGCAGTCACAGCTTTGTTGGGGTCACTGCCTGGTCGTCAAACCACAGCTTGGGTCACACTTCAAGTCCAACCTGCTTACACCTTCCCTGCCAAAAGGTCGCTGAAGCGGAAGCTCCTTCATATCCAAACTAAACCAAACTCTAGATCTTGCTGTTGTCGCTGCAGTGTTGTAGACAGTTTCTCATTCGCTGGCTTCCCTGATAACCTTCCTTTCAATATTACTGGGAACAATAATGACCTTCCTTACTATGATTGCATGATTCCTCCCTTCTATACCTCAGGTTCTGTCTTAGTTACCGCCTATCTCCGTAACGGATGCCCAAAACCATTTCCTGCACTCTGCTTTACTGAATTTGGCCTATTAATTTCACTTGGTACATGTATGAACATATACCTGTCAAACTATTTTTTCAATATGCAATTTTGTTACTCGGATTTCTCACCTCCAGTTTGGCAAACTTCTCAGCTTTGTAACAGGCGTATTCTGCATTGATGAGCTTTGTCAAGAGAAACTCGTGAAATTCTGGACCCTGAGGCAATGAAGAAACGTAAGAGGTGAGACAAGCCAAGTGACAGGATCAAGTCTAATTTATACACCAGTGGAAGGGGTGGTTTTTGGGGTGATAATTGAGTGAAACACATTCATGCATGTTTGGATGTTTTTTGACAGCTTTAATTTGCCAAATAGGGCTCCACAACAAATGTTGCAACAGCAATAAGATAAAATTAGTCATTTGAGACATAAGACTCTGAAATCTGAAGTGGGTGGAATTATTGTACGCTGTGATTTATTACATTGGCTTAACCTCCGTCCCATTGGTTCCTGTTTGGTTAAACTAGAAGGAGAATGACAGCACAAAGTTGTCCAACTCAAAACCTGACTTTCCCCATCACTATAAAATAGCTCATTCCTTACCTTCCTAAACACAGCAGGGTCAGGGAGTGCTGGCCCAAAGAAAGGGACATCGTCACGCGCAGTCACGGACACCTGGTGGGAGGTGGATCCAGTGATTCATCACAGTGAACACCAGCACCCATATCAAGCTCTTTCACACCAAATACTTGTCTTTTGAAACATGCTTTGGAAAGGCCAGTGAAGGTATGCTCCATACCATACAATATGGAAATATGCTATACAATTCACCTGTAGGGTAAACTCTGTAGTGTATACTCCATAGTGTGGACTACGTAAAGTACACTATGTAGTGCACACTCTATAGTGTGTACTATGTAGTGTGTAGTATCTGTAGGGTACATCCAAATGGGTATGGTCTGTAGGGTGTACTCTGTATTGCACACTCAGTAGTTTGCACTACCTTGTAGTACTTTATTGCTACCTTGTAGTAAGCACTATGTAGTGAGCAGTATGTAATGTGTAATCTGTAGGGCAGATCAGAAGGGTTTGCTCTATAGAACACATACTGTAGTGTGCACACTATGATGTGTACACTGTATAGTGTGCTATACATGCTATACAATGGAGGACTTTGTAGTTTGTGCTCTGTAGGACACAACCAGCAGGGAGTTCTCTGTAGGGTACATAGTAAGGTACACTCATAAAGGTACACCCACAATGTGTACTTCATTGGGGTATACTCTAGAGGCTCCACTATGTAGGGTACATTCTGTAGGGTAGTCTCTGTAGGTCAAATACCTTGTACAGGACATTGTCTGAACATGGATTTTCCACCTGCACCACCACGTAGGCGTGTAGGAAATTGGATGCAATCATGTCCGGTACAAAGGGGGTATTCTCCTCTTGAAACACAATGGCCACAATGTCGTTTCCTATGTGTCTCTTTCTCTGCAGCTGCAACACAATATGGCATCCTTACGGCACGTCAATATGGAGGACAGCACGTCAGACTGTGCTGGCATTTCTGCTTTCAGAAATAAAGGGGCATGCTGACAGCAGCAGATGGGCTCTCTAGTGCTGTCGTGAACCATTTCCATTAATGCTAAAAAAATAAACTATCAATTCTGAGTGGAATGATAATTAAGTACTACAATGACACATTTACTTAGTGACCTATATCATATACGGTAACACTTTACATTCAGTGCACCTTCATAATGCATTCATGGAACATTCAGTGCACCTTCATAATGCATTCATAAGCAGCATGCAAGTACACCTTAGCAACATACCTTAACATCCTAACATCCCTTAACAGCTTTAATATACATTAATAATAATAATAATTATACAATTATAATGTTTGTTATTATATAATGATTGTATTTAATGTATAGTATATTATAGCTGTTAAGGGATATTAGGATGTTAAGGTATACAAACATGACGTTTATGAATTTTTATGAATACTTAATACATTATGATGGTGTACTGAACGTTTTATGAATGCAAAATATAAAAGCATTATGAAGGTGCAGTTAATATAAAGCGTTACCTCATATACTGTATCATATACTGAGTGCACAATTACTGAGAGGAGATATACTCAGATCATTTACATTGCAAGTACATAAACTGATGTATACTGCAAGTATAGACCTTAAAAGCAGATATATAGTGAGATTTACGTAATAAGAGCAGACACGCTGAGCTTCAGGCTTTAATGCCTGACTGCATATTCTGAATGCAGTGCCTCTGCCTGATGAGGCTGGAGCAGACTATGGAAGCCACGTCTATGTGAGTTTACTGTGAGACTCTCCTCTGGACTGGGTAAAGGGCAGCTCAAAGAGGTATGTACCTGCTGAGTGTCTCCCTCTGTGTAGGGCAGCTTAGTCGACACGTGGAACATGATCTCGTTGTTGTGGAAGTTGTGGTAGATGGATTCTGTGCCAGTCTGCCCATGGGTCACATCCAGTCCGCCTCGGAACCTAGAAAACATACCCAGAGAGAGAATCATGGGTTAATCCTATAATCTGATACTGGGGTACAGGTCAATAAAGAAATTACTAGGCAGCGATGTCAGGTAAGACCCTTTTCTCAGAGATGATCTTGCGGCACATAAAAATAGCTTAATCCAAGGCCATCTGTACAACTTGGGATCCTTATAGGTTAGACGTATAGAAAGGTGTTACCCAATAAACCTGGGTGGATAGAGTGTAAACACAGATATGCATGCATGCATTTCTATATATTTTCATGGGTATATAATATGTATAATGTTTGTATATATTCTAAATATATAATGTTGCATTCTGGGGTCAATAAGAGTCAGATGGAAAGAGAAGAATCTGAATGCAGGAGCCCTCCTTTCAGATTGCAGCTCCTCCTCTCGTGCTAAACTTATCAAAGCTGTAGGGGATTAGGTCAAAGGCTTCTCCAGCCTGGATCAGATCAGAATAATTCTCATCAGCATTAAGGCAACCGTAAGGCAGAGAGTAGGGTTCACCTAGCTCTGTGCACTCCTGGCTTCATGACATGACTTGTTCAGGACTTTAGCCCATCCATCCATCCATCCATTATTGTAACCGCTTAATCCCCACTGGGATTGCGGGGGGCCCGGAGCCTATCCCAGGAGCGACTTTAGCCCATACCCTTTAAAATCATGCAGCTCAATCTTCTGGCCAAGGAAGTCGAGAAACTCCACGAAGGCTGCGCTCTCGACATTGTTCCCGAAGAGCTCCTCCTCCGAGGTCTGAGTGGAGATATGGAGAAGTTTTAATCACGATATGGATCGCCAGTTTTCTGCAGCCCACTGTGTTAATATTTTTATGGAGAAAAAAATGCATCTCATGTAGCTACTGGAGTGAATTAGATACCTACATATTTACACATTGTTTGGAGCAAAGCTAATATCTGTTTAGCCTACATGCAGGAATTTAGTACATTATAAAGACATTCTGATAATTACAGTAACACTGGAATAACTGCTGTCCACAATATTCAAATAAGTAGCCTAAAGGCAAACAGATTCATTCTAAGATGACATCAGCGATCTCAGCCTGCGAAAACCCACTGAATGTTATCTAATCTAAAGAGCTTTTTACAGCAGGCCAGGGGGCAATTAGCAGAACAGACATGCTAATGTCCTAAAAGAAATTAAAGGAAGAATGTGATTCACAACATGCCATAAACAATGGCAGGGCAGAGCACTAATGGCACAGAGGAACCTTGGGGTGCAGGGAGGGGGGATGTTTTACTTTTCAAGTGGGGGGCTGAGGGTCTCAGACTACATCAAAATCTGAGGGTCACCCACCCCCTCAGCATTCCTCTCCTACGCTAATGAGCCCAGAGATATGCTTGCAGGCTTCTTCTTGCAATATGATGAGGACACTTGGCTGGCTGATTGTCCCCCCTGCCTCTCCATTCTCTAGGTCTAAACAACCTCTAGGCCAAGCCCTCACCATAAAATGCATAAAAGGATTCTCCCCTTGAGTAATGCTAATGGAATATTTCATTTTTATAATGTAAAACTCATGTTGATTTACAATATTTAATTCTGGGTATTATTATTCTGACATAAATCTTCTGTGGAAAGAGATGCGATTTTGTCGAGGGTTGGAATACTTTTACAAGGCACTGTATATGAACAAGACTATTGTAAAACTATGCAAAACAGGGTCTAATTAATAGGAATGTAAGGTTCATTGATAAAGTATCTGTCTGCAATTAGTTGGTGCCCCATCCTGGGTTGTTCCCTGCCTTGTGGCCATAGTTTTTGAGATAGGATCCAGACACAAGTCAACCTGCTTATGACAAGCGGATATGGAAAAAGGATGGATGGATGATAAACTATGTCTTGGTCTGGGTCTTGGACTAAGTAGAACATATAATCATGTTTTTTTTTATTTTACCAATAAAGGCATGAGATCTGGAAACTGAAAATCTGGGCTCTAACTCGTTGCAGTTCAGTTAGCTGAGCTGAATCTGTTTACCCTTGAGCAAAGGAGATTAAGGGAGGACATGATCCAGGTATATAAGATTCTAACAGGTCTGGATGCTGTTCAGCCAAATGGCTACTTCAATATTAGTTTAAATACTAGAACTCGTGGCCATAGGTGGAAATTAACAGGAGAGCATTGTAAAATGGACTTGAGAAAGCACTTCTTTACACAGCGTGTAGTTAGAGTATAGTGTTTCTGCTAGTGTAGCGCAAGCTAAAACCCTGGGTTCCTTTAAATCCTTTAAAAAATTAAAGCTCTCCTCAAATGAGCTTGATGGGCTGAATGGCCTCCTCTTGTTTGTAAATTTCTTATGTTCTTATGATGAAAATGACTGAATTGCTCATAAGGACACCTCGATCTACACCTGTGATCCTCTAATGGAAAGCATCTTCCAAGCCAGCCACTGCAATGAAACAGAACGTATGAATCCTCACCTGTCCAAATTTTTGGTAGATGACGCCAAATTTGAAGTTGTTGCTGATCACATGTTCGTCAAATGTAACGATGAGCCTTGAAGCCTGGGGAGGGAAGGGGGCAGTTAGAGATCGGAATGATCAGAATGGTCGGAATGATCGGAATGATCGAAATGGTCGGAATGATCGGAATGGTCGGAATGGTCGGAATGATCGGAATGATCGGAATGGTCACAGAGCCGAGCCAACAGAACTCCCCCTATCTAGCCTATCTATCAGGCTGTAGGAGCATCTACATCAAGTATGATCCTGAGAAGATGGAAACTGAGGTGAAAATATGACCAAATCATTTTTTTTTTACTTTATTTATCATTATTTGCAAGTTTGCAAGGCAACGTTTGTATTGTGTATCAGAGGCAGGCTATTTGCGTAATCTAACGACAAAGAAAGCATTTCAAGTCCCACCCCAAAGTACCGAAGTACCAAAGAAGTAAAGTTTTGTACTTTTGGTCCTGGTACTCGACCAGAAGTCAATGGAAAAGCGAAAGTACAAAAAATACAGTATTTGGTGCAGTGGAAAAACACCCTTAGACTTTTCAAACCACGACTTTTATAAATATGCGAACAAACAAACAAACCTTTGGGTAGAGCACAGGGAAAAAACGGTCCACATTCACCTCCTCACAGGCGAGCTGGCAAAAGCAAACATAAAAATACAGAAGCCTTTTATTGTCATTGTAAAATGAAATTATGAGTGCTACTCCAGTAGGGTACATTTCTTCAACAAAAAAAGGGAACAAAAATTAGAATTCATTTACTTCCATTAAACCAATCCGGCTCTTTCCACTCATCTGCAAATTCACAATGTGCCCAAAGCCCATTAGTACCAAGGTGTTAGTGTGTTTTCCCAGATATCAGGGCTTCAGGATGTCTTACCTTGGCCATCTGGATAACATTGGGGAACTCAGTCAGGCAGGATATTGGTATCACATCATGATAGGTTTTCATCTTAGTGCTAAAAGAAAAGCCATTGATTCACAGAGTAAGTAAACATGCCATCAATCTGGGTGGGAGTAAAAGTGTGGACTGTCTGTGGATCCCTGAGGGCCGGACTGGGAAAAACTGGGCTAACATATAAAATAGTCCCATGTGGTAAACCACAGTAATGCAGCAACTGACTGATACCTAGCAGTTGGCTGAGCTCACAGCAGTTATTTATAGGGTAGACGGTAAAGATCATACTGTGTACGGACTCCGCTATAACAGGGACATCAACCCCTGAAGCTAGGAGATTGATTGGCTCCTTTAGATGAGGACTTTTATCTTAGTGCATTGTTTCCCAACCTGGTCCTCAGGAACCCACATTTCTGCCCAGTAGGGAACTGGGAGGGAGCAAAAACGTGGGCGCCTGCCGATCCCCTAGGACCGTATGGGAAACAATGTCTTAGTGGAATAATCCTCTTGCTTTGTATTTAGCCAGTTGTTATATTATGAATTCAATTCTTAGTCAGTGTCAGACTCATAGCATGTGCCACATTTAATGATTTACAGATTGAAGAACAATTATGCAAGAACATTCTAGAACAGAAAATGCTTTAGAAAATGACTACCGTTCCATGTCTCTGACAAATTCTGATGAAGGTGATTTATAAAGTCTCGCAGCATTTAGCGCAGTTTGAAGGATTTGAGCCAGTCGTGTTTACTGAGTCAATGCAGTAACGTCGCGTTACCAAAAAGAAATCACAAGGAGCATATGTTGGGTTTACAGGGGCAGCCTGCCATCACAAGCTGTGCTACTTTCGTTTTGCACCATCCAGCACCCTGAAATCATTAGGAAACAGCTGGAAACAGGTCTTTCAGAGAGTGCTACACAGCTGGAGTCTTTCAGAGAGTGCTACACAGCTGGAGTCTTTCAGAGAGTGCTACACAGCTGGAGTCTTTCAGAGAGTGCTAAACAGCTGTACTCGGACACGACTTTCCGCATTTATGTTTTAGTTTTCGCATCTGCTAATACAATGAAGGCGGGAGACTTTGACAGGCCAGATTAATCGCCTTCAGTACATCTTTAAATATTTGGGCATGGGGGCACTTTTGGACATGGGCATGCTCACGCTTTACCTTACTTATGCCAGCTAAGGGGGTGGCGCATGGCACCGTCATTCATTTCCTGTGTCAGCTGGCAGAATGCTAAGTCACTGCTACAACGCAGCAAATTCAGGATTATACCAAGCCAGAGATAATGAGATCCTTTTCAGCATTTCAGTGTCAACACAGAGTTTGTTTTCCCAGTACATTATCATTAAAAAAATGTTAAATGACCATAACCCTTATCGATGGCAGAGAAAAGGAAATATGTAATCAAAATATATCAAGGAAATCTATTGTGTGTGTGTGTGTGTGTGTGTGTGTATGCGCATCTGTGTGTGTGTGTGTCTGTGATATACATCAATATATGCACAAAACTACTTCATATGTATAAATGATGAATGATGGATGGAGTCATGTGGTAAAGAGTCAGGATACCGTAGTAAGAGGCGGAGGTGCTCCTGGTCTCCGATCACGTCGTACTTCACTGAGAAGACCAGGTGTCCGAGAACACTGTCCACTGAGTAGTAATTGAAGTGCTCCTTCAGACCAAGAAGGGTTAGGGTTAGTGGACGCATATCTTCTCCCCACTCTCAGCTACAAATGCGTAAGGAAAAGTAGTGAAGATGCCCCAATGTTCTTGGTTGATCATTTGAATACAGACAGTGTTAGCTATTAATGATCATGCGGGAAGGCAGGGAGAGAATGGCATGCCTCAACTAGCATTTTCTCTCACAGGAAGTCTCCGTCCTCTCCTGTCCTATCCCTGCCTCAGGATCCTCACACTCACAACACCTACACACAGCACCTTGTTGGGGGGAGGGAGCTTTTGGGGTATAATGGGGGGTAAAGAACTGTCCTTAATTTGTATTTGAGCTGCTTTTCAATACCCAGTGTATTTCTACACTGTATTACATTATATTATTTTTACTGTTCAATAAACCACCGTTTTGCTGAAACGAGACTCTGCAAATGGATTCCTGGATGCAGCTGTTAATTAACTGGGATGAAATTCAGCCCTGTACATATGCTCACAGAGTAAATGACAGCCTAATTAACCTGGAAAAACCTTGTATTTGGAAGAAACAAACTATTACAATTGCTATCTTTGAATAATTGTCATCTTTTTCTGTCTGTGACATACACTGGGTTCAGTAAGGACTTACGTTTTAATAGTGCCTTGAGAGACAGTGAGGGTATTTGTGTCATATTTAACCCTGAGTTTTCAGCATCTTCTCGAGTCGGACATAATGATCCCATTATCTGACACCAGTAACAAAGAGTTGCTGTGACTGTAATTTGATGGCCTAACGAGACACAATGCAATCACCTTGTCCTTTATGTTACCAGAGAGGGACTGTTATAGTGTCATCATTAAAAAACCCATGTTTTATCTCCCAGGGAACAAAGTGTTGCGTTTCTGCTTGACAGAAGCTGACTGGAAGTGTTCCCGACACGGTAACGTGCACAATGAGGGCGTGTCTCCCAGGCCCGTGCTGGGCGAGAACTCTCACCTTTCCCAGGAAGTGTTTCCTGTAGATGACGGCCATGGTGTTGCACTCCAGCTTAATGCGAGACGTGGGCGACGTCACCCGTTCAGGGTCAGCGGCACAGCTCAGCTCATGGTTGGTGCCCTCGATCCAGTAGCCGCCAAACTGCGGCAGCAGGATCAGTGGGAATGGACTTTTGCGGCCCAGCACCTGGTAACCACAGCAACAGCAAGGCAGCCAATCAGGTCTATCGAGCAGTAAATCTTAACACTAACACACTGAGTCGCTTAATACTTTTCAAAAGCAATTGAAAACACATCTTTCGATTGGCATCTTAACCAGTCCATTTGTTTTCCTAATCACTTATATCATTATGGTATTTTTTGCTTGTGATTTTTTGCTATATTATTTATTTCTTATCTCACTGTTTTGTTGCTATATCCATATAATACAGTTTTATTTCCAATTTTTGTTAGCATATAGTTTAATAACTTTAACCTTTTCATTCCTTTATATTTTTTCGTATTTTAGTCATTTAAGAACATCTACAAACGAGAGGCGGCCATTTGGCCCATCAAGCTCGTTTGGGGAGAACTCAACTAATAGCTCAGAGTTGTTCGAATCTTACCTAGCTCTGATTTAAAGGACCCCAAGGTTTTAGCTTGTGCTACAGTAACAGGAAGACTATTCCATACTCTAACTACACGCTGTGTCAAATCCAGTTAGTGTAGGTTTACATAATAATAATAATAATAATAATAATAATAATAATAATAATAATAATAATAATAATAACAATAATAAAAATAACAACAATAATAATAATAATAATAATAATATGACAGGTAGTGTATGTTTATATTCTAATAATAATAATTTAACTGGGAGTGTTTTTATTTGAGTGATTTCTTCCATCCTTCTACAATTTCATTGGTCTGTAAGGTAGTTGCTTCTGTCTTTGGTTTTATTTGAATCGCATATGTGAAGCACTCCATGCATGAAAAATGCTATTTAAATAAAGATCATTATTATTATACTCTTTACCAGAGTGCAAGGACATGCAATGGGGTAATTGGACCATTTGCTGCTTATTTACAGCGAATTACCTCATGAACACTGGGATAAGGGATGTAGTCTTCTTCTGTCTGTGGAGAAAAAATGGATTTGTCATTTCTCCTTGCAAGCTATACATTTTTGTTTATAAGGACAAATAATGACTTGACCAGTGTGTTAAAGTACAGATTTTGAAGCATTTTTGCTAGTTCTCGCTGCTCATGTCTACTGAGCAGATAAGCTGGAGCTGCCGCTGTCTGCGTGATAATTTTTCCTGCATTTTCTGACTGTGCCCTTAAATGCATCTCCACATTCCCCACAAAGACAGACACACAAATGGCTCACAAACAAGCCAGTGACCATAACGACTGGACTGCTACTGTTTTCTTGTGTATAAACACAGTCCAGAATAGAATTTATTCCCCATAGAAGTAAATCATGATGTCAGTGTACCTCATAACAAGAAAAAGAAGACCAAGCGTCCATCTGGGGGTCTTTTCTCTGAATGCACAAATGCAGAGCAGAGGCTGACTGGCAAAGGGAACACAATGCAGCTCTATTTCCTTTTGCTATACTGTCAAAGAAACAACTATTTTCCTCCCTTCTTCCCCAAGCTAGCATGGCCCATGGGTGTCATAGGGGCAGCAATAGGCTGGCACATTCAGGGGCTCCAGCACTTTATGGGGGCCCTCAGAATATCATTTTGGGGGCCCGGTCAGTGCGGTCTAACGAAGGGCCCAGTGTCGCATTTTCTCAGGGGGTGCAGTGTGTCTAGCTAGGAACCTGGGTGGCGGGTTGTACCTTAAGGGGCGGGGGGAAGGCGCACCTCTGCTCATCCATCCTGTTGCTCTGCAAGATGAACAGGAATCACGCTCAGACAGCTTGAGTAGTGGCATCACAGGCCCCATCAAAACCATAGCAACACAATCGCGGCAAATCAGGACGGCTCCTAAAACATGACAGCAATCCACTCCCTCCCGGGAACGTGCTTCGAATGGCAAAGGATCACTTTGATTCTACCTTCTAAATCACACCTGCAGCTAAATAATTTACATGTGAGCTCACGCAGACAGGCTACGAGGCTCTGTGAGAACAAAGGGGCCAAACGAAAATGGGGCAGAGAATGAAGCATGAGAAAAAGAATAGGGTTCAAATGCGGGAAAGAGAAGCTTCATCTGTATCCAGAGTGTGAAAATGAGCATGAACAGACAGACACAGGAGGGCACGGTCCAGCCAGGACTCCTCCGCAGGCAGACAAAGGGCACTGGGACAGCGAGAGCCTTTGAAATCACCACGGCCAGAAAGAAAATTGATAAGAATTTGATATAAAGGAGAAGGTAAAAGGAACCCACGGTGCCAACAGGAATGTTTTGATGTGCCTCAATTGTTGCTTAGAAAGTGCCGGAGTTATCAGAGATCCCTGCATCTCATTCTGACCTTTAGCCGGCACAGTTTGAAATCTGCAAAGCTACTAAAGCGTGTGACCAGCTCAGCCAGACTCATCCTGATGAGACGCCCTCTTAAAGGCATTGCTGTTTGCCAGACTCATCCTGATGAGACGCCCTCTTAAAGGCATTGCTGTTTGCCAGACTCATCCTGATGAGACGCCCTCTTAAAGGCATTGCTGTTTGCCAGACTCATCCTGATGAGACGCTCTCTTAAAGGCATTGCTGTTTGCCAGACTCATCCTGATGAGACGCCCTCTTAAAGGCATTGCTGTTTGCCAGACTCATCCTGATGAGACGCTCTCTTAAAGGCATTGCTGTTTGCCAGACTCATCCTGATGAGACGCCCTCTTAAAGGCATTGCTGTTTGCCAGACTCA